>CM035441.1:63345567-63628067 GCA_020310875.1 Ceratopteris richardii
CCCTGATATGTTGTAGTGTCCACTATGCATAATAGATAACATTGTGGCTTCATTGATGGCTTCATTTTCTCGTGTTTGTATGTCAGCACCATGTAGTTTGAATAGCTTGGCCACAAAGAGTTCATTGCTGAATCTCGGGTGGGATATCTTGAATTTATGGATCATGCCATATTCTCCTTCCCCCACGAGAGCTGCATCTTCAAAAAGAATAGAGGAATATGGGAGCAAACAAAGATTGTTCGATGTTTGATCTCCCATATTCACATATGGATCTCTTGTATTTGGATCTACTTGTGCTCTCACAAGGTGTTCAATCGTGTCCGGTTTTAATCGTTTTCTTCTCTTCATAGTCTGATAATGTAAATCGATAAATTTAATTTTATTGATGAATCCAGGCGTACTGGTGATATCCACCGCCAATGAATCTACTACTTTGATGATTTGTCCAAAGATAAATGTAAGCTCTTTTGACATTTTCTCATCTAAGACCTGTGCTCCACGAAACACACTGCCAAATTTGTTTTCAATATTAATAAATGTTGTTCTGGATAATTGCGTGATGAAATCTTTGTAACCAAAAGTGTCCATGGCTATAGTGACTTCATCTTCTCTCATTTGATGCATGTAGGACCACACAAATTCTTCTTAAAATTTTCACTCCTCCTTGTTTATTTTAGCTGCCATCTGTGCAAAAATAAAAAATAGACTATCAGTAAGTGTATGGATAAATAAATCATTAGTATGTGTGCACAAATGATAGACATATGCATAGTTAAATAAGTAAGTTTATAATTAAATAGAAACTGTAATTTTAATCTTGAAGTGAATCTATGTAACTATTAAGAATGTAGTAGCCAAAGAATGAGACATTTATAATATTTCATATACATTCGCTATACTATGTATGAGTTTTGTCACATAACTGTATATAACTATTGTGATAGTAAAAGTCAAAGAATTAGACAATCATAATAGTTTCTATACACCTTGTGACCTACACTAAGTATTCTCATTAGAATCTAAGTGACTATTGTGGTAGTCAGAGTTAAAGAATCAAACAATCACAATAGTTTCTATACACTCCCTATACTATTGAGAGACTAGGCATCAAGGTGTTGATTCGAACTAAGTATTCTCATCGGATTCAAGTGACTATTGTGAGAGTAAGAGTTAAAGAATCAGACAATCACAATAGTCCCTACACACTCCCTATACTATTGAGAGAGTAGGAATCAAGGTGGCGATTCAAACAATCTCAATAGATCTATTACTTTGTCCTATACTATTGTGAGAGTAAGAATCGCCCCTCAATGAGGGGATGCCAGAAGGATTGGAACTTAAGATCCCATCTAAAACTCGACCAATCCAAACACCATTTCCTATTTAGAATGACATGAAGGTCCACATTCTTCTTCAATCTTAAAATATTAGCAAGACTAATGCCATTGTTTCATATGGGACCTTCAAGTAGAGGGGCATCATGCCCAGTAAGCAGGTGAGTACTTGAGGAATCCAAAGTGTTGAATCTTCTCCACAACAAGTTCCAGTCTTCATAATCGATATCCTAGCCACGTCAATGTCCTCAAATCTAATCCACTAGCATGTTTCTTGTTTCCAAATATGTTTCCACAAGTGAAAATTACCTTTCTTCCAAAGTTTCCTAGCTCTTTTTAGGTTCCAAGGCTCAACACCTCTGATTCCCTTGATAAGAAACTAGATCAAATCATTTGGACTAATACCCGCAACCCATCTCGAATTTTCATTGATCTTGAAAAAGTGTTTCACCTTTATCCAACTCTTCCAAAGGGAGAAAAGCAAGCTTGAGCCTCTAGGAGTCACCTTGTGTGGGGAGAATAAAAGAGTGAGAAGATTTAGACACTTCAACCCTAGATGGCCCACAAGCCTCAGAGCATTCTTGTTTCTAAAGAATAGTTTGGCCTAAGAGGGATCTTTCTTCGACCATGATTAATTAGCCATTTGGCCGTTAGCTTTTTAGCCATTCCCTCAATGTCTAAAATTCCTAGATCCCCTCGATCTTTTTGGCTAATGCAATTAGAACATTAAATTTTTGGGACACCCCTCCTATTATGATCTCTTATCCAGATAAAATTTCTACAAATTCTTTCCAATAATAGAATCTCTTGGTCCTTTGGTCTCCAGCAAGAGAGAAAGTAAATAATTGAAGAAAGAATGAACATGTTAACCACCATAGCTCACCTTGCCAGGTTGATCTGCAGACCGTTCCACTATCTCAGCTTGTCATCAAGCTCAGAGAGAGCCCAATTTCATCATTGACTCATTGAAATGTCGAATCCTATTGGAATGCAAAAGAGGCAGAGCGTTTTAGTCAAAATGCTTGAGAAAACTTGCCATTGACGTTAATATGCACTAAGGAATTTCCCAAAAATGTTGTGACCATCTTAATGAATTGTTGGTCGCAACCTAGGTCCTTCAGAGATTGAAGAATGAAGTCTCACTCGAATCTATCATAGGTTTTGTTGAAGTCAAACTTAAGGAAGATGACTTCTTGAGTGGACTACTCATCAAATTTCAGGCCTTCCCAAACATCAATAATAGCCTCAAGGATGGACCTCCCCTTGATGAACCCTTTTTTATCCTCACTAATCCAATTGTTTAAGTGACAACCGATACGATTAACACTAACTCTAGCAAGGATCTTATAACTTGGTTGTAACATTGTAATTGGATGTCAATCTTCAATCCTATTCTTGCTGCCCTTTTTGTGAATAGGCTTGATAAAAACTTAATTGAGACATTCGGATAGGGCCTTGAAAGAAACAACCTCTTGCCACACAAGACATAATGGATTACTCACCACGTGCTTGAAGATCTTGAAAAACTCATTGGTGAGACCATGTAGCACTAGGCTTTTGCCATTAGGAAGTGAATCAATCACTTCAAACATATCTTCATCCAAAATAGGAGCTTCAAGAAGAGGCTTCAAATTAGGCCAAACTCTTTTGGATCTAATGCTATAGATGTGTTGATATATTTAGGTAGTGATGTGTGTGAACACACTAGGACCGCTGGGGCACTTTTTTCCCTCTTAAGGAGGTTTTTTTCCCCCGGCTTGTATATACGCCTATTGCCCTAATGGGCTACTTATCTTTGTACATTCTCTAGTAATACATTTAGTATTGTGTGTTGTGCTCCAAGCTTCTTCTTCTTCCTTCTGTTGTTTGCATGCTTCCGCAGACATCTATCTCCAACAATTGGTATCAGAGTAGGTCGTCGCTTCATCTAGGGCGCCGTCGACACTCCTCCGTTTGCACTCTCAGATTCGCATGAAATTTGGTGAGCATACTCAGGGTGTTTCATAGATCAACACAACTTCGCTATGTGGTGCCAAAATGACGATCTGAGCTCGTTTCGGCCTCCGAACGCATTATTGCAGTGCTTGTGTAGGCTATTTCGTCTTTGTGTGCCGGCTATGTCAGATGCAAAGCCTTGGCATGCATGCTTTGGTCATCTGAATTTTGCTAGTTTGCTACGCCTGCAAAAATCTGAAGTGGTGTTCTCTTTGCCCAAATTTGAGGCACCTAGAAAACATGTTTGTGAAGGCTGTATTTTGGGTAAAATGCAGCATTCCTCCTTTCCAAAAGATGGTTCAGTTCGGGCTACACAGAAATTGCAGCTTGTACATAGTGATATCTATGGTCCTATGCAGACACCTGCTTTTGGAAATTACCTTTACTTTGTGACTTTCATTGATGATTTTTCTAGGCATGCATGGGTATATCCACTCAAAGAAAAGTCCGAAGTGTTCATGTGCTTTAAACAGTTTTTGGTTTTGGCTAAAAATCTGTCAGCATGTAAAATGGGCACACTCCGTTCTGATCGAGAGGGGGAATATATGTCTTCAGATTTTAATGCATTTCTGGTTGAACGTGTGATAAAACACCAGTGTAGAGTGTCGCACACACCTCAACAGAATGGAGTTGCTGAACGAAAGATCAGGTCACTCATGGAGATGGCGAGGTGCATGGTCAAGACTCAGGCTTTACCACATAGTTTTTGGCTTAAGGCTGTCATGTGTGCAACATATATACTGAACAGGTGTCCCACTAAAGCACTGTAGTCTATCACTGCATATGAGGCTTGGCATGACCGCAAGCCATCTGCTGCTCATCTAATGTTTTTGGTTGTTTGGCATATGCATTAGTGCATGAACAACCTCGCAGAAAATTGGATGATAAGGTAGTAAAATGTATTTTTGTTGGGTACAGTTCTGAAAGTAAAGGCTATTGTTTGTATCATCCACAGACTAAACATATTCTGGTTAGTCCTAATGTTATCTTTGTGGAAGATGCTATTCAGCCATTGCTTTCATGTACTAAGGAGACATCTGTTAGCTCTAAAGACATGTATGATACTTTGATGCCTCTTTTTACATGTGGATAGTCTAGTGCTGGTCCTAATGAGGCAACTTCTCAGCCTTTGGAGGTTTCATATGATGATGCAGATCATTCCATTTCTGATGCAGATTTACAAGATGCACTTGTTGATGAGAGAGCTGATATTGAGCAGGCAAAAACTATGCCAAAATGGCTGGTGTAGACTTTGCGTGACAGCAAATTAGATGCATCTTTGTCATATCGTACTCATGCAGGCTCTCATAGTGCCTCCTTTGCATCAAATTGCTATGCTATGGCTGTGTCTATTCTCTGTGATGAGAATGAGCTTGTTTCTTTTGATGAAGCACAAAATTCAGGAAATTGGATGGCTACAATGCAATCTGAATATGATGCTATAATGAAGAATGGTACATGGTCTTTATGTGACTTGCCTCCTGGCAAGAAGGCCATTGGCACTAAGTGGGTATACAAGCTGAAGCTTAAACCTGATTGTACAGTTAACATGTATAAGGCTAGGCTTGTTGCAAAGGGTTATGCGCACGAAAGAGGCATTGATTTTGATGAGACCTTGCACCTACATGCCGTATGACTACTGTTCGGAGCATTTGTGCACTTGCAGCCCATCATGGTTGCAATGTACATCAGTTGGACATTAAAACAACATTTCTGAGTGGTGACTTGCATGAAGAAGTGTATGTTTTTCAGCCCCATGGCTTTGTGTAGAAAGGGCATGAAAACTAGGTGTGCAGGTTAAAGAAGGCATTATATGATTTAAAGCAAGCACCACGTGCTTGGTATGAGAAGATACATGCCTATCTGGTTGCACATGGTTTTGAGAACAGTCCAACTGAAAGCACCTTATATGTTAAGCGTGCTAATGATGTGCTTCTGATCATTGTTGTCTATCTTGACGACATGCTACTCACTGGTCCTATTGAGAAGCATATTGCTGATCTCAAGGCTGATTTGCATGCCTCATTTGAGATGTCTGATTTGGGGCATTTGCATCACTATTTGGGCATTCAGTTTATGCAACTTGATGGTGGAATGGCTTTGTGTCAAACGAAATATATTGACACATTATTGGAGCGTTTTGGCCTTGAAGACTGTAAGCCTATTGCCACTCCTATGGTGACAGGTTTACGATTGAGTCTTCATGATGTTGGAGATGCATTTGATGCTGTTCTCTATCAGGAGGTTGTTGGATGCTTGATTTACTTATGCATTACTCGGGCAGATATTTAGTTTGTTGTCTCACAGATGAGCAGATTTATGCATTGCCTAGGAGTCAAGCATTGGCAAGCGGTTAAGCACATCTTTCGCTACTTGAGTGGTACTCGGCTACTTGGGTTGTTTTATCCCAAGGGGGGATCACTACCACCAGATTTGCATGCTTTTTCTAACTCTGATTGGGCTGGTTGCTATGAAACTCGTGTGTCCACCAATGGTTTTTGCTTCATGCTTGGTAGCTCATGCATATCTTCGTTGAGCAAGAAAAATCCTACTGTGGCCACTTCCAGTTGTGAGGCTGAGTATAGGGTAGCTTTCACAGCGACTGTTGAGTGTGTGTGGCTCAGACGCCTTATGGCTGATTTGGGTGTTGGCCAGTCTTCTGCCACCACCATCTTCACTGACAGTCAGAGCACATTGGCAGTTGCGAGGAACCATTTGTTCCATGCTCGCACTAAGCACATTGAGGTGCATTATCACTATGTCAGGGAGAGGTTCTCTGCTGGGGAGATCAGCTTGGCATATGTGCCCACGCAGGAGAACATTGCTTTCTGCAAAGCTTTGGGCTTACTTCCTTTTGTGGAGTGATTTCCACGTAGCTTGGCACTTCCTTATACATGAGTGCCAGCTCCTTGTTCACCGCATCACTCCCAAGGGAGATTTGTTGATATATTTAGGTAGTGATGTGTGTGAACACACTAGGACCGTTGGGGCACTTTTTTCCCTCTTTAGGAGGTTTTTTCCCCCGGCTTGTATATACGCCTATTGCCCTAATGGGCTACTTATCTTTGTACATTCTCTAGTAACACATTCAGTATTGTGTGTTGTGCCCCAAGCTTCTTCTTCTTCCTTATGCTGTTCGTGTGCTTCCGCAGACATCTATCTCCAACAAGATGATCACCATGCTATCATGCCTTTGAGGAGAAAGAGGAGTAGAGACCCCCAAATCTAGATAAACTGATTTACAATAAATGAACTATTTTCTTCCTCCATCTTGCACTTCACACCATCGATATCCAACATGAATGGGATTGTTTCCTTGGATTGTTTCTTCATCATCTACTTGTACATTTGGTGCTTAGCCCATCTACTTGTACATTTGCTCTTTCTATCAATTAAAGTTTGGGAGAGTACGCTATTGTCCAACTTCCTTTAAGGAAAAAAAACCACAGCCCAAGCATAGCTAACTCAAAGCCCATATCAGTTGAGAGACATCCCTTGGTATGACAACAAAAATCTCGAACCCCAAGCAAAAGGCGATCCGCAAGAAAACAAATCCCTTATCGAAATTGCAAAGGCGACCTTTGATAAAAGGCAACCTCCTCAAACCAATTTCTTGTGAAACGAAGGTAACACCTTGCAGCTCGAACTCCTCGCAACACGAGATCCCCTGAAAGAGGAATACACAGAACCTTTACGAAAAAGAACAACCCTCAAATCAAGCGAGCCCTTCGAATAGGGAGTGAAGCCTTCACTCTCAACGAGCTCCAGATCCCCATTGAAAAGGGATTTCGGCCCTTACTGCCTACAAACTCATTATCCAAAGGTTACCCTTTGGCTTTATGCATGAACTACTGACCATCCCCCCCAAGTTGTCCCGACTCCCAACCAAAGTAACTTGCTCGAATGACACCCATCGCAAAACCGGTTTCACAACCAAGTAGAAAAGTCACCCATTCGAGGGCATCTGCAACGTTTCAGTTCCGTCACCATAAGCAGCTGCATGCGCAAGTACATCCTTCAAATATATGAAAACTTCATAGCATTTAGGCCTTATCACATGGTTCTAACATATGAAAAAAAGAACTCTTAGATCTCCAAAAGATTAATCTTGTATATCATTCAATGTAAAAAAATCATTTTATTAAAGTTTCTAATTCATAATGAAATCATTTATAAATAATTTCTTCTGGTGATCCATCCTGAGAGACCAAGTTTTTCTTCTCTTCAAATGGTGCTCAGACTCTATTCCTTCTTCAACTTGTGACAATACCTGCACAACGAAGAGTACGCGTTGGCTATGTTCCAAACATGAGGAAAAATACAGGTGCTCCGTTGTGGTATAAGGTTCGGGATGTAATTATACCATTCCACAAGGAACGTGCGAGTCATAAGCTTCACCTACAATCACTTCTTCAGTTGACAAAACATGCGGTAGGAAACCATAGAACTTTACGAATTTCATAATTCAGACAACGGATATAAAATTCTTCATGTCCTTATAGATTTGGATGTAGTACTGTTCTTTACGACTTTTTGAAATCTAGTGCTGATGATATATGCTCCTTTGCGGCACAAAGGTACAAGGATTTCGGACCGATCGATAGTATGCCATCGTCCGTTCTGTCTGCTCGTGAGAACGTATTGACCTTTGTACACTGGAATTTTCTAGACCACCAGCATTTTGAAGTTGTCAATGGGGTTTTTCAGTACTAGAATGAGTAATGCAACGATCTACACAAAGCCAAAACCGTCCGTGTACACAATAAAGTATATTTTTTTTGTGAAAAGGAAATTGAACCGATGCCTACTCTCCCATGCTTGAATTAACAATAATTATACAGTCAATGGGTTTAATGGCCTTCGGATCCTCTGTATCCCATAAACAAAGGGTTTCTGTGTCCGGTGGCACAAGAGCTATGATGGTCCAAAACCAGAAGAATACCTAAAACTCAATGGGTGAAAAACGTCTATGATGATCCAAAACTAGAAGAATACCTAAATTTCAATGGGTGAAAAACGTCTGAAAGAGAGTTAGTGAAGCGTTTCATGATTTTCGTGTCGCCCTAATGAGTGACCAAATTGCTTTTAATTTTATTTTTGTTTTCAAAGAAAAACATTCCATGGTATCTAAAAGGTGAACATTTTTAACAATTACATATTATTCAACGTAATAGGAAAACCGATTTTTTCAATCGATGACTCTTTGTGATGGGCATCAAAATTGATCACACATCTTTCTTTCCATATCTTCTAGAGCACTTCCCCTCTTATGCAGTTCCACAATGCAGAAGAGCAGCCACTTGTTTCTTGAAGTAATGCTTGTTTCGAGATTATTTGCCTTTGTATGCTCAAAATGTTGGTGAGAGATTGCTAGATGAGATAGCTTCTAGGGCACAAGAAAAAGATATGGCCAAGGTCCTACCTACGGCAAACAAAATGATTATACCAGTGCCCATAAGAACAAATTTTTGGCATTGGTCCATATTCGAGGATGAATAAATTTCCACATAAGAACAAATTTTTTGTTGTAAATGAGAGGATGCCACAAACCGTTGCATATTAGTAACCCTATGATGCTAGACTAGTTCTAACACCATGTCTTCTTAAGTGAGATATGGAAGTTAAGGTGCTTATGAATCTTGAGGGTTTAATCCAATTTATTACCATTGGTCCATTTCAACTCTTCAATCCAAAGTGGGTCATTCCCAAGAAGGAGAGGAGTCTTTGAGTTGTCCCAAGAGTTGATTTTGTGTCTAAGAAGCCTCAATCATCATAGTCAACTCTCCTAACAAAGTCTATGTCCTCAAAACTTTTCCAATGACCTATCTCATGGTTCCACAAATGTTTTCACTTGCTAAAGCCTTTTTTTTTTTCATAGCTTATTTGACCTTTCAATGTTTTCAGATTCAGCATATTTTATTTCTTGTATAGGAAACCAAATAGAATCATTTTATCTAATCCCGCTTGCCCATTTCCAATGTTCATTCACCTTGATATATGCTTTCATCTTGTTCCAACTCTCCCATATGGAGAGAACGAGACAAGGCACTTTCAAATTCACCATAATCTGAGAAAAAATCCAAGTGAGGAGATCAAGATCCTTCCACCTATGGATTCCCTTAAGCATTAGAGTGGAACTTTGATCAGCCACTTGGTGGCCAATTTATCAACCATACCTCCCACATCTGGAATGCCTTATCCATGAGACTCTATGTCTTTAGCACAAAAGCCTAGTTGATTTTGGGCATGCCCCTCCTATTGGGATGGGTAGTCCAAGGGAAATTTCTACAATTATTTTCAAGCTTCCTAAATTGTTTGTCTTTGAGTCTCTAGAATGCTAAAAAATAAATAGTAGATGCAATAAGGCTTTGATCTCCATAAATTGTCGTGCCAAGTTGAGTTGCATGCCCTTCTAGTAGGCTAGCTTAGTATCGATTTTGCCTAGAACCCAGTTCCAATGGTAGCCTATAGAACCTTCAAAACCCATCTCGACAACAAGGGGTCAAAAACTCTCCCAACGGTGACATCTCTAGTTAGTCGAATTGTGATGAAAGCCAAAAAATAGCCTTGAAAGTAGTTTCTGAGTGATATATTATTTTAGTTGTGTTCTTTGTGTTCTCTAATCTACTATAGTCTTTCCATTTACGTTGGAAATCCAATAGTTTGAGGACAGAACCCAATGCCGTCATGCATTTCGAAAGGATGTGGAATTCCACCTACCTTACTTACATGGACTCAATCATCAAAGTTCCTGAATAGATATGAATAGATAGACAAAACACAGTCATTCAATTAGAAAATGATGTTGATATATTTAGGTAGTGATGTGTGTGAACACTCTAGGACCGCCGGGGCACTTTTTCCCCTCTTTAGGAGGTTCTTTTCCCCCGGCTTGTATATACGCCTATTGCCCTAATGGGCTACTTATCTTTGTACATTCTCTAGTAATACATTCAGTATTGTGTGTTTGTGCTCCAAGCTTCTTCTTCTTCCTTGTGCTGTTCGCGTGCTTCCGTAGACGTCTATCTCCAACAATTGGTATCAGAGCAGGTCGTCGCTTCTTCTAGGGCGCCGTCGACACTCCTCCATTTGCAGTCTCAGATTCGCACGAAATTTGGTGAGCATACTCAAGGTGTTTTCGAGATCAAAACAGCTTCGCTATGTGGTGCCGGAATCGCGATCTGACCTCGTTTCGGCCTCCGAACGCACTATCGCAGTGCTTGTGCAGGATATTTCATCCTTTTGTGCCAAAAGGTATATACCAGTTTCTGTTCGCCAGTTTAAGCGTCTCGAAGTCTGCTACATGTCTAGCAGAACTCGTGTGGGTAGTTCTGTTCAACTTTTTGAGATACAATCAATTTTCTACATCAAGGTATTTTAGTCACCGGCCATGGCTGAAAGCAGTGATGTATTCTTTATGTGGTTGTTGAGGATAAGTTGGATGGTACCAACTACCCATTATGGGCTTATATGATGCGACATGTACTGGTTGCAAAAGGATTGTGGAACATTGTGCAGGGTGTTGAAAGACGTCCTGTTACACATGTAACGACAGGTACTGCAAATACAGGTGTTGGAGCTGATGAAGATGGTGTCGAAGATGATATTCTACAGATTCCTATTCGTGCTGCTGTTTCTGTTGCACCTACTGCAGAGCAGATTCGTTGGGATGGAAGAGATGCCCAGGCACATGCATTGATAGCTTTGTCTGTCAAACATGCCATTATTCCTCACATTCGCTCTTGCAGAACAGCAAAGGATGCTTGGGATACACTTACCACTTTGTACCAGGCTAGGAATGAGGCTCGTGTTGCTTACCTCCGAAAACAGTTGGAGAGTGAGCACATGAATGAAGGTGATTCTATGGATAATTTTCTTACAAAGATCAAAGACCTGAAGGAACAATTGATTTTTGCTGATGAGGTTATACCAGATAGCTCACTTGTGCAGACCGTTCTGCATGGTCTTCCTGATTCATATCATAGTTTTGCCTCTACTCTTCAGTTGATGATGAAAAGCAATCCGAATGCCTTGTCATTTGAGGAATTAGTCTCTGTTCTGTTGCAGGAAGATCAGTCCAGGCAGAACAGGTCCATTATGCGTGTTGCAGATCAAGCTTTCCTAGCTAGTCAGAAGGGCAAAGGAAAATGGAGCTCTTCTACTAGTAAGCAGAAATATGCAAATGCTGCACAATCGAAGAACCAAGATAAAGATGAGAAGAAATCAGAAAAGCAGAAATTGTTCTCCAAGTACTATAAAGGAAATGATCATATTATAAAGAAATGTCCAAAACTGGTTGCTAAAGAGGCAAAGAAGAAAGAGGCTGGAATGGTTGTTGCAGAGGCCTCTACACCAAAAACAGAGTCTGCAAATCTTGTGCAGGAAGAAGAATGGGCGTTTACTACTGTCTGCAGTTTTGACCCATCTTCTCATGATCAGTGCATGTCTGCAGTAGACTCAGATGTTTGGTACTTTGAGAGTGGGGCGACCAAACATATTACGTCGCAGCGCAGTTTCTTCTCTTCACTCAAGCCTGCCCCTACAGGGAATACTGTCACATGGGCCAATAACTCCTCTTATCCTGTTATGGGAGTTGGTAAGATCATTCTGACTACTGCTGATGGTAGTTCTTTCACTTTGTCAGATGCTTTATTTGTGCCAGGGATCAAAAAGAACCTGTTATCAGTTTCTGCATTAGCCAAGATTGGCTTGGTTGTGAAATTCGTTGATGACAGGTGTACAGTCCATGATCTCTCAAATGGCGATGTGATTATTGCTTCTCGCATTTTATGTCGTGGGCTGTATAAGCTCATAGACTATGAAAGATCTGTGAATGATTCGGCATGTGCAGTTCATGATTCTCAGGCTATGTCAGATGCAAAGCTTTGGCATGCTCGCTTTGGTCATCTGAATTTTGCTAGTTTGTTACGCCTGCAGAAATCTGAAATTGTGTCCCCTTTGCCCAAACTTGAGGCACCTGGAAAACATGTTTGTGAAGGCTGTATTTTGGGCAAAATGCAGCGTTCTTCCTTTCCAAAAGATGGTTCAGTTCGGGCTACGCAGAAATTGCAGCTTGTACATAGTGATGTCTGTGGTCCTATGTAGACACCCTCTTTTGGAAATTACCTTTACTTCGTGACGTTCATTGATGATTTTTCCAGGCATGCATGGGTATATCCACTCAAAGCAAAGTCCGAAGTGTTCATGTGCTTCAAACAGTTTTTGGTTTTGGCTGAAAATCTGTCAGCATGTAAAATGGGCACCCTCCATTCTGATCGAGGGGGGGAATATATGTCTTCAGATTTTAATGCATTTTTGGCTGAACGTGGGATAAAACACCAGTGTACAGTGCCATATACACCTCAATAGAATGGAGTTGCTGAACGAAAGAACAGGTCACTCATGGAGATGGCGAGGTGCATGGTCAAAAGTCAGGCTTTACCACATAGTTTCTGGCTTGAGGCTGTCATGTGTGCAGCATACGTACTGAACAGGTGTCCCACTAAAGCGTTGCAGTCTATCACTCCATATGAGGCTTGGCATGACCGCAAGCCATCTGTTGCTCATCTGCGTGTTTTTGGTTGTTTGGCATATGCATAAGTGCCTGAACAACATTGCAGAAAATTGGATGATAAGGTAGTAAAATGTATTTTTGTTGGGTACAATTCTGAAAGTAAAGGCTATCATCTGTATCATCCACAGACTAAACGCATTCTGGTTAGCCGTGATGTTGTCTTTCTGGAAGATGCTATTCAGCCATTGCTTTCATGTACTAAGGAGACATCTGTTAGCTCCAAAGACATGTATGATACTTTGATGCCTCTTTTTACAGGTGGACAGGCTAGTGTTGGTCCTAATGAGGCAACTTCTCAGCCTTTGCAGGTTTCATATGATGATGCAGATCATTCCATTTCTGATGTAGATTTACATGATGCACTTGTTGATGAGAGAGCTGATATTGAGCAGGCAAAAACTATGCCAAAATGGCTGGTGCAGACTTTGCATGACAGCAAATTAGATGCACCTTTGTCATATCGTACTCGTTCAGGCTCTCATAGTGCCTCCTTTGTATCAGATTGCTATGCTATGGCTGCATCTAGTCTCTATGATGAGAATGAGCCAGTTTCTTTTGATGAAGCACAAAATTCAGAAAATTGGATGGCTGCTATGCAATCTGAATATGATGCTATAATGAAGAATGGTACATGGTCTTTATGTGACTTACCTCCTGGCAAGAAGGCCATTGGCACTAAGTGGGTATACAAGCTGAAGCGTAAACTTGATGGTACAGTTGACAGGTATAAGGCTAAGCTTGTTGCAAAGGGTTATGCACAGGAAAGAGGCATTGATTTTGATGAGACCTTTGCACCTACATGCCGTATGACTACTGTTCGGAGCATTTGTGCACTTGCAGCCCATCATGGTTGGAATGTACATCAGTTGGAAATTAAAACAGCATTTCTGAATGGTGACTTGCATGAAGAAGTGTATGTTTTTCAGCCCCATGGCTTTGTGCAGAAAGGGCATGAAAACTAGGTTTGCAGGTTAAAGAAGGCATTATATGGTTTAAAGCAAGCACCACGTGCTTGGTATGAGAAGATACATGCCTATCTGATTGCACATGCTTTTGAGAACAGTCCAACTGAAAGCACCTTATATGTTAAACGTGCTAATGATGTGCTTCTGATCATTGTTGTCTATGTTGAGGACATGCTGCTCACTGGTCCTATTGAGACACATATTGCTGATTTTAAGGCTGATTTGCATGCCTCATTTGAGGTGTCTGATTTGGGGCATTTGCGTCACTGTTTGGGCATTCAGTTTGTGCACGTTGATGGTGGAATGGCTTTGTGTCAAACGAAATATATTGACACATTATTGCAGCATTTTGGCCTTGCAGACTGTAAGCCTATTGCCACTCCTATGGAGACAGGTTTACGATTGAGTCTTCATGATGCTGGAGATGCATTTGATGTTGTTCTCTATCAGCAGGCTGTTGGATGCTTGATTTACTTATGCATTACTCGGCCAGATATTCAGTTTGCTATCTCACAGATGAGCAGGTTTATCCATTGCCCAGGAGTCACGCATTGGAAAGCGGTTAAACGCATCTTTCGCTACTTGAGTGGTACTCGGCTACTTGGGTTGTTTTATCCCAAGGGGGGATCACTACCGCCAGATTTGCATGCTTTTTCTGACTCAGATTGGGCTGGTTGCTATGACACTCGTGTGTCCACCAATGGTTTTTGCTTCATGCCTTGTAGCTCATGTATATCTTGGTTGAGCAAGAAGCAGCCTACTGTGGCCACTTCCAGTTGTGAGGCTGAGTATAGGGCAGCTTTCACAGCGACTGTTGAGTGTGTGTGGCTCAGACGCATTATGGCTGATTTGGGTGTTGGCCAGTCTTCTGCCACCACCATCTTCACTGACAATCAGAGCGCATTGGTAGTTGCGAGGAACCCTGTGTTCCATGATCGCACTAAGCACATTGAGGTGCATTATCACTATGTCAGGGAGAGGTTCTATGTTGGGGAGTCAGCTTGGCATATGTGCCCATGCAGGAGAACATTGCAGACCTTTTCACGAAGGCTCTGCCTAGGGAGAAGTTTGAAGCTTTCCACAAAGCTTTGGGCTTACTTCCTTTTGTGGAGTGATTTCCACATAGCTTGGCACTTCCTTATACATGAGTGCCGGCTCCTTGTTCACCGCATCACTCCCAGGGGGGATTTGTTGATATATTTAGGTAGTGATTTGTGTGAACACTCTAGGACCGCTGGGGCACTTTTTTCCCTCTTTAGGAGGTTTTTTTCCCCCGGCTTGTATATACGCCTATTGCCCTAATGGGCTACTTATCTTTGTACATTCTCTAGTAATACATTCAGTATTGTGTGTTTGTGCTCCAAGCTTCTTCTTCTTCCTTGTGTTGTTCGCGTGCTTCCGCAGACGTCTATCTCCAACAAATGATATGCTACGTAGAAAGTAGAAGAAATATCAACATCCTTTCCAAGCACCATTAGGGTGGCCGAATTGTGCAAGTTTAATAATATTCTCAAAATGCTCCCTATAGAGAACTCCTTAGAGAATTTTGAGATTGTGTGGAATTTTATGTCACACTCAATAGGAAGTGATGTTTAAATTGGTAAATATAGAGTTGGGACTTTAAGTTCTAATCCCTTCGGCACCCCCTCATTGAGTTAAAAAGCGTGTGTTTATGTGGCACATCTTTCACTGTGGAATTTGAACCAATGTAAAAGCTAACAAAATTTGTGGGATCACCCGTGGTGCAAAGGATGCCTTCGTGGCATAGAAGGTTTGGAACACCTCTTCTATTTGTGTCCTAAATCAATATCGATCTGGCAAGCTCTTGAGAGAATCATGTTGTTACACAGACAAATCAATTGGAAGGAAGCTTTGCTATGTGAAGCAATCAAATGTTCCTCAGCACTGTGGAATGTTATAAGAGGGGAGGCTCTTTGGGAAATATGGAAAGAGAGATGTGCGGCCATTTTTGAAAGCCCTTCTAAAGAATGGTTGATCGAAAAATCTTTTTTTCCTTTAAGCAAAAGAATTTTCAACTGTAAGAAGCCCCTACCCTTTAGAGATCTTTGAGTATTCTTCATAGAGAGCAACAAGATCAAAACCAAGTGGACCCTACCTAAGGGAGCCAAAAGGGTTATCAACCTTGTTTGTAAAATTCTTTAGTACTATATAAGCACTCCCTCCTTTGTGGAATATGGAGGTTCCCATGGGTACTAGACCCTTTACTTGTATGACTCTAATTTCTATTAATTAAAATTTGAAAGAGTAGGCTCTCTCAAACTTCCTTTAAAAAAATTCAAAAAATAAAAAAACATTGCATGACATTTTAAATTTTTATTCTTTTAGTAAGAGTAAAAAAACATATATTTGACTAACATAATTTTCAAACTTTTTCTAAACGTACAAGAAAAATATTCTCAGGATATGATTGACAGCCTACAGTGCTTTCGTCTCATGTTCAATGTGGAGAGGTACTCAGAACGGAGTCTTTTAACTTTCTAGAGACCTCTGCACCGGCGCCAAAATAGAGAAATAGATGGTCTAGATCTTGCTTTTCTGCCTACGTTGTCAGCATCAGAAAGCCCATGGTGTTTACTCTTCATCTCGTACCACTTGTCATATATATTCATTTGTATATAGGAATCTTAATAGTAAACGATTCTTTGACACTTTACGCGTGAACTCTCAACACTCTTGAACAACAGGCTTTCCATGTCCGATGGATCTTAGCCTACAGGCTAGTAGGTCAACAATACACACATATATATATATATATATATATATATATATATATATATATATATATATATATATATATTTATATATATATATATAAGTATGCATGCGTGTCTGCATGTCGGTAAGTATGTTGGCATGTATCTATATATGATGGAGATGACACAAAATAAAGCATCTATGTCCATCGCAAAGCTGGAAACAATATAATTGAGATACGATACGATACGTCTATCACAATGCTTAGCCACTACCTCGCGTTAGATAATAAATTTATCAAGGTGAAGTTTATGTACATTTAAAAACATGTAAGGCAAAAACAAGAAATATATTCCATGTAGGGTAAACATCCATGTTAATTTCGATATGTAACTAGAAGTACGTACTTCCACCTGATCGTCTCTTCCATCTTCTCCATATCAACCAACACATGTAAAAGGCCAAAATGGTAATTATCTTACTCCTCTCCATGTGTAGCAGAACATTCAATTGCTATTGACTATGTATGATAGATATAAAAAAGTAATTAACAAAGCGTCAAACACACACACACACACACACACACACATATATATATATATATATATATATATATATATATATATATATATATATATATATATATATATATATATATATATATATATATATATATATATATATAATCATGATAAAACGGCTTCAATCTATTACCCCCTAAATGATAGGTCCATATGCCCTCTAACTATCTTCATGCTACCTCTTTCCATGTTGTCGATAATGGTTAGGATTATGTGTCCCATCCTATAGCATCCTCCACTCCTCCTTGTAATATAAGAGCACTTTTGAAGGCTATCACGAGTAGCTTTAATTGTTGAATCATGTGTATGCTTAAGAATATCAACCAACACAAATTTTATCCATTTACGATATATTGTGTGCATCAAGGTTCTTCATGAAACTCTCTATAAATAGACTTGATAATGTACTTAAACTTCTTTTCATATTTATTCTTTCAATGCAGTGTGTACTTATTATACCACACATCTACAAGTGATCTGATAATTTAGCGTCCTGAAGCGCCAACTCTATCCATTTGGATAGATCGATCCTCATCCTCATCTAGTATTAATCCTAAACGCTTAATTATATATATATATATATATATATATATATATATATATATATATATATATATATATATATATATATATATATATATATATATATATATATATATCCACTAAGGTCCCATTTTTTATATATTTCACTATATACAAAGATATTGCTATTAAAATCATAGTTATTGAGGTCTTTAACTATATGATTACTTAGCTGTTTTCCTTCATATTCTATTGTTTTGCATAATATTTCTCCTTCATATTCTATTGTTTTGCATAATATTTCTGCCATCCAAATTCATTCTTTTCAAGAAATGATTTCCACTTATGCATGTGATTTGTATTTTTGATGTGCATGGCATGATTTCAACAATGTGTATTTATACATTTCATCATGTTTTACTATATTTCATCAATGGTTTACTATATTTTCAACCTAGATTGTGTATAAACCAAGCTTTTAAAGATTTTTTCATCAAAGGAATGCATGAACCATCTTACATGGGTCATAGACACATACAGAGCACCATTTCTACTTGCAAAGATTTCTTGTTTTTGCCACACATGGAAAAAGATATTGCACATTATGTTTCGCAATGCATTGTATGTCAGCATGTAAAACATCATCATGGTAAACCATTTGGATTATTAATGCCACTCCCCATTCCGAACGAACCATGGGAACAAATCCCTATGGATTTTATCACTAGTCTTCCTATGACTTCATCACATAATGATATGGTTTGGACAATAGTTGATAGGTTTAGTAAATATGCGTATTTCATTCATTGTAGAAAAACTTTATCTGCACCTCAAGTTGCGAAATTATTCATTAAATGCATTTTCCCACATCATGGATTTCTGAAAGTAATGTTATCTGATCGTGATGTTAGATTTTGTAATCATTTTTGGGTTGCCGTATTTTAATATTCTGGTTCTAAAATAGATTTTATCTTTGCATATTATCTTGAAAGTAATGGAGAAAGTGAGGCTACAAACATTACTATTCTTGATTTATTGTGTTGTTATTCATTAGATAATCCAACTGACTGGGATGAAAAGTTTCCATTGCTTCGATTTGCTTACAATAACACCACACACACCACTACTACACGTGCACCTTTTGAAAATTTTTATGGTAAAAAGTTTCCACACTCCCATGTCACTTACTCAAACTAACATTCCAATGGATAATTATATTGCTCAAGATCACATTTTTATACTTCACGATATTCACACGCACATTACGAAAAGTTAAGAACATTATACATGTAATGTCAATGCAAAACGATTAGCCAAGGAATTTAAAGAAAATGATCTTGTATGGTTGCATATCATTAAAAGATGTCTCAAAAATATTCTGCAACATCCTGAAATTAAACTTGCACCACGCTATTATAGACCATTTTGCATTATACACAAAATTAATTATAATTCATTCAGATTAGATATACCATCTCATTGGAATATACATAACTCTTTTCATATTAGTTTACTTAAACCCTTTAAAGATACTTTACCACTTGCTCTACTTCTTGATGATGCTCCTTTAATTGAAGAACAATCTGAAATCTTAGTTCTTGAGAAAATAATTGATCATGATGTCACTACTACATGCACAAGTACTGAATATCATTCATATTTAGTTAAGTACAAAAATCACTATATTGAAGAATGTCAATGGATACATAAAACACAATTAGCACCCAATTATGGTCACTTAATTTTTGCACATCATACACAAACACATTAATCTAACTCTTCCATGAACATTTCCATGCATGCATTTTTACATGGAACATGCTTATTTCCGTTCAGTGATGGAACATCTGACTGGCCATCCATGTTATTTTTATTTTATCAATTGAGGTGAACTTCTTTTTCAATTGAGGGGCATGTTATGAATTATGGAATGTATTGAACAAGGAATTTTTGGAGCGTTAATTTATTAATGTATTAATGTGTTTTGGTCTTTTTGATATAGTAGCTAAAGGTTTGTGAGGGCATGAAAGGCATGAAAGAACATAAATCAATAATCTGATTTATAATTTATATAGTTTGTAATTAACCCACGTAGAGGGTACTATTTTTAGAAACAATTAGTAAAGTAATGGTTAGAATAAGGGTTGTTGTAGAACAAAATTCTAATATTAAAAGAAAATCCTTTTTGTGAAGGTTACCAACTTTTACTTTCACGTGTGCCTTTTGAAGTTGTTCTCATGTAACCACTATTTTGACATAATAAAAAATTCCTATAAATACATGCACTATGTGGACTCTCAAAACAGAGTGCATGGGGCGAGATTGCACCCGATACAACATTTTGTCTCGTCTCCTAGTTGATGGAGAATGATTATCACAACCCAATGCAAAAATGGAAGATGGTTGCCCTCCACTAGGTCCACAAGTAGTGATATGTGCTCCCTATTCTAAACTTTTCTCTACACCACTAAAGTGACTTATAATGAAATTTTGCAAAGTTAGAGTAGACTATAGAAGCTACCCAACAAGCTTTCAATCATGCCATATATTCCACCTCAGAGAAACACCCTCTACAAAAGAGGCTATCTGTTTGCAACAATCTCTGCCTATGTGGAAAGATATACCTTCACAAAGGTGGTTATTTCTCACAACTCACTGATTAAAATAACTTGAAACTTTGGCAAACCTCCGAGCACTATATGAGAGACCAAATGAATCTTGAAAACAATGAAAATGAGTAGAATGAGAGAGAAAAATGCTATGCAATTTGGTACAATCAGATTTGGAAAAGCCTAACTACACCTCTAGACAGAGAGGAGTGAAATCATGAGAAAATGAGGTAAGCAAGCAAGGGGGCTGCTTGATGGAGTTTATGAATTCACTAAACTAAGTGGGAAACTTGTGGAATGCATACAACTCAAGAAACAAAGGTGGGATGTTGCTTATCTAGAGTTTTACTTTTCCTACAATCTAGCTAACCACCCACGAATGAGTGTAGGTGAACTTTTGTTTCCTCCTTTTTTATTATCCCACTTGAAAAACTTGTGGTTGAACCCTTTTTCATGATTGAGACTTGATTTTCAACACTCCCTTTGCATTGACATGCTCCACCTTGACATCCTTTGACATGATCTTCTCTCTAATAAAGTGGTAATGCACTTCTATATGCTTCGACCTTACATGGAACACCAGATTTTGAGCCAAGCATATGCTACTTATGTTGTCACAAAAAATAGGTACTTGCTTAACCTGCAAATAAAGATCAACAAACAACTTCTTGAGCCACATAAGCACACATGAGACTTGTGCTAAGCCTCTATACTCAGATTTGATCGATGAGAGAGCCATTGTTGGTTGTTTCTTTGACATCCATGAGATGGTCTTCTTTCTTAGCATGATAACATAACCACTAGTACTCCTCCTGTCATCTTTAGAACCTGTGCAATCAACATCACAATAAGCTTGTACATTTAATCCATTATCAAATGAACAATATAGAACTTCATCCAATGATCCTTTGAGGTACCTAAGTACCCTTTTGGTTACAATAAGATGAGGTACTCTTGGTGCTTGCAAAAATTGAGATAGCACTCCAATTACATGTGCAATATCTAGTCTTGTCATAGTAGCATACAAGAGAGAACCAATTATTGGCATATACATGGTCACATCCTTTAGTTCTTCACCTTCATGAGCACTTAGTTTAATATTTACTTCTTCCTCTTAATATAGTACCTCAATCCCAAGTACCTTAAAATCCCTAAATCAGAGATTTTCAACTCACATTCAGGCTTCCTCTTTATGTCCTTAATATTGGCTTTTTTATCCCCTGTAATGATCAAATCATCAACATATATACAAATGAAAACAATTTTGCTACCTTCCTTCTTCACAAAGAGTGATGGGTCTACATGACTTTGATTGTAACCACTTTTTACCAAGTAGTCCACAAGTCTTTGGTTTCAAGCCCTTGGGGCTTGCCTAAGTCCATAAAGAGCCTTCTTAAGCCTGCATACCTGATGTGGAAACCTCTCATCTTCAAAGCCTTGGGGCTGCTCCATGAAGACTACCTCTTCAAGCTCTCCATTTAGGAAAGCATTCTTCACATCTAAATGGTACATCTTCCAACCATTTGAGGCTGAAATTGCAATCAAACATCTTATGGTGGACCTCTTAGCTACTGGATTGAATGTTTCCTCGAATTCTATGCCATACATTTAAGCAAAACCTTTGGCAACCAGCCTTGTTTTATACCTAGAGATGCTCCCATCTACATGCCTCTTTACCTTGTACACCCATTTGTTGCCAATGACTTTCATGTCATTTGTTCTTGGCACCAGTGAACAAGTATTATTTTCTTCACGTGCCTTGACTTCCTCCTCCATAGCTTCAATCCATTCCCTATGCTTATTTGCTGCTTCAAAAAAGTTAGGTTCTTCACAAGCTATAACTTAACTCATATAGGCATAGTGTCTTGCAATGAATGAATCATAAGTTAACCTTTGAATAGGGTATTTAACCCTATTGGATGACCTTACCTCAGGATTAGGTGGTAGGGATCTCCTCTTCTTTGGTTTAGATGCTTTAACTTCTAGAGTTTCTAATTTTTCCATATCTTTGTCACTTACAGATTCCATGTTTACCTATTGATGGTCTTTGTCATTTGCCTTTTCCTTTCCTTTGCTACTTCCTTCACTTGAATGAGCTTCATTCCTTGTTGTTCCATGCCAAGATGATGTAGTACTCTCCTCTCATGGTGTGCTTGAAGTGTCTGGACCACTCATCTCCATGCTTTGTTGTTGCTCTTTGAACTTCTTGTCGGTTTCATATGCATCATCAACATATAACACATCTTTGCTACCATACCAAGGTAGCAACTCATCAAATATTACATCGCTAGAAACCTTAAGCTCTTTGGTGGAAGTATTATAGCATCTAGGACCCTTTTGCTCTGAATAATATTCATGAAATATACACCTATCTTCCTTTGGGTCTAACTTGTGTCTCATTTTGAGGTATGTGAACATCACACACACAACCAAATACTTTGAAATGTGAAAGGCTGGGTTTCTCACCACACCAAGCTTCATAAGGTGTAACTCCATGTACTTGTGAGGTTGGACACCTATTCATAATATATACAGTTGTATTTGTTGCATCAGCCCAATAAGATTTAGGAACATTTATTTCATTTAACAAAGCTCTAGCCACTTCTGCTATGTATCTATTCTTCCTCTCTGCCATCCCATTTAGTCTGAGGTGTATACATGCAAGTGAATCTCCTTTTGATGCCATGGGCATGTAGAAAATCTAAAATTTCATTTGAAAAATACTCTCCCCCTCCATCTGATCTGAAAGTCTTTATATACTTCAGTGTTTCCTTCTCCACTAGGTTTTTGAGCCTCTTAAAGTGGTAAAACACCTCTGACTTTGACTTCATGCAATACATCCAAACAAACCTTGAATGATCATCTATAAATGTGACAAAATATCTATTACCTCCAATGGATGGGTCCCTTGTAGGTCTCCATACATCTGTGTGTATGACATTCAATACTTCATTGCTCACATGTGCTCCCCTCTGGAATGATAGTCTACTTTGTTTTCCTAATTGACAAGCATGGCACAAATGTTGCATATTCTGAGATGTAAGATCAGGTAGACCACTCACCAAGCCCTTCCTTTGCATGTCCTTTATCCTTTGTAAGTTTATGTGCCCAATTCTTTTATGTCATAAGTTGATTTCTACAATCTGTTTATTGTCAATTGACAAGTAGACAATGTGAGGGATTGATGGCTTTACCTCCATGGTGAATAGTCTTCCTTGCTTCTTTGCTTTTGCTATGAGCTTGTAGTCGTGCATGGGGTCTTCAACAAAACATCCTTGATCATTGAACATCACCTCATAACCTCTTTCAACCATTTGACCTATCGTAACCAAGTTCTTTGTGATGGTTAGCACATGCAATACATCCTTCAACACCTTGGAGCTTTGAGATCCATTCAATGCAACATCTCCCAGATGTGTAATCCTGTGCTCAGTGTCCTCCCCTATCTCTACATGTCCTTGAGTGATGGGTGAGTGTAAATTAAAGAAAACATCTATATTGCAACTCATATGGTTGCTACAACCACTATCAATGTACCATGTAGAATATGAATTCACTCTTTCACTTGACCCATACATCATAAGAGAGTTATCATTTTCTCAATTTGCTGAAGTACTACCATAATCACCTTGGTTCCTTTTGTGTTCTTGATTGCCTCTTTTTTTGGACCAACAATCTCTTGCATAATGGACCAATTTTCCACAATTTTAGCATTCTGCATTGGATGCTTCTCTTCCATGTGATCTTCCTCCTCTTCCTCTTCTCCTTCCTCTTCTTCTTCATCCATAGCTTTGGTTGGAGCCTTCTTGGTTGCCTGAGCTTGAGTTTGACCTTCCTCTCCCTCTCCTTTGGGAGTTTTCTCCACCTCTTTTGGCTTTGCCTCTACGTGCATAGAAAACTTGGGCTTTGCTGCCATTTGGTTATGAACCTCATTGGTTCATCTCCTCGGTCACCAAAAAAGTGACTAATTGATCAAATTCTAGTAGGGATTCCCTCACATAATTTGATGTGGTTAATGCTTTCCAACTTTCATCCTTTCTCAATCCATTGAGAGTGTGCGCAACAATATTTTCATCTCAATTCAGCTCCCAATTGAACCTTAAGCATCTGCAAGCTCCTTAACCTTCAAAATGTAGTAATTTATGTAACTACTTGGTGATTTCCTAAGATTATTCAGCTCATTCTTGACTTGAACCTTCCTTGCCTTGGTTAATGAAGAGTAAAATCTCTCGAAGGTTTCCCAAACCTTCCTGAATGTGTCCAAGTCCTGAAGATGCCCTATCATGATATTGCTTATGTGTTGGGATAAAATGAATATGAGTCTCCTATCCCTTTCTATCCATTCATTAAGTGCCCTGACCTACCCTTGAAGTGGTGGAAGATGTACATGAGTCATTGGCTCCATGTTGCTCACTAATTCCCACAATCCTTTGCCCATAAGGTAGTTGCTAACTCTAAATTTCCATGGTTGATAATTGCCTTTCTCTAACTTTTCTATTTGTGCATTATACTCAGTCATTCTAAGCTCTAAAATGCTCCTCTAGATTCTCCTCAAATGTTTGTATGCTTTAGAATGTGTGGATATTAGCTTTTGATAGCTTTTCCCTTGCAAACCTTTGACTAGCTGAGATCTCCAACGACATAGCCCCGTTCGATGTCTTCTTGTTTTGATATGTCCTCCTTGTGCTTCCACGAGTTGTCTTCATACCTACAAGTCTTCCATATGCTGCCCATTGATGTCTCCAAGCTTGCAAGTTGGCTCTGAGACCACTGATGGGGAATGATTTTAACATCCCAATGCAAAAATCAAAGATGGATGCCCTCCACTAAGTCCACAAGCAGTGGTATATGCTCCCCGTTCTAAACTTTTCTCTACACAGTATAGAGACTTAAAATCAAATTTTGTAAACTTAGACTAGACTATAAGAGCTACCCAACAATCTTTAAATCCTCCCAACTGTATATCCCAACTAGGAGAAACACCCTCTACAAAATAGGCTACCTATTTGCAACACTCTCTGCATATGTGCAGAGATATTCCTTTAGAAAGTTGGCGATTTCTCACAATTCACTTGGTAATATAACTTGAAACTTTGGAAAATTTCAGGGCACTATATGAGAGACCAAATGAAGCTTGAAATCAATGAAAATGAGTACAATGAGAGAGGAAACAATGCTCTGCAATTTGGTACAATCAGATTTGGAAAAGCCTAACTACACATCTAGATAGAGAGGAGCAAAATCATGAGAAAATGAGGTAAGCAAGCAAGGGTTTCAAGAGTTTATTACTTCACTAAATTAAGTGGGGAACTCGTGGAATGTATACAACTCAAGAAAAAAAGTCAAGATGATGCTCATATAGAGTTTTACTTTTCCTACAATCTAGCCAGCCACCCACCAATGAGTGTGGGTGAACGTTTTGGTCATTGATTTGATGAGATTTGAATTTGATTGAGTTTGGTGGAGCTTATAACTTTATTCCATGACTTTGCATCCTTCTTTTTTATTGGCCCACTTGAAAAACTCATGGTTGAGCCCTTTTTCATGATTGAGACTTGATTTTCAACACTCGAATGTCTAATTTTTTGTGTGTTTTCTGCATCCATAACCTTTGTTTGTGCATGCGCAAGATCCTAATAACACACACATGCATAGAGACACATACATACACATATAACTACACAAAAATATGCATATATACATTCGCACTAATACTTACACACACATACACATATACATACACAAACATATGCATACATACATTCGCACATGTACGTACACACACATACATACACACACATACATGGACACACATTCACACACATCACACACATACACACACATTAACCCACATACATACACACACATACACACACACATACGTACACTCACATACATACACATATAGTACTACATACACACATGCATATATTGTTGGTGCAATTAAGCCCAAGCGTACATACTTGATCATTTCACTTAAGATTGATGTATTAGCATTATAGTTGGAAATCTTCATATGTACAACCTCTTGTAACTTTGCATTACAATAACCTTTGTAAAAGTGGAATAAACCCATGAGGAGTTACGAAGCATATGATCTCATATCATTTGGTAGCTAAGTCAAGAGAGAATCAATCGTATAATTTAGGATGCACTTTATTGGTAGAGATTTGAATTCAAATTCAAATCCTTAGAGCCAACAAAATCTATAAAAGGAGGATATGAAATGCCCACGTGCATCTCCAGGTTTAGAGATCATTTTTCATGTATTTTCATTAAGAATAAGAGCTCACCTCATAGTTCAATCTTTCCACACTCATTGAGCAATGATCTATTGCCAATGACATTGTATTTTTACATGATTTAATTCATACATGATCATTACTTCTTACTCTCATATCTCTGTCACACTCAATCAGAACATTGAACTTGTCTGAGCTGGTTCTCATTGTATAGTGGATCATTTCTCGTGATTTGAAGCATGATATCTTCAGCATACTGTCTACTTTAAACATACAAACTTTCACTAATAATGCCTCATGCAATTGTTAGATTTTAATCAAGCATTACTCAGTGGTGTGTGACTCTTAATGCCAATAAAAGCCCGCATATATTCTTAACTTGATAAACATATTATTCTGCATATAGCTTATCATTTTAGATGATTCCACTCATGACTGGTAGCTTGTTAAGCTAATTGAAGTTCATCCAAAGGAATTTTATCAATTGCTGCTGTATTGAGAGTATGGTGCAAAACTTTGAGTAGATGGCTCAACCAAAATAACAAGTTTTGGAACTTGAATCATTTGCCTACCTATCTGTTTTGATCCTATCATTAGTGGATCATCCTCCGAGCAACATATGTTATTACTTATGCTTGTTAGCTAGCCAAAAAGGCCAAGAGCACTCTCCATTCATCACTTATAGTAGGTGTGAAGTAGGTTGTAGCTACACCAACACATTTATTGTGAGTATCCACCATCTCCTCCAACAGTGGTATCAGAGTAGGCATTCTCAAGATGGGAGATGGATTTCCATCCTTCATTGACAAATTCGACATGAATAACTTCTTAGCATGGTCCCTAAGGATGCAAGCATACCTTCAAGAAAGAAGCTTATATGGATACATCTCAGGAGATGAATACATGCCAATCTTCAAGAGCAAGAATCAACCAACAAAAGAAGAGCAAGAGAGGCTAACTACATGGTGTGCAAAGGATGCTTTTGCAAGGTCATATCTATTAAAATTAATCTCTGATTTCTTGTTACCACATGTTAGAAATTATAAAACCTCCCAAGAGACTTGGGGAGTGCTTTCATCATACTTCTCCTCCAACACAAGAGCTAGGAAGAATCAGTTGTGGATGGAATTCACAACTCACAAGAAACAACCAAAGCAAGGAGTGGCTGATTATGTAAACAAAATCAAAGATGTAGCAAACCAGCTTGCAAGCATTGGAAAAGAGATAGAGCAATAGCACATTGTGAGCGAGATCATCAATGGAATAAAAGCTGATGACAAGTGGGAGTCCTTCACTATAGCTATGGACCTCTACATGGGTATGCAAATACCTGATCTCAACACTATAATCGGACAACTCTTCACCCATGAGGGAAATCTCAATAGAAATGGTGACAACTCAAGAGGTAACCAATCTTCTGCCCTTAATACAAATAAGAATAAAGCTAAGGATAAAGGTAAAAGCAAGAAATAGGGTGAAAATGCTAGTACCTCCCAAGCTAACTATGCAGGAAGAGGAAGAGGTGCTAGAGGTAGGGGCTGAGGAGGAAAACCAAGTAGGGGGATACCCTACAACAATTCACCATGCAACATATGTGGTCTCAACAACCACACTATAGAAGAATGCTATGAAAATACAAGAAACCAAAGGTGAAGAGGCTTCCATAGAGGAAGCTATGGACAAACAAGAGGCAAATAGAACAATGGTGGAGGCAACTACAACCATAACTTCAATCAAGGCTACAACAACAACAACTATCAAGGAGGTTGTAGAGGAAGAAGGGACTTCAACAACTATACCAAAGATCAACAAGACTCTTTGCTCATCATGAACATGACATCCAAGCAAGGTAAAGATGACGAGCATCTTTTCTACATTGATTCAGGTTGTTCCAATCATGTGGTAGGAAATATAGCTCTATTATCTAATCTTGAAGAGCCCAAGGGGAAGCATGAAGTACAAATAGGTGATGACACTAAACATTCAGTCAAGCAAGTTGGAAATGTCCAAACTTTTGATGATAGTATGAACCTTTTGAGCAAAGTTCTCTATGTACCTACTATAAACAAAAACCTAATTAGTGTTGGGTAGATTGTAGAGAAAGGTCTACAATGCAGATTTGTTGGGAAAGATGGATGGACATTTCAAGAGGTGAGTAGGTCCTGCCAAATCGTGCTTTGTACATGTCCCTCCTTGCTTCAGAGTTGAGTTTGGGGCCCTCTTAGATTTCCAATGACACTATACAAGTGCCTATGTACTTTGGAAATGATATGAGAAATGATTGAAGCAAAACAGACTACTTCCAAGTTGAAGGATCAATGAAAACCTTCTATTTTTGTTCACACACATGCTCTTTGTTATGCTCAGTGCTTCCACTAAAGTAGGAATTAGATTCCTTTTGGAGATATCAAATTAGCTTAATAAGCTAATGATTCCAAATGGAATCACTTAAAATGATGTACTATACATAGAGCAATCAATTTAGCAATCAAATCATTACCCTCGATTTTTTAGGACCTCTATAGAGTTTGACCAGTGGATACTTCGACATGTGTTTCCCCGATTTGGCCTAATGGATTATGCTCAAAATTTGTGAGCGTGTAGATAACTTGGCAATCATTCCAATAAGCTATAGAACTTTGAAAATGGTAAAGAAATGGCTGAGATATGAGCAATACAACATGACAGTTCTGAGTAACTATGACAGAGAGACCATAGATGAAATGTACTAATCTATTGTATTAGAAGACAATGTTGTACAAGGTCATTGGCATGATAATCAATGCCTAATGATAATGAATAGTGTAGGCTATGATGTGAGCCTCACTCTCTTACAAGGTGATCAACAAAGAGTCGGAATTGGAGTCCTCTATCCCACACGTTTTTCAGCCATATTTTAAAGATGAACATTTGAAATTTGAATTTGAATTCTCCATTGGCTCTCACTAAAAGTGGTCCTCCAATCTAGGAGATATTCTCTCAAGTGGAATTGGACTTCTCCAACTAAAAAACCCCATGAGTTTAGTGGTGGTTACAAATATTCTTCCAATTCAAAAATGACTTTTACAAATGGTAAAAGATAAAAGGCTTCCTAGCAATGGTTTCCATGGAGCTTCAATAGACTCTAGCCAAAGGTGTAGGCTTGATATTTGCACCAACAACTCCCCTTCAAGCCAAACATTTTTTCTTGGTCTTCTTCTTCAATCTTCTTGAATGTCCTGCAATCCACTCATAGACTTAAACGTGCAAAGTTTTGTACCATCTAATGCTTTAGTCAATAAGTTTGCACATTGCATGTTAGTTGATACATATGCCGAGTGAATTTCCTTGCTCAATAGCTTCTCTTTCACATAATGATAGTGGACCTCTGTATGCTTGGTCCTAGCATGATAAATAGGATTTTCTGCAAGATGTAGTGAGCTTGTATTATCTCCAAAAATCATTGGAGATGTAATATGTAAAACCAAATCTTTATATAACAATCTAATCCATATGGCCTCTTGAGTATCATTGGCCAATCCTCTATACTCCGATTGGGTAGAAGATAAAGCAACAATAGGTTGCTTCTTTGAAGACCATGATATAGGTTTATCACCTGCAAATGATAGGTAACCTGAGGAACTTCTTCTATCATCTTTGCATCCTGCCCAATCTACATCTAAATATATCTTGATGTCCAAGTATGAGGTATAAGGAAAATACAATCCTTGATTTTGAGTGCCCTTAAGGTACTTCAAAATCCTTTTGGAAGCTTCCAAATGGGGTGCCCTAGGTTTGTGCATAAACTGGCATAAAACACTTACTCCATAAGCAATATCTATCCTTGTCAATGTAGCATAGTTCAAGCTTCCCACTATGCTTTGGTAACCTGCAATATTCTCAAGAAAATCACCTTCATGAGCACTTAACTTTTGGTTTACCTCCATTGGAGTACTTGCTACCTTGGCATCCTACAACTAAAACTTCTTCAACATGTTGTGTATATACTTTCTCTGAGCAATGTAAATTCCAGAGTTAGTATAGACTAACTCAAGTCCAAGAAAATACTTTAGAGATCCTAGATCACTAATTTTGAATTCCTGTATCATTTGATTCTTAATCTGCTTGATGCCATTAGCATCATTACTTGTGAGTATGATATCATCAACATATACACATAGGTATATTACCTCTGAATTACTCCTCTTAACAAACAAAGAATTATCTCCTTTACTCATGATGAATCCTTGATCCTGAAGGTATGTAGGCAACCTATGTTTCCATGCCCTAGGTGCCTCCTTCAATCCATTAAGAGCTTTGTTCAATTTACATACATATGTTACCTTGCTTGGATCCTCATATCCAAGAGGTTGAGACATGTACACCTCCTCTGAACTCTAGCCATTTAGAAATTCATTTTTTTCATCCAATGGATACATGTTCCAATTTTTTTATGCAACCACACTTACCAATACCCTGATTGTTGGCATTTTTGCCACAGGTGAGAAGATCTCTTCATAATCAACTCCTTGGGTTTGTGCAAAACCCTTAGCCACAAGTCTAGCTCTGTACCTGCATATTGATCGATCAGAATTCCCCTTGATCTTATAGATCCATCTAAAACCAATTACCTTCATAGGCTCCTTTTTTGGTACTAGCTCCCAGGTATCACTCTCCTTGAGTGCTTCAATTTCCTCATCCATAGCTTTCTTCCGTTCGGCCTTGGTCTTTGCCTCTTCATATGATGATGGCTCTTCAAATGACAAGTCTTTTACAAGATAAATAGAGTGCTTAGTAACTACAAAAGTGTCATACCCATATCTGATTGCCTTCTTGCTCTCCCGTTGTGATCTTCTGATTGCTTGATTGGATGATTATGGAATATCTTCCAACTTCTTCATTTTGAATTTTCCTTTGGACTTCCATGCCTTGAATTCTTCTAGGTTGATGATGTCCTCATCATCTGAGTTGATGTCTTCAATCTGATTAGGCTCCTCCTTAGTGAGGCTTGGAAACTCCTCTTCCAAGTCATAAGGTAGCTTTACTTTCCTGCATTCACTTTCAAACCAAGAGTCATTCTCATCAAAGAAAACATCTCTACTGACCATGAATCCTTTGTTTGAAGGATTGTAGAACCTGTATCCTTTCTGATTCAAGTCATACCCTATGAAGATGCACTTCTCTGCCTTAAGGTCTAGCTTACCTCTTATTTGAGAAGGGATAGGCACATAAGCAACACATCCAAAGATCCTGCAATGATCAAGTGAAGGTCTTCTACCATGCCATGCTTCACATGGGGTCATTCCACCAAGAGATTTGGATGGCAACCTGTTTATAAGATAAGTAGCAGTAGATACACTCTCTGCCCACAAGTAATTAGGTATTTTTTTCTCATTTAATATTGACCTAGCTATTTCAACAATTAGTCTATTTCTCCTCTCTGCCACCCCATTTTGCTCAGGGGTATACCTTGTTGTATTTTCTCTCTTGATTCCTCTATCTTGCAAGAATGCATCAAATTCATTTGAGAAGTACTCACCTCCTCCATCTGACCTTAGTCTCTTTCGACTTCTTCCTATTTGGTTCTCAAGAAGTGCAAGATACTTTTTAAAGCAACTAGATACTTCATCTTTGTGCTTCATAAAATATAAGGCACTCCACCTATTGAAGTCATCAATGAAAGATACATAATACCTTGATCCAGAAATTGAGGGATCCTTACTTTGTCCCCATACATCTGTATGGACAAGCTCTAGGTAGTACTCATGCATGTAGCCTTTCCTTGAGAAGGGTAACCTATGAGATTTTCCAAACTGACAAGAACCACATTTATAAATCATGTGTTGCTTGGATACATTAGGTATGCCAAGCACACATTGATGTCTACATATTTGCTTTAAGGTTCTTTCACCAACATACCCTAATCTCTTATGCCAAATTTCAAGCTCTGATAGTGTTTGGTCTTTGTAACTATAAAGTGCAATATTCCTTGTATCTTCAAGTTCAAAAGTGAATAATCTACCTATCTTTGTCCTTTGGAAATTCTCTTGAATCCATGTTGGGGTTCCTCCACAAATGCTCCATAATGGTTGAATCTTACCTATAAAACCTTTTCCACAATCTGTCCAACACTCATCAAATTCTTGGTAATTGTAGGTACATAGAGAAACCTGCTCAATAGATTTCCTTTTCCATCAGAGGTTTTAACATTTCCTAGTTTAATCACTAAGTGCTTCGTGTCATCACCTGTTTGTACCTGAGGCTTACCCTTTGGTTCCTCAAGGTCAAAGAGAAGAGCTACATTGCATGCCACATGGTTTGTGCATCCTGAGTCAGTGTAGAAGAGATGGTCATCATTTATACCTGGTTTTGAAGTCATATTCATAATTAGAAGAGAATCCTCTTGCTCCTCTATATAGTTGTTGTAATCTTTCTTTGATTTGTAGCCTCCTTGGTAGTTGCTATTGTTGGTGCATTTCAAGCCTTCACACTTGGCTTGGAACCTTGGAAGATTTGGTTTGGAACCCTTGAAATATATCACTATGTGAGGCTAGAACCATAGGAACCCACACCTATGATTTATTATCTTTTTACTCCTTGTAAAAGTCTAAATGACTTGGCATTATGTAATCACACCTACTTGATAGGTTCATGGAAATCGGAAACTTGTTAGTGGAGAGAATATCTCCCTACTTTTAGAGGAGATATTCTAGGGAGTCTTAGTTTGAATTTGAAATTCAAATCAACTTCCAATTCATATAAAAGGTGAAGAAAAAACTCGCGGGTTAGCTAGTCCAATTGAGCTCACTCCCCGAGGCATTCTACTGTTGTAACTCAGTGTGTGATAGAGCTACTTCATAGCCTACACCACCACACCTCATTTAGCTATGCATGTCAAGCTAATCAGATTGTACAAACACATTAATCAATAGAAGTATACACATTTACTATCTCTGTTGTCTCTGAGTCTTCTTCTCCAAGTCTGTCAACTTCAAAGGAGCATATCTCAGGATCTACTGAACCAAATCAAGTGATTCAAAGCACATTGGAACCAGCTCTAAGCATACTAAATGCCTACAAAATTTCAAGGCCAAAGGATCAGCCATCTCGGAGAAATCTCACTCGAAGTCGTCACTGGTATTTTTTTGCACAACTCCTAAAAAGTCGGGAGTGCTCCTAAGTTTGCTAAATCAATTTCTCTGGATGTGGTTTATCATTTCCTTTCATTCCAGTTGCAAATGGTAGCTTATTAAGGTACTTTTTAATTTCCCCAAAAGGAATTGTTTCAATTGCAAGTGTGCTGGTCACACTGAGCATAACAGTGAGCAGGTATCATTACAAAAATAGCAAGTTTTTGGATTTGTGAAGGAACCAAATTATCTGTTTTGGGTTGATCACTACACAAATCATTTGCAAAGTACATATATGCTTTCTTGGTATCATTTGGAAGCTCAAGGTGTGTACTAAGCATTTCTGGAATCAAAGGAGGGCTAGTGTGAAGCAGGTATAGCAGCACCAACTCAATTTCTTGAGTGCATCCAACCATCACTCCCAACAGTGGTATCAGAGCAAATAAGGTAAACATGGGAGATGGATTTCCTTCATTCATTGACAAATTGGACAGGAACAACTACCAAGCTTGGTCTCTGAGGATGAAGACCTATCTACAAGGAAGGAGCTTATTTGGATACATATCAGGAGATGAGGAATTGCCCTCATTCAAAACTAGAGGACTACCCACAAAGGATGAACATGAAAGGCTCAACCAATGGTGTGCAAAGGATGCTTTGGCAAGGTCTTAGCTTCTAAACTCTATATCTGATTTTCTTTTACCTCATGTAAGGAGTTGTAAGACTTCCCAAGAGACTTGGGAAACCTTGTCAACATACTTTTCTTCCAACACAAGGGCTAGGAAGAATCAACTGTGGATTGAATTCACAACCCTTAGGAAGCAGCCCAAGCAATCAGTCTCAGAGTATGTGACAAAGATTAAAGATGTGGCCTCTCATGTTCATCCTTTGTAGGTAGGCCTCTAGTCTTGAATGAGGGCAATTCCTCATCTCCTGATATGAATCCATACAAGCTCCTTCCTTGTAGATAGGTCTTCATCCTCAGAGACCAAGCTTGGTAGTTGTTCCTGTCTAATTTGTCAATGAAGGAAGGGAAACCATCACCCATGATTACCTTATTTGCTCTGATACCACTGTTGGGAGTGATGGTTGGATGCACTCAGAAGATCAGTTGGTGCTGCAAAACCTGCTTCACACCTGCCCTCCTTTGACTCCAGATATGTTTAGTAGACTCCTTCAGCTTCCAAATGATACCAAGAAACCATATATGTGCTTTGAAAGTGTTATGAGTAATGATCAAATCAAGACCGACTACTTGTGACTCAAAATCCTGAAAAACTTGCTATTTTGGTATTGACACCTGCTATGCTCAGTGTGACCAGTGTAGTTACAATTAGCAAAATTCCTTCTAGAGATATTCTATTAGCTTATTAAGCTTCCATTTGCAAGTGGAATGAAAGGAAATGATAAACTACACTCAGAGAAATCACTTTAGCAAAATAAGATGTACCCCCGATTTTTTAGGAGACTTACAGTCACAGACCAGTGAGCACCTCGACTAAGATTTCTCTGCAATGGTTGATCCAATAGCCTTGAAACTTTGTAGGTATATAGTAGACTTTGAGCTGAATCCAATGCACTTTGAATCATCCAATTTGATTTAGTAGCTCTTGAGATATGCTTGTTGGAAGTTGACAGAGTTGGAGATAGTCACTCAGAGAAAACAGAGAATATGAATGTAAGTATATTGATTAAATCTAATGATTGTACATTCCCATTGGCATGAAATGTGATGCTCAATGGTCCTCAAAGGTGTAGGCTATGGTGTAGCTCACACATACTCAAAGATTGACTCAGAATTGCCTCGGGAGGAGTGATGGATCCCCGCGACTTTTTCCTTGTACTTTTTATAGGAGTTGAATGAAATTTTGAATTTCAAATTCTAAGTTAATCTCCTAGAATCATGTACCTAAAAGTGAATGAGATATTCTCTCAATCATTCATCTACTTTTCCATGACTTCCTCAAGTAGGTGAGTTTACAAGAGTGGTTAAAGTCATATAGACTTTTACATAGGATAAAAGGTAATAACCAATTAAGCATTGGTTCCTATGATCATTGTTCCATGTGAATATATCCTTCAAGGGTTCAAGCTTTAGTCTTCCAAGGTTCCAATGTTCCAAGCCAATGTGTGTAGGCTTGTTTTGCACCAACAGCTCCCCCTCAAGCCAAACACTTTGGCTCAAGTCTTCATCTCTAGTCTTTAATTATTTCCTGCAATCCAATCATGGATTTAAATCTGCATAGCTTGCTTCCATCCTGAGCTTTAGTAAGCAAATCTGCACATTGTATATTAGTAGACACATATGACAATTGAATTTCTTTGCTAAGTAACTTCTCCCTCACATAGTGGTAGTGAACCTCTATGTGTTTTGTCCTAGCATGATAAATTGGATTAGCTGCTAGGTGAAGAGAACTTGTGTTATCCCCAAAGATGATTGGTGGCCTTGTGTATAGGCCCAATTCTGAATATAAAAGCTTCAACCATATAGCTTCTTGAGTGGCATTTGCTAGTCCTCTGTACTCTGCCTCAGTAGATGACAAAGCTACTGTGGGTTGTTTCTTTGATGACCAAGAAATTGGTTTATCACATGCAAAGCATATGTAACCAGATGTGCTTCTCCTGTCATCCTTGCAACCTGCCCAATCTGCATCTGAGTATACCTTAATATCAATGTCTGATGAATAAGGAAAGTACAAACCATGATTTTGTGTTCCCTTTAGGTACTTTACTATCTTCTTTGCTGCCTCCAAATGAGGTACTCTTGGTTTATGCATAAATTGGCTAAGTACACTAACACCATATGATATATCAATCCTGGTTAAGGTAGCATAATTAAGGCTACCTACCAAACTTTGGTAACCTGTAATATCTTGAAGTTCTTCCCCTTCATGAGCACTGAGTTTGTGGTTGACCTCCATAGGAGTGCTTGATACTTTAGATTCCTGCAAATTAAATTTCTTGACCATGTCCTGAATGTACTTCTTCTGAGTAATAAAGATACCTGAATTTGTGTAGACCAATTCAAGTCCTAGGAAGTACTTCAATAATCCAAGATCATTGATCTTGAATTCCTTCATCATTTGTCCTTTGATGTGTCTAATTCCCTGAACATCATTTCCTGTAATAATGATGTCATCAACATAGACACACAAGTATATTACCTCTGAATTGTTCCTTTTGATAAACAATGAAGTATCTGCTTTACTCATTATGAATCCTTGGTCTAGAAGATAGGTTGTCAACCTGTAATTCCATGCTCTAGGTGCCTGCTTTAATCCATACAGAGCCTTCTTCAATTTACAAACATGATTTACCTTCTTGGGATCTTCATAGCAAGGTGGTTGTGACATGTAGACTTCTTCAGATATCCAACCATTCAAGAATGCATTCTTCACATCCATTTGGTACATGTTCCAATTCTTGGATGCAGCTACACTCACCATAACTCTGATAGTTGGCATCTTGGCCACATGAGAAAATGTCTCCTCATAATCAATGCCTTGGGTTTGTGCAAAACCCTTGGCTACCAACCTAGCTTTATACCTGTTTATTGTACCATCTGAGTTCCTCTTGAGTTTGTAGATCCATCTGGATCCTATCACCTTCATGGAGTCCTTCTTGGGTACCAAGTCCCAAGTGTCACTCTCCTTGAGAGCCTCCATTTCTTCATCCATTGCTTCCTTCCATTCTGGTTTAGTGATTGCTTCTTCAAATGTACCTGGTTCTTCATTCAAGAGATCCTTTGCAAGATATACAGAGTGCTTGGTTACAAGTGAAGTATCATACCCATACCTAATAGGTTTCTTCTTTTCTCTTTGAGATCTCCTCATAGCTTGAGTTGAGGATTCTGGATTATCTTCTAGTTGCTTCATCTTCATCTTCCCTTTGGATTTCCAAGCCTTGAACTCTTCAATATTGATGGTGTCTTCATCATCTGAGCTTGTGTCCTCTTTCTGAATTGGTTCTTGCTTGCTAAGCTTGGGAAAGTCTTCTTCCATGTCATAAGGTAGGCTAACTTTCCTGCACTCATTTTCATACCATGAATCATTCTCATCAAAGATGACATCTCTGCTTACCTTGAAGCCTTTGTTTGAGGGATTGTAGAATCTGTATCCCTTCTGATTCAAATCATAACCAATGAAGATGCATTTTTCAGCTTTAGGGTCTAGATTTCCCCTTACCTGTGAGGGAATGTGCACATATGCAACACACCCAAAGATTTTGCAATGATCCAGAGATGGTCTCTTACCATGCCATGCCTCATAGGGTGTCATTCCATCAAGTGTCTTTGATGGCAACCTATTAATTAAATATGTGGCAGTAGATACACTCTCTGCCCAAAGATAATTTGGCAATTTCTTTTCATTTAGCATAGACCTAGCTGTCTCTACAATGAGTCTATTCCTTCTTTTAGCTACCCCATTTTGTTCAGGTGAGTACCTTGTAGTAATTTCTCTCTTGATGCCTCTTTCCTGCAAGAAATCTTCAAAGTCATTGGAGAAGTATTCTCCACCACCATCTGACCTAAGCTTCTTCAAATGTCTACCTGTTTGATTTTCAACTAATGCAAGATACCTTTTGAAACAATTAAATACTTCATCTTTATGTTTCATGAAGTATAAGACAGTCCACCTGCTATAGTCATCAATAAAGGACACATAGTACCTTGATCCAGATATGGATGGCTCCTTGCTAGGTCCCCAAACATCTGTATGCACCAATTCCAGATAATCTTCATGCATAAAACCTTTCTTGGTATAGGGCAATCTGTGTGACTTACCAAATTGACAAGCCCCACACTTGTATATCATGTGTTGCTTGGATACATTAGGTATCCCAAGCACACATTGATCCCTACTCATTTGCTTTATGGTCCTCTCTCCAATGTGACCTAATCTCTTGTGCCAAATCTCCAATTCTGATAGTGTTTGATCCTTATAGTTGTACAAAGCAATATTCTTAGTGTCTTCAAGTTCAAAGGTAAACAATCTACCTAATTTTTCTCCCTTGGCTATTCTTCTGAATCCATGTCTTGGATCCTCCACATATGCACCATGTTGAGTGAACCTGACCTGTAGACCTTTTTCCACAATCTGACCTACACTCATCAGATTCTTGGTGATTGTTGGAACATACAACACTCTGCTCAATAAATTCTGATTACCATCACTTGTTTTGACATTGCCTAGTTTAACAACTGAATGTTTAGTGTCATCACCTGTCTGCACTTGGTGCTTGCCTTTAGGTTCTTCCAAATCAGAAAGTAAGGCAACATTTCCAGCTACATGGTTAGAGCAACCTGAATCAATATAGAATAAGTGATCATCATTGATACCTGACTTGGATGTCATGTTCATGATCAACAGGGAATCATCTTGCTCCTCTGCATAATTGTTGTAGTCTTTCCTATTTCTGTATCCACCTTGATAGTTGCTATTGTGATTGTAGTTGTTGTTATAATTATTGTTGTAGCCATGGTAGCCTTGAGATTGGTTGAATCTGCCTCTGCCTTGAGAGTATCCTCCTCTTTGGTGACCTCTTCCTCTTTGGTTCTTGTAGTTTTTGTAGCATTCATCTGTAGTATGGTTAGACAAGCCACAGATATTGCATGGAGATTGATTGTAGGGTCTCCCCCTACCTGACTTACCTCCTCTGCCCCTTCCTCTAGATGATCTACCTCTCCCTGCATAGTTTGCTTGGGAGGTAGAGCCTTCTTCATCAACCTTTTTGTTTTTACCTTTGTCTTTAACCTTCTTATCAGTATAAAGGGCAGAGGGATTGTTACCTTTTGATTGCTCTCCATTCTTTGTGATCTTTGCTTCATGTGTAAAGAGTTGTCCAATCAAGGTTGTTAGATCAGGTGCTTGGATGTCCATGTATAAGTCCATTGCTGTGGTAAAGCTTTCCCACTTGTCATCTACCTTTAGTCCATTGATCACTTGTCTGACTATTTGCTCTTCCTCAATTTCTTCTCCAACACTTGCAAGTTGATCTGCAATGTCTTTGACTTTGGTGACAAAATCTGAGACACATTGTTTTGATTGCTTCCTAAGAGTTGTAAACTCAATCCATAGCTGATTCTTTCTGGCCCTTGTGCTTGATGAAAAGTATGTTGACAAGGTTTCCCAAGTCTCTTGGGAAGTTTTGCAATTCCTTATGTGTGGTAGAAGAAAATCAGAAATAGAGTTTAGAAGATATGACCTTGCTAAGGCATCTTTTGCACACCATTGATTGAGCCTCTCATGTTCATCCTTTGTAGGTAGGCCTCTAGTCTTGAATGAGGGCAATTCCTCATCTCCTGATATGAATCCATACAAGCTCCTTCCTTGTAGATAGGTCTTCATCCTCAGAGACCAAGCTTGGTAGTTGTTCCTGTCTAATTTGTCAATGAAGGAAGGGAAACCATCACCCATGATTACCTTATTTGCTCTGATACCACTGTTGGGAGTGATGGTTGGATGCACTCAGAAGATCAGTTGGTGCTGCAAAACCTTCACACCTGCCCTCCTTTGACTCCAAATATGTTTAGTAGACTCCTTGAGCTTCCAAATGATACCAAGAAACCATATATGTGCTTTGAAAGTGTTATGAGTAATGATCAAATCAAGACAGACTACTTGTGACTTCAAAATCCTGAAAAACTTGCTATTTTGGTATTGACACCTGCTCAGTGTTATGCTCAGTGTGACCAGTGTAGTTACAATTAGCAAAATTCCTTCTAGAGATATTCTATTAGCTTAGTAAGCTTCCATTTGCAAGTGGAATGAAAGGAAATGATAAACTACACTCAGAGAAATCACTTTAGCAAAATAAGATGTACCCCCGATTTTTTAGGAGACTTACAGTCACAGACCAGTGAGCACCTAGACTAAGATTTCTCTGCAATGGTTGATCCAATAGCCTTGAAACTTTGTAGGTATATAGTAGACTTTGAGCTGAATCCAATGCACTTTGAATAATCCAATTTGATTCAGTAGATCTTGAGATATGTTTGTTGGAAGTTGACAGAGTTGGAGATAGTCACTCAGAGAAAACAGAGAATATGAATGTAAGTATATTGATTAAATCTAATGATTGTACATTCCCATTGGCATGAAATGTGATGCTCAATGGTCCTCAAAGGTGTAGGCTATGGTGTAGCTCACACATACTCAAAGATTGACTCAGAATTGCCTCGGGAGGAGTGATGGATCCCCGCGACTTTTTCCTTGTACTTTTTATAGGAGTTGAATGAAATTTTGAATTTCAAATTCTAAGTTAATCTCCTAGAATCATGTACCTAAAAGTGAATGAGATATTCTCTCAATCATTCATCTACTTTTCCACGACTTCCTCAAGTAGGTGAGTTTGGTAGACTTGGTACACACAGATGTTTGGGGGCCTAGCAAGGACCCTTCCATTTCAGGTTCAAGGTATTATGTGTCCTTCATTGATGATTATAGCAGATGGACCATTTTATACTTTATGAAGCATAAAGATGAAGTGTTTAATTGTTTCAAGAGGTATCTTGCACTTGTTGAAAACCAAACAGGTAGAAGTTTGAAGAGGCTAAGGTCAGATGGTGGAGGAGAATACTTCTCTAATGAGTTTGAAGATTTCTTGCAGGAAAGAGGCATCAAAAGGGAGATTACTACAAGGTACTCACCTGAACCAAATGGGGTAGCTGAAAGAAGGAATAGACTCATTGTAGAAACAGCTAGGTCTATGCTCAATGAAAAGAAGTTGCCAAATTATCTTTGGGCAGAGAGTGTATCCACTGCCACCTATCTCATAAACAGATTGCCATCCAAATCACTTGATGGCATGACACCATATGAAGCTTGGCATGGTAAGAGACCTTCTCTGGATCATTGTAAAATCTTTGGTTGTGTAGCATATGTGCATATTCCCTCACAGGTAAGGGGAAAGCTAGACCCTAAAGCTGAAAAGTGTATCTTCATTGGTTATGATTTGAACCAAAAGGGATACAGATTCTACAACCCAACAAACAAAGGCTTCAAGGTAAGCAGAGATGTCATCTTTGATGAGAATGACTCATGGTATGAGAATGAATGCAGGAAAGTTAGTCTACCCTATGATATGGAAGAAGATTTCCCAAAGCTCACCAAGGAGGAACCAATTCACAAAGAAGATTCAAGCTCAGATGATGATGATACAATAAACCTTGAGGAATTCAAGGCTTGGAAGTCCAAAGGAAAGATGAAGATGAAAAAGCTAGAGGATATACCAGAATCCTCAACTCAAGCAATTAGAAGATCTCAGAGAGAAAGCAAAAGACCAATAAGATTTGGGTATGACACATCACTTGTAACTAAACATTCTGTATATCTTGCAAAGGATTTGTTGAATGAAGAACCAGGTACCTATGAAGAAGCAATCACCAAACCAGAGTGGAAAGAAGCTATGGATGAAGAAATGGAAGCTCTCAAGGAGAGTGATACTTGGGACTTGGTACCCAAGAAGGACTCCATGAAGGTGATAGGATCCAGATGGATCTACAAGCTAAAGAGGAATTCAGATGGAACAATAAACAGGTACAAAGCTAGGTTGGTAGCCAAGGGTTTTGCACAAACCCAAGGCATTGATTATGAGGAGACATTTTCTCCTGTGGCTAAGATGCCAACTATCAGAATATTGGTGAGTGTAGCTGCATCCAAGAATTGGAACATGTACCAATTAGATGTCAAGAATGCTTTCTTGAATGGATGGATATCTGAAGAAGTCTACATGTCACAACCACCTGGCTATGAAGACCCCAAGAAGGTAAACTATGTTTGTAAATTGAAGAAGACTCTATATGGATTGAAGCAGGCACCTAGAGCATGGAATTACAGGTTGACAACCTACCTCCAAGACCAAGGATTTGTGATGAGTAAAGCAGACACTTCTCTATTCATAAAGAGAAGTAGTACAGAGGTAATCTACTTGTGTGTTTATGTTGATGACATCATCATTACAAGCAATGATGTCAATGGGATTAGACACATCAAAGGACAGATGATGAAAGAATTCAAGATTAGTGATCTTGGATTATTAAAGTACTTCTTAGGTCTTGAGTTAGTCTACACCAACTCAGGCATATATATCACTCAAAAGAAGTATGTACAGGATACGGTCAAGAAGTTTGGCTTGCAGGATGCTAAAGTATCTACTACTCCAATGGAGGTCAACCTAAAGCTAAGTGCTCATGAAGGGGAAGAAGTCCAAGACATTACAGGATATCAAAGTATGGTAGGTAGTTTGAACTATGCTACCTTGACAAGAATTGACATAGCATATGGAGTTAGTGTGCTTAGTCAATTCATGCACAAACCAAGGGTACCTCACCTAGAGGCAGCAAAGAAGATCTTGAAATATTTGAAGGGAACTCAGAACCATGGTTTGTACTTTCCTTATACATCAGATATTGACATTAAAGTTTATTCAGATGCAGATTGGGCAGGATGCAAGGATGATAGGAGGAGCACATCAGGCTACATTTGTTTTGCAAGAGATAAACCTATTTCTTGGTCAGCCAAGAAACAACCTACAGTGGCATTGTCATCCACTGAAGCAGAGTATAGAGGGCTTGCCAATGCCACTCAAGAAGCTATCTGGTTAAAACTCTTGTATACAGAGTTAAGTCTATACACTAGACCTCCAATCATCTTTGGAGATAATACTAGCTCTCTTCACCTTGCAGCTAATCAAATATATCATGCCAGAACCAAACACATAGAGGTTCACTACCACTATGTGAGAGAGAAGTTGCTTAGTAAAGACATTCAATTGACATATGTGTCTACTAATATGCAATGTGCAGATTTACTCACTAAAGCATTGGATAGAAACAAGTTATGCAGATTTAAATCCATGATTGGATTGCAGGATGTGATTGAAGACTAAAGATGAAGACTTAAGCCAAAGTGTTTGGCTTGAGGGGGAGTTGTTGGTGCATTTCAAGCCTTCACACTTGGCTTGGAACCTTGGAAGATTTGTTTGGAACCCTTGAAATATATCACTATGTGAGGCTAGAACTATAGGAACCCACACCTATGATTTATTATCTTTTTACTCCTTGTAAAAGTCTAAATGACTTGGCATTATGTAATCACACCTACTTGATAGGTTCGTGGAAATTGGAAACTTGTTAGTGGAGAGAATATCTCCCTACTTTTAGAGGAGATATTCTAGGGAGCCTTAGTTTGAATTTGAAATTCAAATCAACTTCCAATTCATATAAAAGGTGAAGAAAAAACTCGCGGGTTAGCTAGTCCAATTGAGCTCACTCCCCGAGGCATTCTACTGTTGTAACTCAGTGTGTGATAGAGCTACTTCATAGCCTACACCACCACACCTCATTTAGCTATGCTTGTCAAGCTAATGAGATTGTACAAACACATTAATCAATAGAAGTATACACATTTACTATCTTTGTTGTCTCTGAGTCTTCTTCTCCAAGTCTGTCAACTTCAAAGGAGCATATCTCAGGATCTACTGAACCAAATCAAGTGATTCAAAGCACATTGGAACCAGCTCTAAGCATACTACATGCCGACAAAATGTCAAGGCCAAAGGGTCAGCCATCGCGGAGAAATCGCACTCGAAGTCATCACTGGTATTTTTTTGCACAACTCCTAAAAAGTCGGGAGTGCTCCTAAGTTTGCTAAATCAATTTCTCTAGATGTGGTTTATCATTTCCTTTCATTCCACTTGAAAATGGTAGCTTATTAAGGTACTTTAATTTCCCCAAAAGGAATTGTTTCAATTGCAAGTGTGCTGGTCACACTGAGCATAACACTGAGCAGGTATCATTACAAAAATAGCAAGTTTTTGGATTTGTGAAGGAACCAAATTATCTGTTTTGGGTTGATCACTACACAAATCATTTGCAAAGTACATATATGCTTTCTTGGTATCATTTGGAAGCTCAAGGTGTGTACTAAGCATTTTTGGAATCAAAGGAGGGCTGGTGTGAAGCAGGTATAGCAGCACCAACTCAATTTCTTGAGTGCATCCAACCATCACTCCCAACAGCTATTGTAGTTGTTATTGTATCCTTCATGGTGATTGAATCTTCCTCTTGATTGTGTATATCCACCTCTTTAATATCCTCTACCTCTCTGATTCTTGAAGTTCCTGTAACACTCATTTGTAGTATGATTTGACAATCCACAAATATTACATGGTGAGGAGTTATAAGGTCTCCCCCTACCCTACTTACCTCCTCTGCCCCTTCCTTTTGAGGTTCTACCTCTCCTTGCATAGTTGGCTTGGGAGGTAGCTCCTTCATCCTCAATCTTCTTGTTCTTCCCTTTCTCTTTCGACTTACTTTTATCAGTGTATAGGGCAGACGAGCTATTACCTCTTGATGAATCTCCATTCTTGTTGAGCTTGGCTTCATGGGTAAATAGTTGCCACATGGGTGTGGTAAGACCTTGAATCTACATGTCCATGTACAAGTCCATGGCAGTTGTGAAGCTCTCCCATTTACAATCAACTCGTCTTCAATTTCTTCTCCTATGCTTACCAATTGATCATCTACATCTTTGAGTTTGATCACATACTCTGAGATGCCTTGCTTGGGTTTCTTTCTTTGAGTGGTAAACTCAATCCACAATTGGTTCTTCCTAGCCCTTGTGTTGGAAGAGAAATATGAAGACAATGTCTCCCAAGTCTCTTAGGATGTCTTATAGTTCTCCTAATGTGTGGAAGAAGAAAACCAGAAATTGAGTTAAGGAAGCCCTTGCTAATGCATCCTTGGCACACCATGTGTTGAGTCTTTGAAGCTCCTCTCTTGTAGGTTTTCCTTTGCTTCTGAATATGGGCATCTCCTCATCTCTTGTGATGTATGCATAGAGGCTCCTTCCTTGCAAGTATGTCTTCATCCTTAGGGACCATGCTTCATAGTTGTTCCTGTCCAATTTAACAACGAAAGAAGGAAAGAAATCGTCCATTTTACCTTAGCTTTGCTCTGATACCACTGTTGGGAAAGATGGATGGACACTTCAAGAGGTGAGTAGGTACTACCAAATCCTACTTTGTGCCAGACCCTTCTTGCTTCAGAGTTGCGTTGTGGGTCCTCTTAGCTTTCCAATGACACAATACAAGTTTATGTACTTTGGAAATGATGTGAGAAATGATTGAACCACAACAGACTACTTCCAAGTTAAAGGATCAATGAAAACCTTCTATTTTTTGTTCACACACCTGCTGCTTGTTATGCTCACTACTTCCAGTACAGTAAGAATTAGAAAAATTCCTTTTGGATATATCAAATTAGCTTAATAAGCTAATGATTTCAAGTGGAGCCACTTAAAACGATGTACTATACAGAGAGCAATTAATTTAGCAATCAAATCATTAGTCCCAATTTTTTAGGACCTCTGTAGAGTTTGACTAGTGGGTACTTTGATGTGCTTTTCTCCAAATTGGCTGAATGGATTATCTTCCAAATTTGTGAGCATGTAGATCACGTGGACATGATTCCGATAAGCTATAGAACTTTGAAAATGGAAACGAATTGACTGAGATATGAGCAATACAAAATGCCTGCTTTGAGTAACCATGACAGAGAGACCATAGATGAAATGTATTGATCTATTGTATTAGAAGACAATGTTGTACAAGTTCATTGGCATGGTAATCAATGTCTTATGATAATGAATAGTGTAGGCTATGATGTGAGCCTCACTCTCTTACAAGGTGATCAATAAGGAGTCCGAATTGGAGTCCTCTATTCCAGAAGTTTTTCAGCCATATTTTATAGATCATACATTTGAAATTTGAATTTGAACTCTCCATTGAATCTCACTAAAGTGGTCCTCCAATCGAGGAGATATTCTCTCAAGTAAACTCTGACTTTTCCAACTAACAAACTCCACAAGTTTAGTGGTGGTTACAAATATTCTTCCAAGTACAAAATGACTTTTACAAATGGTAAAAGATAAAAGGCTTCCTAGCAATGGTTTCCATGGAGATTCAATAAACTCTAGACAAATGTGTAGGCTTTATATCTGCACTAACAAGATTCCCTATGCATGGAGCATATGTGGAACCCCAACAAGGATTCAAAAGGATGGCCAAAGGTAAGAAGTCAGGAAGATTGTTTACTTTTGAGATTGAAGACACAAGGAACATAGCGCTATTGAATTATAGAGAACAAACACTATTTGAGTTGGTAATATGGCACAAGAGGCTATGTCACATGGGAAAGAGAACTTTGGAGAAAATTTGCAAGGATCAGAGTGTGCTTGGCATTCCCAATGTGACCAAGAAGCACATGATTAACAAATGTGGAGCTTGCCAATTTGGCAAAGCTCATAGGCAACCAATCCACGGGAAAGGATACATCCATGAAGATTATTTGGAGCTTGTACATACTGATGTGTGGGGTCCTAGCAAAGGTCCATCCGTCTTAGGTTCCAGGTACCATGCCTCCTTTATTGATGGTTATAAACGGTGGACAATTCTGTATTTTATGAAGCATAAGGATGAGGTGTTTACATGTTTTAAGTAGTATTTGGCACTAGTTGAAAACCAAAAAAGATGGAGCTTGAAGACAAAACTCATATCATGGTCATCCAAGAAGTAACCAATTGTGGCCTTATCTCACAAATTTAGAATATAGAGGTTTGGCAAATGCAACTCAAGAAGCTAGGTGGCTTAGGCAGCTGTATGTAGATTTGGAGGTACATTCCTACACTCCAATTATCTTTGGAGATAACACTAGTTCACTTCATTTGGCTACTAATCTTGTGTACCATGTCTGGACTAAGCACATTGAAGTACACTATCATTATGTTAGAGAAAAACTTCTTAGCAAGGATATTCAATTATCATATGTATCAACTCACTTGCAATGTGCAGATATACTCTTCAAAGCATTGGATGGAACAAAGATGAACAGGTTTAAACTGATGATTGCGCTACAAGAAATCAAGTAGCAATGAAGATAAGCATGGCACGCTTGAGGGGGAGCTCTTGGTGCAATTAAGCCCAAGACTACATACTTGATCACTTCACTTAAGATTGATGTATTAGCATTACACTTGGAAAGCTTCATATGTACAACCTCTTATAACTTTGCATTAAAATTACCTTTGTAAAAGTGGAATAAACCCACGAGGAGCTAGGAGGCAAATGATCACATATCATCTAGTAGCTGAGTCAAGAGAGAATCAATCCTATACTTTAGGATGCCCTTTATTCATAGAGATTTGAATTGAAATTCAAATCCTTGGCTCCAACAAAATCTATAAAATGAGGATATGAAATGCCCGCATGCATCTCGAGGTTTAGAGATCAATTTTCATGTATTTTCATTCAGAAGAGGAGCTCATCTCATAGCTCACTCTTTCCACACTCATTGAGCAATGATCTATTGCCAATGACATTGTACTTTTACATGACGTAATTCATACATGATCATTACTTCTTACTCTCATATCTCTGTTACACTCCATCAAAACAGTGAACTCGTGTAAGCTGGTTCTCATTGTGTAGTGGATCATTTCTCCTGATTCAACACTACCCCACAAGACTCAACCTAATTACATCAATCCATTGTCTCTTTTGAATGTTTTTAGCTATATTGAGTCCAATGCTTTGGTGAAAATGTCTACATACTGATCCATAGTACTTATATGTTGAGCTTGTACCTATTTGGCTAACACTTGCTTTGTGATGTAATGATAATGTGCCTCTATGTGCTTGCTCCTAAAATGGAGCATAAGAATGGAAGATAGGCAAAACACTACTCATGTTATCATACATGATTGGAAACTGATTGGCCTTCCAAACCAATTCAACCATGAGCTTCTTGAGCCACATAATCTCACTTTCTACTTGTGCTAAATCTATATATTCAAATTTGTGGAAGATAGGGCAACTTAGGTTGTTTCTTTGTCATCCATGAGATAACCTTCTTGCCTAGTATCATTGCATATCTACTTATAGTCATCCTATCTTCTTTGTTGGTGCAAAAGAATCCAAGCCTACATACTTGGATAATTAGCATGGATTCCATATAATCACATATGATCATTCCCTTGTAAAATCAATGACTTCTACCATGTCGAAGTGCATGTGTTAGATGCATAAGTCCACGAAGAGTTAGATGGAATCAAATATCAACTTATTTGATGAGAGAATAAATCCTATAGTTTAGGACTTACTTTTAGGTGAGCATTTGAATTTGAATTCAAAGATGGGATCCAAGTTAAACTATAAAAGAGGATAAAAAAGACTTGTGGATAAGAGAGCGTAGAAGAGCTCGATTATGAGATCATTTTGAGAGGGACTTAAGTTATTAGTGTGCTCATCTCATAGCCACTTCACTACCTTCACATTGGCAAACTGATTGTTGTCAATGAAATTGTATTACTATGTGATTTAATACATATACATAGATCATATTTCTATCTCACTTCTTTTCTATGACCATCTCAAAAGAGTAAACTTCTCAGAGCTTGTTCTCAGTGCATGGTTGATACTTTGGTGTGATATAAAGTGCTATAGAATCACCATACTATTTGATTCAGAGCTACAAAGTTTCATTGTTGCTCCTTCACTTAATTGTGAGATATCTTTATATCATTACTCTCTAGTCAGTAGTCTGAAGCACCCCGAAAATGTCGGGCAAGTTCTGTAACTTTCTAAGCATCATACTCAATGTATATTACATCTTTTTTTATTTAGATAACTCATGATTGGTAGCTATCTAAGCAAATTAGATACTGCCAAAAGGAATTTGGCTAATTGCAAGCATGCTGAGAGCACTGTTCATACTACTGAACATGTGCAAAGACTAAAATAGCAAGACTATGATCTTGGATCAACTTCTTACTCATTTGTTTTGATCCTGGATTAGTGGATCATGTTCCAAAGCACATAAATGATTATTTATGATCATTAGGAAGCTGAAGAGTCCTACTACACTCTCCACCACTTGTTCTTGGTTGGTGTGAAGCAAGGTTTTTCAGCACCACTTCATCTCTAAAGACTATCCACAATCTCCTCCAACATTCTTTGGATCTAGCCGAATCATCATAAGTATATGTTGTCACTTGCAAAACATCTTCAAATTGATAAAAACAACCTTAATTCAAAGTACCCTTAAATTATCTAAGTACGCTTTTTATCCACAAGTAGATGTGGAACCCTAGGTATCTGCAAGAATAGAGATAACACACCAATTGTATATGCTAGGACTGGCCTTGTGATAGTATGATAGGTCAAAGAACCCATTATAGACCTGTATAAGAATGCATCCTGAGCTTCGTAACTTTCCATTAAAGTCAATTTCATATATACTTCCATTGGCTTGATCAATGGTTTCCCCCTTGTAGTCCAAACTTCTTCAATACATTAAAGATGTACTTTGTTGGCTTAAGCAAGATACCATTATCCTTATACATGACTTCAATACCTAAGCACTATATTAAATATCCAAGGTCTAAGACCTTGAAATCCCTTTTAATCCTTTATTTTATGTCATTGATGCATTCTTCATGATCATCTATAATAATCAAGTCATTTACATATAGACATAAGTAGGCAAATGTTTCACCTTCTCTTTTGTAAAATAATCTTGGATCTACTTTGCTTTCTTTGTATCCACAACTGATGAAGTACTCATAAAGCCTTTGATTCCATGCTCTTGGGGCTTTCTTAACACCACATAATGCCTTCTTCAACCTACAAACATAATCATCTCTAAATTTTGTCTTCAAAACCTAATAGTAGGCCCATGTATACTACCTCCTCTGACTCTCAATTTAGAAAATCATTCTTGAAATAAAGTTGAAACATCTTCCAATGCTTGCTTGTTGCAATTGCAATTTTCTGACCGTAGTTATCCTATCCACAAGACTAAATGTTTCTTCATAATCTACTCCAAATGTTTGTGCGAAGCCTTTAGTAACTAGCCTAGATTTATACCTAGAAATGCTACCATTTGAATGCTTCTTTACCTTGTATACCCACTTGCTTCTAGTGACCTTCATAATGTTTTTTCCTTGGAACTAATGTCAAATTGTGATTGTTGTATAAATCCTTCATCTCCTCTTACATATTCTCTTGACATTCTTTGCATGTATTGGCTTCATCAAGGCACGTGGGCTCTCCAACAATGTTACTCATATGTGTTGGAGATCAATGACTACACAAGAACCAAAACAAAAGACCGAAAAAGTGTCGCGACAGTGTGAACTTTGTTCACACACATCACTATCAAAATATATATCAAAGTATGTCAAGGAATCCCCTAAAGGAGTGATGGGGTGAAAAAGCAATTGACACTGATGTATAAGGTAGTGCCAATCTATATGGACAAAGGTCAATCCGTAAATGAAAAACTAAGCCCAAAGCTTTGAGGAAAGCTTCAAACTTCTCCATAGGCAAAGTCTTTGTGAAAAGGTCTGCAATGATATTCTATGTCGGCACATATGCCAAACTCATTTGTCCAACAGAGAACCTCTCCCTCACATAATGATAATGCACCCCAATGCACTTTATGCGAGCATGGAACACAAGGTTCCTCACAACTTCCAATGCACTCTAACTATTAGTGAAGATGGTGATGGCAGAAGAGTGACTAGCACCCAAAGCCACTTAAAGGAGTTTAAGCGACACACACTCAACAATAATTGCAAAACCTAACCTATATTCAGCCTCAAAACTAGAAGTGGCCATAGTAGGCTGCTTCTTGCTCAACCAAGATATGCATGAGCTACCAAGCATGAGGCCAAAACCCCTAGTGCACACATGAGTGTCTTGGCAACTATCCCTCTTTGAGTAAAAGAAAGCATGTAAATCTAGCAGTAGTGATTCTCCATTGGCATAAAAAAATCGAGGTAGCCTAGTACCACTCAAATAGCAAAATATGTAGTTAACCACATGCCAATGCTTGGAACCTAGGCAATGCATAAACTTGCTCATTTTAGGGACCACAAATTGAACATTAGGTGAAATTATGCATAAGTAAATCAAGCATCCAACAACCTACTGATAGAGAACAACATCAAATGCATCTCCAACATCATGGACTCCATCATAAACCTATTTCCATAGGAGAGGCAATAGCTTTTTAATCTTCAAGGCCAATATGCTACAATAATGTGTTAATATATTTTTCTTTTGATAGAAAGCTATTCCCCCATCAACCTGCATAAACAAAATACCCAAATAATGATGCAAATGCCCAAAATTTTAGAACTCAAAAGAATTATGAAAATTATCGTTAAATTGAGCAGTATGCTTCTTCATTAGGACCACTGAGCAGCATGGCATCAACATACACAACAATGATCAGATGTACATCATTTGCACACTTAACATATAAGGTACTCTAAATTGGATTGTTCTTAAAACCATGTGCAATCAAGTAGGCATGTATACTTTCATACCAAGCACTAGGTGCCCTTTTCAACCATATAATGCCCTCAGCCTACACACTTTTTTTTATATGGTGCGTCAAACCACATAATATTTGTTTTCAAGCTACACACTTTGTTTTCATGCCCTTTGTGCAAAAAACTAGGAGGCTCAACTACATACATAAATTCATGTAAGTCATCATTGCAAAATGTAGTTTTAATTTCAAACTAATCTGCATTCCAACCATGATGACCTAGAAGTGCATAAATGCTATGAACGATGGTCATATGCCAAGTGGGTGAAAAAGTCTCATGAAAATCAATGCCTCTCTCTTCAGCATAACCTTTTGCAACAAGCCTAGCCTTATACCCTTTAAGTGTTCCATCATGCTTATGATTCTGCTTGTATACCCATTTAGTGGCAATGGTCCTTTTTTTGGGGGGTAACTCACATAAAGAACAACTACCATTCTTCATAATAGCATCATATTTGAATTGCATAACAACCATCCAATTTCTTGGATTTTGTGATTTGTAAAAAGAAACAAGGTCGTTCTCATCTCTTAAAGTCTACACAAGACATTTAGGTATATGTTTTGTCCCCTATATATGAGCTCTCTTGTCAGCAAGTGCATCAAGTAAATTTGCATTATAAATGGGATGATCCACATCATCATATGGAACCTATAAAGGCTGAGAAATTGCCTCATTTGGACCAACACTTGATTATACAAATGTAAAACGAGGCAACAAAGTGTCTTACACATCTTTGGAGAAAGTTGATGTCTCTTTAGTACATGAAAGTAATCGTCCAATTGCTTCTTCTATAGAAACAACATCATGGCTAACCAAAATGTGTTTAGTGTATGGATGATATAGATGATAGCATTTTCCTTTAGAAATATATCCAACAAAAGTACATTTTACTGCTTCAATCCAATTTTCTACATTGTTTTTTAGGTGCTAGTGCATATGCGAGACAACCAAAGATGTGGAGATGAGCAACATATGGGTTTTAACCATGCCAAGCCTCATGTGGAGTGATAGGTTGGAGTGCTTTGGTGGGACTCCTATTGAGTTCATATGCTGCACACATAACAACCTCAAGCATGAAGTGATGCGGTAAAGCATGACTTTGGATAATACACCTAGCCATCTCCATGAGGGACCTATTCTTTCTTTCTACAACTCCATTTTTTTGACGTGTATATGGCATTTTACATTGATATTTCATCCCACTTAGCAAATAATGCATTCAAATTAAAAGAAGTATTCCCCCGATCATAATGGAGGGTTCCCAATTTAGATGCTAATAGATTTTCAACCATAACCAAAAACTATTTGAAGCACACAAACACTTTGGAATTTTATTTCAATGGATAAAACTATGTTTTCGTGGAAAAATCATGAATGAATGTCATGAAATGAAGGTGGTTCCCAAAGAAGGTGTCTACATAGGACCACATGCATCACTACGAACAAGATTCAATTGATTGTTGGTACATTTGTCTAGCCTAGATGCTTGAACAAATGATAAGGGCTTCTCACATATTCATTAGGATAATTTATGAAGTGCACATGAATACTTCTTGTAAAAGTCATGGACTTTACCTCATTCGATAAAAGTAAAAGGAAACGAGTTGAAGGAATCTACTGATATTAGGATCCAAGAAACATGAATATTTGGTGGTTCGAATTAAATCAATCAACACCTAAAGTGTAGGAATACTTTTAGGTGATGGAAATTCAAATTTCAAATCCTTTCTATGTGTATAAATAGAAGTGACCTTTAGTCACGAGATAAGAAAGAGAAGAGAGAGAGAGCCATTGAACCTCATGGTTGAGCATACATTCAGCTCACATTTCTATGCATACTTCCACCACATCTCATTTCTATTATACATTCATTAGCACATACAATTTGATTCATTAGTTCATCATTATCTCTATCTATTGTTCTCTACTACAATCGCTTCATTTGAGTGATTCTGTTTTGTTGCGTTCTCTATGTATACTTGATCATTTGATTTCAGTTAACTTGCTATAGGTAGCATGATTAGTATAATTGCTAGATATTAAATTTCACTTCTTTTTGTTCATTGCAAGTTGAGTTATGAATCAACCAAGCTACCTCTATTTGCACATTTTCTTCTTCTTGAAATGTTTGGACTACACCCCAAGTTCCTAAACTTATTTCTCAGAGTATACTCACTCTAAATTAGTGAAATAACTTGGAATCGTTAGCTAAGCACTTCAATTAGATGTGTCTAAAAGGACTTGAGTCAATTTTTACCAAAGAGTGAGAAGTGAACATTTTTCTGAGAGTTTCAAGCTAAAAATTAGCAAGTCTTCTTAGAGTTCTTCTATGTGCAAGTTATTTGTTTTGGAACAAACATTTGGAAATGATGCTCCAAGGTACATAGTGGATCTAAATGCATATTTGAAAGGCTAAGGAAGTCTGCTAAGGTTCCATGAAGTCACATTGGTAGCTGAAGAGTAGGATTATTGCAATACAAGCTCATCTCTAGACTATATCCATCCATCTTCTCACATGGGTATCAGAGCTACATCAACTCAACATGGGGGATGGATTTCCTTGATCCACTAACAAGTTGGATCAAGTTAATTACTCAGCTTGGTCACTTAGAATGGAGGCATATCTTCAAGGGAGATATCTCTATGGTTACACTTCTAGAGATGAGAAGTTGCCAGTCCTCATAAGCAAAGGACAACCAACTCAAGTAGAACAAGAGATGTTAACTACATGGTGCTCAAAGGATGCTCTAACTAGGTCGTACATTCTTAACTCAATCTCTAATTTTTGTACTTCCACACATTAGGAGCTGAAGGACTTCACAAGAGACATGGAACGCTCTTGAAACATTCTTCTCATCAAGCACGAGCTAGGAAGAACCAACTTAGGATGGAGTTTACCACAAGAAGATGCCCAAGCAAAGTGTGACTGATTTTGTCACAAAAATGGACTAAGCAAATCAACTTGGGAGCATTGGAGAATTCCTTGAAGAAGAGCAGATAGTGAGGCTAGTAATCAATGGAATTAAAGAAAATGACAAATGGGAAGCTTTCACCACATCAATGGACCTATACATGGACTTGTAGGTTCCTGACTTCAACACCCCCATGGGACAATTGTTCTTACATGAGGCAAAGCTTATGAAGAAGGGAGATAACTCAAAAGGTTTCCAACCCTCTGCCCTATACACATATAAGAAAAAGAGTAAAGATAACAAAGGAAAGGGTAAATGATCTAACGATGAAGGTAGTACCTTTCAAGCAAACTTTGCAGGTAGAGGTAGAAGTTCAAGAGGAAGAGAAAGAGGAGGTAGAAAAGGTAGGGGGAGATTCCAAATCTCCTCTCCAGATGCCATATGTGACCTTTTTAATCATACAATTGAGAATTGTTTCAAGAACCCTAGAAATTAAACAAGAAGAGTTTTTAATAGAGGAGGATGTGGGAGTGCAAGAGGCAAAACAAATAACTTCAATGGATAGAACAATAAAAAATTCAACAATACACATAATCAAGGAGGATATAGAGGAAGGAGAGACTACAAAAATTACATTGAAGAGCAAACTCAAGAGGACTCACTTCTCTTGATGAACATGACCATGAAGCAAGGTAAAGCACATGATCATGTATTTTACATAGATTCTAGCTGTTCAAATCATGTAGTAGGGAATGTGGCTCTATTCTCGGACTTAGAGGATCCAAGAAATAGACATGAGGTTCAAACAGGAGATGAAACTAGACACTCAATAGAAACGATTGGAAATGTGAAGACTCTAGATGGAAACATGAATCTACTTAGCAAGGTATTGTATGTACCTACCATAACAAAGAATATCATAAGTGTTGGGCAAATTGTAGAGAAAGCATTGTAGGTAAGGTTCACAAGGAATGGAGCCTTTGTTGAAGATCCACAACAAGGATTCAAAAGAATTGCAGAAGGAGAAAAGACAGGTAGACTCTTTACATTTGTGCTCCAAGACACTAGAAATATAGATCTACTTAACTATGGTAATTAGACCCTATCAGAATTAGAGATGTGGCACAAAACACTTGGCTCACATAGGTGAAAGGAACTTGAAGCAAATGTGCAAGGATCAAAAGTGTGCTTGGCCTACCAAATATCTCCAAGCAATGTATGATATATAAGTGTAGTGCTTGTCAGCTTGGGAAATCACATAGACTACCTTTCATGAAGAAAGGATACATTCATGGTGACTTGTTGGAGCTAGTTCACACAGATGTTTAGGGACCTAGCAAGGAGCCATCAATATGAGGATCTAGGTACTATGTATCTTTTATTGATGATTGTAGCAAATGGACCATCATATACTTTATGATGCATAAGGATGAAGTGTTCTCATGTTTCAAGAATTATCTTGCTCTTGTTCAAAATCAAGTAGGTAGAACACTAAAGAGGCTAAGGTTTGATGGAGGGGCAGAATATTTGTCCCATGAATTTCATACCTATCTCTAAGATATGGGTTTCAAGAGACAGATCACAAGCAGGTACACTCCATATCAAAATGGAGTGGTAGAGAGAAGATATAGGACCATAGTTGAAGCTGCAAGGTCTATGCTTAACGAGGAAAAATTATGAAATTATTTATGGGTATAGAGGTTGTATCTAGGGCCACCTATCTCATCAATAGATTCCCATCAAAGGCCTTGGATGGGATGACACCTTATGAAGCGTGGAATGGAAGAAGACCTAGCCTTGATCATTGTAGGATATTTGGGTGCATAGTTTATGCACACATTCCATCTCAAATCTGAGGTAAAATGCACCCTAAAGTAGAGAAGTTTGTGTTCATTGGATATGAGTTAAATATAAGAGGGTACATGCTATATAATCCAATCACTAAATGTTTTATTATTTGTAGAGATGTTGTCTTTGATGAGAACAACTCTTGGTTTGAAGATGATTGTAGCAAAGTCAAGTTAAACCTTATGACCTACAGGAGGACTTCCCAAAATTGCAAAAGGGAAGTGATCACTTACATGATAAGTTAAGTGATTTTGATGATAATCAGAAGACACGAAGGAGGAATATCAATGCTTGGAACAACAAAGGTAAAGAAAAGATGGAAGAGTTGAGAGATATCGTAGAATCTCCTCAACAAACAATAAGAAGATCAACTAGAGAAAAAAGGAAATCAGAAAGGTATGGATTTGACACCTCTCTGGTCACTAAGCACACAATTTTTATTGCTCTTGATATCAACTCAAAAGACCCCTCAACATTTGAAGAAAGCTAAGAAGAAATCAGAGTGGAGAGAAGCAATGGAAGAAGAGATAGAAGCTCTTCAAGATAATCAGACATTGGAATTGGTTCCCAAGAAGCCATCCATGAAGATCATTGGATCTAGATGGATCTATAAGGTAAAGTGGAACTTAGATAGATCAATAAATAGGTATAAAGCAAGACTTGTGGAAAAATGGTTTTTGAAACCCAAGTTATAGATTATGAAGAAACTTTCTCTCCTGTGGCAAAGATGCCTACAATCAGAGTACTCGTGAGTATAGCTACATCAAAGAATTGGAACATCTATCAGAAGGATGTAAAAAATGCATTTTTGAATGGTTGGATTCCTGAGGAGGTGTACATGGCACAACCTCCTAGATTTGTAGATAAATCACATCCTGAGTATGTATGTAAACTTAGGAAAGATTCATATGGATTTAACCAATCTCTTAGAGCTTAGAACCATATACTAGTTACCTTCTTGCAGAACAAAGGATTTCAATCAAGCAAAGCAGACTCTTCACTTTTCATTAAGGAAAGTAAATATGAAATGGTATACGTATGTGTGCATATGGATATTTTCCTTATAGGTGATGATGCTGATGGGATTGAAAGAATCAAAGCCCAAATGAAGGAGGAGTTTAAGATATGTGATCTTGGATTGCTCACTTACTAGGCTTTGAGAGCTTGTGATAATTCATTTGGAATCAACACATAGAAAGAACACCCAAACTCTCTCAAGTGTGACATATCTGGTTGTCTATTGCACTAGGGCTCATAAGGTGTTGTAACATGTATATGTGATAAAGATGCTCTATTCATGATGTATATTGTATTGGTTGCTACATCATCCCAATAAAAATCAAGCATTCCTATTCCTTCATCGTAGCCCTAACACGTTCTTTAATGTGCCTACTTCCCCTTTTTCTTGCACCATTTTGTTGCAGGTGTGTACAAGTATGGGATTTTTCTCTTGATGCCATTTCACTCCAAGAAATCATGGAATTAATGAGAGAAGTATTTTCCCCCTCCATACCATAAACATTTGATACACCTGTTACTTCTCTACAATAGCTTTAAGCTTCTTAAAGTAGTGAAAGAGATCTGAACTATGCTTCATACAATAAAGCCAAGTCATCTTTCTGCAATCCTCAATGAAAATTGCAAACTATCTATTACCGCCAATTCAGTTCTTTGTTGTCCCCCAAACATCTGTCTAAATTAGGTTAAGTGGATGATAGCTCACATAATTTCTTTCTTGAAACATAATGTAGTCTCCTAACCCAATTGACAAGCCTCACACAAGTTCTTAAGATTCTCATTGTAAATATTTGGTAGCCTTAGCACTAACCTCTTCCTTTCCATAACCTTAGAATGTCTAAGTAATGATATGTCCATATCTTTTGCACCATAGGTCCATCTTTGCTACCCTTTGCTTCCATATGTGAAGTAAGCACTATGCTTGAACTTATGCTTTACATCCAATGTGAATAGTATTCCCTTCTTCTTGCCTATGGCTACCAATGCGTATCCTTCTTCATGGTTTTCCATAAAGCATCCCTCCTGGTTGAATTCGACCTAGAATACTCTCTCCACCATTTTTCCGATAAAAACAAGATTCTTTGTGATAGCATGGGGAGTATCATCATCAATGTGTGTGATGCTATGGAGCCATCATCCCTATCTCCACATGTCCTTTGGTTGATGGTACCTGCATGTTGCAAAAGAAATCCTTCTTGTAGCTCATGTAATTGCTCTATCCATTATCAATGTACCATGTGCTTGACCCTTGTGTCAGGTGGCCACTCGTCTTCATCATAGCTGACATACTTTCACTCTCATTTGAAGTAGATGCATAACTACCTTCTCCTTTGCATAATGACTTGGCCTTTCCATTTGATAGCAATCCCTTCTATGTTGATGTTGTTGTCTAGATTCTAGTTGTAGCTTCCTCATCTTCCTTTGAACTTGCATCTTCTTCTTGATGAAGAGAATTTGATTCCTTTGTCTTGATTAGGATCTCCATTTTATCCTCTCCCTTGGCTTCCACTGCCTTTGCCTTGATTTCATCATTTACCTCTTCTTTTACCTACCTAAAATGCTTGGGCATGATCACGTTTTGCCTTTAAGCCCCCAATATTTTTATTCTACAAATTTGGGATATTATCTCTCACATGTCGAGATGTGCTAAAAGCCTTCCACTTCTCAACATACCTAAGTCCATTTAGGGTGTATGCAACTAGTTCATCATCATCTATGTGACAACGTATGGATATCAATGCATCAATTACATATTTGATCTTCAGAATAGACATTGATATGGGTAATAGGTACTTTCCTCAAGTTATTGAGTTCATGATTCGATTGAATCTTCCTAGATTTGGTTGAAGTGGAGTATAGTCTTTTGAGGTTTTCCCATACTTTCACATAAGTGTCTAGATCCTTTATATGCCCTATCATTACATTGCTAATATTTTAGGATAAAATGAAGATATCTCTATTATCTCTATTATTCCACACTTTGAAGTTCCTCAACGAAGAGGATTTGGATTCTCATCCAATATGTGTCTAGCATTAATAAGAACCCATAAGCCATTTCCCATGAGGAAGCTAGACATTATATATTTTGATGAATGATAATCTCTTTAATCTAATTTTACAATTTGAATGCTATATTATGAAATGATGTGGTCTAGTCTACTGTTCTAGAACCATTTGATGTAAGTACAGTGAAGATTACACATATATTTTACCTCTATAGCTCACAAGTACCAAACTAGATAGGACAACTTCTATGCTTCTTCACTGGTAGACTTGTGTTGAGTTGGTCATGTGATCTTTGGCTTGAATTAGAACCTCCCCTTCTTCCATGTCATTCAATGGGTCCTTCTAATCCTCTTTAAATGTCCTTGTGTGTTTAAATGCTATGACACTAATGATGGGAGAATGTACACCTTCCCTTTGCATCTTTGAAGCATAGATGACCTCATAGGTATTCTCAAAGATACCCCTCTTTGAACTCTTGGATAGTGAACCCAATAGATTTTGCACAATCAAAATATGGTATGATTCTTTATGCAATTTATCTCACTCAAAATGCTTTCTCCTACTCTAAGAAACAATACCTCCAAGAAAAACTATATGTTGCCTTTACTAAGCATGCATAGAGAGACACAAGTTCACTCTAGAATGAATTTCTCTCAGAATATCCAAATTTATACTAGATTTCTAATAAACCAAAGATTTGAAGATCTGGATACAAAATGATCAAGGAAAGCTCCTCAATACATATAACTATCTACTTTGTACACAAAAAATTGTGTGTGAAATATGGCAACTTAAATTGTGATGAGAAAACACAAGAAATCAAGGGCCTTTTTTAGCAAGGGCACTACTATCTTATTCAAATCTTGAAAAGATAACACATGAATTATCATATTCAAAGTGCAATGCCTATTTAAATGACTTTTAAAAGATTTTGTAAATGATAGGGAACTTTTTCTAGATTTTAGGCTTTATCACACCTAAGTGTTTTTTTTTAATATAAAGGAAGTTCGGCATTAGCCTACTCTCCCGGACTTGAATTAAATAAAGAAAAGTACAAGAGAAGGGGACTAGTGCCCACGGGACCCCCCAAATCCCACAAAGTAGGGGAAGCTTTTACAGAGCTTAGATGGCATTATAAAGAAGGTTAATCACCCTTTCATCACCCTCATGTGGGGCCCACTTGGGTTTAAGCTTGTTATTGATCAAAAGGAGTACTTGATGATGCCTGAAGGGGGGGGGGGATTTCTTACAGTTAACAATCCTTTTGCCAAGGAGGAACAACGATTTTTCAATTGACCACTCTTTGGGGGAGTCACCGAAGTTGAAAGCACATCTTTCCCGCCAGATTTTCCATAGGACCTCCCCTCTGATGGCATTCTAGAGAGTCGCGGAGCAGCCGATCGCTTCTCCTAGTAGGACTTGCTGCCAACTGAGATGGTTCTTAAGTTTAATTTTCTTTCCAACCGTTTGCCAGAGTCTATTGGAGTTGGGGCAGGTAAAGAAGATGTGCGAAAAATCTTCGATAGACTGGTAGCAGCGTTTGCACCATGGAGGAATCCCACAAAATTTGTTAGCCTTAAGGTTGGTCCAGATTCCATGATGAAGAATTTGCCATAAGAGGACAGACTTTTTGATTTCTATGAGGGGGTGCCAGATAGCCATGAACTTCATGTCCCACCGAAGTTGTGTCCATGACAGACACCACTTCTTGTTGAGGTTAACCTGATAGTCAATCGTTTCTTTGATGTTCGGGATTTTTGATAGGCTATTCCCATTGTGCCATTTGAGACCAAGCGAGCTCGACATGTCGTGTCCCATGAGAAGGCAAACTTTGTGTCGGTCCGAGGCGAGACATCTACTTTGCAAGGTGTTCCATTCTTCGTACGAAATGTTGACGCAAGGGTCAATATCCTCGAAGTTGATCCAGCGGTTGGTGTCTTGTTTCCATAGATGTTTCCATTTTTTGAAGCCTTTGTTCCATAACCTCTTGGCATTTTGAATGTTCCAAGAATCCACATTCCGAATGCCATGGATCGGAAACCAGATAGAGTCGTTTTGTCTGATACCCGCTGCCCACTTCCAGTCTTCACTTATTCTTGTGTAGCTTTTGACTTTATTCCAACTCTTCCATAGGGAGCACACGAGATTAGAGCCTTTTGGGAAGACGGGGATCGGGAAAACAACAAGGTCAAGATGTCAAGATTCTTCCAATTTGGGAAACCCATGAGAGCCAGCTCACTCTTGTTTCTGAAGATCAACTTGGCCCAGGAGGCCGTCCCATTGCACCAAGCCTTAATCATCCATTTGGCCACCAGTTTGTTAGCCATGCACCCAATGTCCAAGATACCAAGTCCCCCACTATCTCTATGGATGGTGCAGATGGACCATTTGATTTTAGGCACCCCCCTCCTATTGTGGTCGCCCGTCCAAACGAAGTTTCTACAAATACTATCAAGTTTGGACAGATCTTGCTCTTTCAGTCTCCAACAAGAAAGGAAATAAATGATAGATGATAAGAGGAACGTGTTGATAACCATAGCACGACCAGCAAGATTGATTTGCATACCTCTCCAATAGTTAAGCTTGTTTTCGAGTTTGGCTAGCACCCAATTCCACCGTTGTTCCATAGAGACGCCAAACCCCAAGGGAATCCCAAGAAGCCGAAAAATTTGGCCTTGCGGAATGATTTGACAGCCATGATCAATGAAAAGGTCAGGCTGTGGTCCAACAATAACTCTAAAGGCAGTCTTAGAGTGGTTGATTCTGGATCCAGAGGCTTCACAAAAAGTAGCCAGACACCTCCAGAACGTCTCTAGGCTGGTACTATCATTGTGAACAAACGCGTTCATATCATCGGCAAAAAGTCTCATGGTGATCTGGTTGTGGTCATGAGGCAAAAGGAGGCCTTTGATATTACCAGCATCCACTTGATGCTCCACCAGCCTGCTAAGCCCTTCTGTGGCAATGGCAAAGAGAAGGGGATGGAAAATTGCAATTAGAGTACAAGATCTCATGCTTGACATCTTGCTTAATATTACTCCAAGTTTCAACCATCCAAAGGGTTCATGAACTCCTAAGATTGGATGTTCATTATAAACATCACAGGGTCTGCGGGGCAGGTAAATGGGTTTTTATGCCTCTTTTTCAAACACTATTCACGACCATGAAGTGGACTTCAATGAACAATGTATTGTAGTTCAGCTAGAAAAACCCTACATTACATGCTTATGTTAGTGTATGTGGCTAATTATGCTCGGAAGAGACTGGATCGGTGGCCCTCTTTGTCAATGATTAGAGGCCCCTTAGTATTGTGAAAGTATTCTTACATGGTAACCAACCCTAAGGTTTGTTTAAGAAATTAGCTAAGGTAAGAAGAAATATTGAGACAATTTTTGTCATCAACATCCGCTTAAAAAATATTTGGCCATCTTCGTGCCTTTTGGACCAAGAGTCAATGCAGTTCGTATTTTAGAGCAACCCATATTGAAATATTGTGATCATCCTCCTCAATTTTTGTTGATTGGGATTATACTATTAAAAATGACCCTTTCACTCATATCTTTAATCACATTTGCATCACTAGTTTGATCAAAACACGAGCCCAAAAATACATGGGTGGCTGGATACACATTGAGATTGGCGTTCTCAATTTCCATAATGTCAAAGCCCAATTCAGGTCTAATCTAGAAATTCAAATAAGTGGTTGTATCCCAATGGCCTACAAGATGTATGAAATTTTAATAGAATTCTAGGCCTACCTTAGATCAGTCAAGAGAAATATTTTTAACCAGAAAGAAAAGAAGCCTCTCCTTACTCATGCTAGTTGGGAGAATGTTATTGCCATTAGAATTAAAAGACTTTGTTATATGTAATAAAAGGTTGAGGACCTTTGAATTTATTAAAGCGAAGAAGAATGTATCTCATAACTCCATATTCTTTTGGGAAAAATATGTCGTAAGCTCTCTAATTTTGTGTTCCATTTTATTACGAAGAAAGAGGCAGAGTACTTCATCTCCGAGCTTTCTTAGAGCAACATCACAACTAGAAAGGAAGAAGGTAAACGGTTCTTTCTCTCAACTTTTTATGGTGAGATCTTCGCCATGGATAATGGGGACATGCGTGCTCAATGATTGCAAGTGTTAGAATGAAAAATATTATTGATCATTCTAAGATACAACTTGATCAGTCCTAAAACTACAAGAAGATATTATCAAAACAATTCGTTCTCGTAAAAAATGTTACTATATGAAAAATGTCTATCCCTCATGATTTTATGTACTTATGCAAATTTTATATGGAGAGAATTATGAGGAGAAGCCAATGTTGCATTACTAAATTGATGGGAGTCCTCACTTGTGTAAAGGAAAATCTAAGGTATTGTTATGAAAGGGACTTACTAGGGCCCCTAATTGTGGGGTCTAGGGCAAGAGTGAGCAACTTTGACTAGCGAAGTCCCAAAGGGATGATGGTCCCCCTAGTGGGGGTCTAGGATCATATGGGGATTATGTGGTCGGTGGATGTCCATGTTGCAATACCCATGTCTATCCATCTGTGGAAGGTCACAATTCCCTATTAGCCTATATATACATGAATTTTTCACTACCCCAAACACCAAGTTGATCGAGTATATGTCTATATTGTAAAATCCCTATCGAGATTCATCTCGGTCACCATTTTAGCTTTTCTTTGGTGGACAACACCATCATCTTTGTACTTTCTGTTAGTAGTAAATTTTTGAACTTCTATTATATCCGTTATATTCGATACTATTGCTCCAAGTACTCTTACGTAACTACTTTCTTAGATTTGTCTTGACTTGTACAAGCACCTCTAAGTCTCCTATAGGTCTAATAGAGCTTGATTCTGTATTTCTTATCAACTTTTTGAGATAAAGTTACTTTTCCACATAAGCATATTTAGTCATTAGCCATGGCTGATAGAAATTGTATGTCCCATATGTTAGCTATTGAGGATAAGTTGGATGGTACTAGTTACCCATTGTGCACATACATAATGTGTCATCTATTGGTAGCAAAAGTCTTCTTGAATATTATGTAGGGTGTTGGAAAATGTCTAACTACACCTACAAATAAAGTGATTCAAGATTATGGAAATGGTGTTGAAGATGATTATCTTCAATTTCTTGGTCATGATGCAATTCCTATTGCACCTACTCTAGAGCCATTTTGTTGGGATAGAAAAGATGCATAAGCACATTGTAATAAAGTGATAGGTAGGAGATGGTTGAACTACACCCTAAGAGAGAAGATTAGGAAGTAATCCTCAACCATGGCTTTTGGGGCAAGTGGTTAGCCCATCACATTCCTAACCAAGAGGTTGTGAGCTCAATTCCTTACATTGGTATCAGAGCATAGGAAGTAGGCTTGGGAAAGATGGATTGACCTAATGGCCTCTAAAAAAGACGCTTGGGCACTCTATCATGTGAAAGGGTAGGAATTGTCGGAGCGGCGCTTTGAGAATTGGACCCAACAAAGAGTAAGGTGTATCTCTCAATTCCTAGGTCAGATTGAGGCATGTAATATACCGTTGGAAAGCTCTCGGAATGAACTTTTCAAATCTGATGAGATAATTTGAAAGTGTGAATCCCTTGGGAAACCATTGGTGGCACTTGATTGAGGGTTCAAGATACTAAACATGGGTGAGAACAAGGTTCAAGATTGAGGTTGAGAACAAGGGCCCAAGACACCAAGGTCGTGAACAAGACGGTTCAAGACACCAAGGTTGAGAGCAAAAGGTTCAAGAGATGAAGGTTGCGAACAAGATTGTGCAAGGTTGAGGACATCAATTCAAGGGCACCTAGGGAGTTCAAGGGGCTGATCAAAGAGGCTAGAGGGATACAAGAGTAGATCATTGAGGACAATGATTGACCAAGGGGGGAAGAATGTAATAAAGTGATAGGTAGGAGATGGTTGAACCACACCTTGATAGGTAGGAGATGGTTGAACTACACCCTAAGAGAGAGGATTAAGAAGTAATCCTCAACCATGGCTTTTGGGGCAAGTGGTTAGCCCATCACATTCCTAACCAAGAGGTTGTGAGTTCAATTCCTTACACACATGCAGTGATAACTTTATCTATAAAACATTCCATTATAGTTAAGATTTGCTCCTACAACGAAACAAAATATGCTTCCTATTCCCAACAACCTTTGGAACCCTCTCAAAAGCAGATGTGTTTGCCTTGCACATTCTTTTGATGAGCCCCAAAATGTATGAAAATCAAAGCGCAAGATCCTCCATCAATATCATGTCCCAAAAGAGAAACTCTCCTTCTCCTTACTCTCTACGAGATGTGTTACTCGAACTACTAGAAGCGTCTCTCAGTTTCCTGAGATTACTCCCCCAACAGCTTTGCTTTAGCTACATATCCTTTATCAAAACTTTTTCCTTGATTTATTTCTCTCCTCCGTATGATTACTATTATCAATCAAAAAGTTAAACAATTTTAGCTAGCTCATTAAGCTCAAACTGTTTCTCATGAACCTTGAGAGTGACTTAGAGGAGATAGAATATACACGACAGTATGAAGATAAGGTACCTATAGACATTGTTGTATATCTTGCTCATTGTTCCTAATGAGAAGCATATTTCTGATTTTGAGGTTGATTAGTATGCCTCTTTTTAGATCTCAAATTTTGCAGGATTTGCATCCTTGAGCATTTCATTTATGCAAGTTCACAAGGGAGTATCTTTGTCTTAAACAAAATACACTAAAAAATTATTACATACTTTTGCCTTTGGAGATTGCAAACATATTGCCACTCCCATGGAACCATTTATCTTATTGAGTATGCTATCACATACATGAGAAGGTTTATGCATAGATGAGGTGCCAACCGTTGGAATGTAGTTGAGTGCATCTCTTGCTTCTTAAGTGGTACCTAGATAATTGGAATTTTTTATCCCATGCGGGATTGTTACTAGTAGATTTACATGCTTTTTTTCAACTCAGAATGGGCTAGTTTTTATGACACTCGTATTTTACCTAGTGCTTTTTCCTCCATGCTTCATAACTCATGTATATCTTGTTTTAAGCAAGAAACAACATATTATGGCCACTTCTAATCATGTGGCTAAGCATTGGGAATCTTTGACAACTACTGTAATAGTGTGTGTGGCTGAGACACCTTTGGCCTAATTGGGATGTATGTTAATCTTCTACCACGACCATCTTTACTCATAGCTAGAGTGTATTGTGACCTGAGGAATGTTGTGTTCCATGATCTCCCCTACCCATTGAGATCCACCATCATTATGCTAAGGTGAAACTCTATGGTGGGGAGGATTGTTGGGCCTATGTGCCCATAGAGGATAATGTTGTAGATTTTTTCGTAAATTCTCCACTTAGTGAGAATTTTGAAGTTTCTCTCAAAGCTTTAGGCTTACTTCCTTTTATGTATTCATCTCTTGCCAAATAGTTTGATACTTCCTTATACATGAGTGCCCACTCCTTACTCACTGCAACAATCCTAGGGAGAATTTCTTGATATATTTTGATAGTGATGTATGTATTTATACCTAGGATCAATGTGGCATGTTTTTCCATCTTTTGGGTGGTTTTCTTTCCCCGGGTTTTATATGCATGCATAACCCTAACATGTCACTTATCTTTTGTATATTAATTTGGCAATAAACTTAGTATCATGTTGCTCTTAATATTACTTCTTCTTCCTCATGATGTTTGCATGCTTCTCTAGTGCTTGATTTTCACATATTCCTACATAACCAATGCCGTCAAGCCATAATAGGATTAATGTGCGAAAATCTTCGGAAACATTGCATCTACTAGCGTAACTGACTAACTTGGGTTCATAATTCATGCATGTTAATCAAGTCTAGGATACTTCTAAGTCTTTCTCCACTTCTTCATCTACTTTTATAGTACGATTCTTCTCCACTTCATTTTCTTTATTTCTGCCTTCATCTGAATTATCATTTCATTTATTTTAAAAATAAACCCATACATTTCACCCTAATTCTTTATCTTCTAACCCAAAGTAATTACTCTTTCCATATTCATAAGTCCTTGTCTCTAAACCTTGTCAATTAGAAATTTCTCGCTCCCTAGGGTCCATGATCGCAGTTGAACCAACCCTCATATGAAATATGGATGATCTTTATTTTTCTTTATATTGGTTCCATTTTCACATATCTGACGCTATTTCATAGTCTCTTCGACGATATTAAATCTATTCTATATTAAATCTATTCTACATCCACATAGATTCACAGTTTCAAACGTTTAAAAGAAGGAAAAAAAAAGACTTGTATTGATTAATGGGCCCTTTTTCATTAATCCTGTGGGAACATTTGTTGAGGACTCTTCCCGCTTCCGAACTTGAAATATTAATATTTTCTAGCATATATTTGAATAAGAAGATTAGTGGCTGTTGTCTTAGCAAAGATGTAAAATATGTAGTGGCACCACTTAAGCATTTCATTTCACATGTACGCTAAAAGAAGTTACTTTCAGAAGTAAAGGATGGTAACACAAGAGTGCTTTTAGGACTTTGAGCTTTACATTAGGTTTAGTTTGAGTTTGAAAAGCCATCAGCTGCTTGTGTGCATATGTCCAGTACGATGTTCGTTCTTTTCAGTAAGATTTATAATTGAAATGTAAGGCAAATGCCAAACTCACTTACAAAGAGTAAAAGAAAAAGTTGAAGCACCCTAATTTCTTCTAATCCTCTTCAGATCCTGGACAAATCAGACCCTGTAGTATTGAAATGAGTTTTTCTACATGATACTGATATAATAAAATCTTTTTAGTTTTAACAGAATGAAAAAAAAAAAAAAGCTTACAATTTTCTGGGCATAATAAAATTCTTTTACGAACTTCCGTTTTCGCGAAAGGTAAATACTTTTAAGATTGTTGAAAACTTTTCACTTGTAATTGTATCGGATGAGACCTTTTAATTACGTTCCTGTAAGTCAACGAAGTTCATCATTTAGAAACAACGGCTTAAGTCAAGCATTTTCGTTCTGCTTTTTATTCCTCTGTCTGAACTTATTATGAGGTAGACAATAAGATCAAATAAATACAAAACGTTTAATGAATGTTTAAATAATCTCTTGAAATAAAAGGCGTATCAAATTCAATCATTAACAGTCCCATGTATGGTGGTCGATAACCCTAGGTTGAGCTCCTAAGAAGAAGCTTTCAGGTTCGATCTTCTCCAGGTATTAAAGCTTTAAAATTACTTGAAAACCATGTGGCCATGATATTTTTGTCTTTGAAATTGAAGTGCTCTGAATATTTTAAAGATTTTGGCGGAAGATCCTTGCATCAATCACCCAATATCGAATTTTACTAACACGGATTAGGTTGAAAGGTCCATCTTGGTCCTCCTTATTGCGGTTTTCTTATCGATTAAGGGTAGAACGGAACAATAAGATTAGAAAGGACCAAGACGATGCTGCAATTTGGTCCTCCTTATCTTCTTGAGTAGCTGATAAAAAAATGTGACCTAGTAGGGTGCTATATGGTTATTTTCAAGAAGGTTTTTGTAGTAAAACCCATCAGAATACAACCGAAAGACCATCTTCTCTGCTTTTGCCGAGTACTCATATGGTCTTCAGAGAGGTGGGAACTCGAGTGCTGCCCTGCATTTAGCGCAATTACCAACTCAAAAGAAAAGTATGTAAAGGTCTTCTTGGTTTTCGATCCCGCTTTCTTAGCATCTAAGCCTCCACTAGTTTCTACCTTGTTGATGGGTTGGCTCTCTTCTAATGTTTTTTCGGGTCTTGCCTCCCTGCATAAAATGTAACAGCTTTCATTAATTTAATCTTCATTTTTGTTGTCTTGAAGTTGGTGAATTTACGAAACAAAAATTGAGTCACGAGAGCTTGTGATGAGATCCAGCATGGCAAACGGACGTGTAAAGGAAAGAAAATGAATGGAGAGTATGTTCATTAATGAATGGAGACTATGCTCATCAATGAGGGTCAAAACTATGCTCATCAAGGAATGGAGACTATGCCGCTAACTTTGATAGCCCTCTTAAAAAATGGTCGATCGAAAAATCTCTTCTCCTCTTTGGCAAAAGTATTTCCACCTGTAAGAAGTCCTTGCCTTTTAGACATCATATCGTATTTTTCCTTGAGAGCAACAAGATTAAAAACAAGTGACCTCCATGAGGGAGATGAAATAATTATCAACCTTCTTTGTAATGTTTTCTAAAAAACTCTATGCAACCTTTCTCTTGAGGGATCACAGGAATAATTATCAACCTTCTTTGTAATGTTTTCTAAAAAACTCTATGCAACCTTTCTCTTGAGGGATCACAGGGGTCCCATGGGTGCTTTACACATTCACTTAAACAATTGTTCTTTTTATTACTAAAGTTTGAAAGACAAGGCTATCAGTGAACTTCCTTGGACACATTCCCATTGTCGAAATTTGTTGTTGAAAAAGAATTGACAGTGGTCCTTGGAACAGAACCTCGCACACGCTATTGCAATGATCGAACTTCCTTTCTATAAAAAGAAGTTAGATCATTGATCTATTCTTCCATATTATTTTTCATTACTTTGAAACTACAATGAGAGGCATGCATAACACTCATATATTCTCTTGCGTTTCGCAAAAGAGAAGTTGAATCCTTAAGAGCTATACAAAGCCCGAAGGTTTTCTACGGTAGAAAAGTAGACAGCGCGGTCTTAAAAGAGATTATTGATTAGAACTACGTAGCACAAAGGCTGCTCTGTAATGACATTTAAACTCTATAAAATCTATCCCTATTTTGTGGGATTTGAGAGTCCCATGAGCACTAGTCCCACTCATTTGTACTTTTTTTTTTAATCGATACAAGTCGAGAAGAGTAGGCTAAGGCCAAAATTCCTTTATTCAAAGAAAAAAACTACGTAGCACAAAGGCTCAATGGTTTCTTGAAGGAGTTGGTCGATCATCACACCACCCAAATGGTGAAGGGTGTTGAATTGTAGCTCACAAATGTTGAAACTACCTTCATAGATTTGAAAGGTGAAGGCCCAACCAGCTAAGCACACCCACATCTCCAAGCTTAAGAGATGAAGGGCCCAACCAACTGACCTAAGCACACGCACTGCTCTTTCTTTCTTTAGAAAGCCGTTTTGGGCAATATTGATGGATTGATGAAGTTTGGATGTGAGAGACGAGATAGATGATGATACTCAACAGATTTGTAGCATCGCAAACACATTTTCAGAATATTCATATTTCTTTCAAGTGCTTATTTTCTTTTTAATGTACTCCTCAAGACGCTATATATGAAGATTATAGGGAAAAAAATTAGCAGGAAAATTATTTGTGCCCAACATTTAGCTGAACAAATGACGTGGAATGTACAAAAAAAACGTGAATTTCTGAATTAAGATCATAATCACACTAACAACAACTATAATAGTAGCATATAACGATATACATCCTGAAGGTCCACTAACGTAGATCTCAAAGATTGAACTTGATTTAAAAAATGTACTACATAAACGAACACAGAAGCTTGAGGCTTGACTAAAGAGATGGAGTCTCTTGCTTCTAATAATGACATTTACTTGCAGATAAAGGGAACATAATAACCTGCAAATATTCCAAAGTAAAATGTGTGTTCAATATACATGCATGTTAGCTCAGTTGGTTGGGCCTTTCACCTCTCAAGGAAGAAAGAAGGGGGTAGGATTTCAATCCCTATGAGCTACACTTGAATAGTGATTACTGTGTGGGCTGCAGTTGAATACCTATTATTGTTTGGGTGGTGAGATTGTTTAGCTTTCAGGCTACCCACTTCAAATGAGGCATCTTGTTTGATCTTAGGCCCATGGTTTCTAAGTGTTTGCTTGAGCAGACCTTCTAGATCTATATCCTAGTAGTTGTAAAAAATGTAATTCTATTCTATGGAATTCGGATGGGCCCATGAATGGTATGTCTCCTTTTCATTGTAGTTTCAATTAATTCAAGCTAATCCGCCGCTTTTCATTGTAGTTTAAATTAATTCCAGCTAATCCAAAAGAATATATCTCTGTGATCGAACTACTTAAAAAGTGCGTGTTCAATTTGATCATGCAAGCGCTGACTATCGAGAGAAATATTAGGCCTGGAGTAAAGAGAGCAAATCTGCTTTCGTTGATAATCCGCACACAGATCACAAGGTCAACTCATTTAGACCTATAACACTCAGTTGTCTCGCTTTTCCGCAAAGAGAACGAATCTCACATGGACTTGAGTCAAAGCCGTACTCGATTGAGCATCACTTTTTATGTGGGCCATGAACCACCTCATCTTCAGTGAGAATGAGACCATGAACCACCTCATCTTCAGTGCGAATGAGACCCTGCTGAAGTTTGCTTTGGTTTGAAACTCAAGCCCACTTGCATTTTGTTGAACTCACCCCATAAGATCAACGCTATGGCTTCTCGGTTGTGATGTAACACTCTCCATATTGACTGAATGTACGGCTTCTTCGTGTTCAAACGCCCACTTGAAGCTCGATCCGTTCAGGCTTAAGCTCTCTCGCCCTCCCCATATATCTTTCCTAAAGGACATGGGTGACGGTGGGTTTGCGTTTCCAATGTCTGTACGAATTGAAGAAAAAAAAGGAAGTTTTGAAACTAAACCCCATGAAGAAGAAAAAAAACCCGTGAAGATACTTCTTGGAGACCATGTATCCAGCTTCTGAGGCAGAAGTACTAGTGTGGTTCCCGAAGAGCTGGAGAGGCGAATGAGGCACTGCTTTTAGATGTGCCACCAAACAAGAGATTGGAAGGGAGTTGCTGGTTTTAGATTGCGCATGATTCACCTTGTAGGATGTTAAAGGTGAGTCTCGAGAGGCCGTGATGGAAATCGGTAACCGGGATCCAGCAATGCAAACATACTGGAAAAGGAGGCAAATGTTGCTGAAATGTGTTCATCAATCAGGAAACCATGTGCCAATCGACTACAATGGGATTGACCATTGACCTTGGAACTTGACAGGCTGCCTTGTACGCATTGATGAAGATGCTCGTAAATTTTTTAATCCCTTTTGCGGAAATTTTGTAGCTTTGTGTCAACTCTAGATGTGACTGATCACTCTACTGATTGGAATCTGCAAGCCGAACGCATTGGACAGAAGCAAAATTGGAGTGCGGTGCTTATGGAATGGGATTGACCATCGAACAACTCTTACTTTTTCTTTTCCGACAAAAAGCCTGAATTGCCAGACGTAACACGAGTGACGAGGAACAAGGAGCAGCCTGCAGGTACGCTGGATATGGCAGACCGCGGTACTGTGGTCTCTCTCTCAACTAGAGCTTCTTCGCCAAGTTTCGTCTCGTCCAGATACTGTTCGTGTTGTGTGCTTCATCGGGCTGGCGCGTTCGGGGATTCAAGTTTACATTGCGTAGCTCATACCAGCCGAGAAAGGCTTTGAAAAAAGAAAAGAATTTCGGGCCTACTATTTCCTGAGCCAAACTCACCTCTTCAGAAAAAATATGTGCTGTTCTAACTATTTCCTGAGCCAACCTCACCTCTTCAGAACGAATATGTGCTGCTCTGACAATAGCTTTTGATTGGTTTTTTAAGTTGTTCAATCAATAAAATAACTTGTAAGCTTTGAAGTTCAAAATCAGGACCGCTGCATATGAACTGAACCCGGTGACACATAATATGACTCAACAAACTTGTGCCGCCGTGTCTGAACCCACCCTTAAGTTGGGTTCACACACGCTTGCATCACATTTTTCTTATTGATGTTTAAAGATATTAATGGATTGAAAAAATCTTTTTTCGGGTCCATCAAACTCTAGGGCAATCTCTCCCTCAAAACAAAAATATGCCCGACTGACACTCATGCTTTATTGGTGAACATGTATGCTCAACCAATAGATTGTTTGAATTCGTATTACTTTTACTCGTTTTACCGCTTTATTTGAATTCCAAAGTGGTCGCATAAAAAAATCTTAACACTTCTGTGCCACCTTTTGTGACCACAACGGTATAGAATCCAGACATCGGAACAAAACATGTAGACGTCCATAATAATATCAGAGCCTAAATTTAACGGGAAATTTTCCTATCAAATGTAATTCTGCTTGTTAAAGACGTGTAATAATAAGAATACTTTTATAAATGATAACAGGATGCTATGAAATTCTTTCGCCATTTGATAAATGAGATTGTTTTGCCATGTTCCTCGTCGAGGCAATCGCGACGATCTTCCAGCAATCGTGTTTGCTCCGGGACCCGTGCCTCTCTCAGCGACCTTGTCGATTGGACCCTCGTTTTTATTGTGCGTCGTGTTGGCCTCGTGGCGGGTGGAGCCTCATATCGCGAAGTGATTCAAAAAAGAGATCAAGCGCGTGAGGGTTACTAGAGAAGTGGGTGTCACATTTTAATCATCAATACCTTCAGCATAAATGTCGCCATTTTCAAAATGGTGGACAGCGAAATAATCTTGTTCCCTCCCTAGTGAGTCATGAGTGCCTCGCATAATTCAAAGAAAAAAGAAAAAAAAAGGGAAAGAAAAAAGAAGGAAAAGAAAGAATAGAGACAGAAGATTCGAAGAAAAAGAAGAAAAAGAGCTATCCTTTATTGTGGGGTGATCGTGAGTAGACTTAGCCCGTTGCTTGCTCATGGTCTTCTCTTTCCCTCTAATGTCGACTCTTATTCCCTCACTGGTCTTGAGCAACGAGGCCCCACCAGAGCCCCAGTGCCCCCTCGGGATGGATTCTGTATCATCGAACGTCAACCCTCCGGTGGTATCTTTGTGTAAAGAATCTGTGGTGGCAAAGCAAGAAGAACTGATGAAAACGTGTCTGATCGGTCAAGTTTTTGGCCCTAGGTCCCCCTCTAGAAAGTGTGAGAGCTTGGCTTCGCAAGGAGTGGTTCTCGCGTGGCCTAATTTTGTTCAAATGTCAATTCCTGCTGGCGAACCACCTGCTTCTAGTGTTTGAGAATGAAGAGATGGTCTTCCAAGCCCTACAAGCCGGCTCCTCACAAGTGGTCTGGTCCACCTTTTGCCTCTTTAAGTGGACCCTAGACTTTGTTTCAAACAAATCAAAGCCGCTTCGTTACCCGCTTTGGGTGGAGCTTCCCAATCTGTCGTACTTTCTGTATGGATTTCTATTTTGAAAACAACTTCCTAGAAACTAAGCTACCACTCAAGAGTATAAAATCAACTAGTATAAACCACCAAGGTGAAGAGAGAGCACATATCCACCCAACCAACTCCACCCATATATATACCACAAGGCCAAGGGGGGAAATGTGAGGAGATCTTGCCAAGTGTCCCCTCCACATGGATGCTAATCCAAGGCCTTCTAACCTTGGAAATCACAAGGAATCACATGTCTCTCACATGGATTCTAAAAGGATTTCTCCCAAGTTTGTACGTACAATTCTCAAGGCTTGAGAGGCCTCCCTAAGGGTTAAATATCATACTCTTAGGAAATATCAATCTTAAGGGTCAAAAACCCTTCAATTGGGAGCAAATAAATCCAAATAACTCAAGGGTTCAAACTAGACTCTTGGAGACACTTTCCCAAGGGTCTCCCAATAGAATCCAAGGGTTCTCCAAGTGGTTTTGGACCTCAAAACCCATGTCTTTGGCCACTTTGATCCATAGTTATACAACATTCTTCCCCCCTTTAACATTTTCGTCCTCCAAAATGTGTGTAGGTATAATATGTGAAGTATTCCCACGTGCACCATGATCTATACTCTGAGCATGGTACCCTGTACCTATGGACTAGTCAGATGGGTGGACTTCTTTGGTGGTCTTTTTCTTTTGGCACTTTCGCAAACTTGGAGCTCCATAAAATAATATATTTCAGTACACTTTGTACTTCCCTAGAAATATATATTTTTTAGGAGTGTAAGATAGATATCCAATTTCTATCTTGAAAGGGCCAGATACTAGATTCATCTTTCACTTTCAACAGAAAGGAGAGGAATCTTCAGATGTTCCAAACTTAACTTATTCTTTTATAGTCCTTTTTAAATACAAATATACTTTATTTGTATTTTCCAGGACTTAGCTAAAGATATGAGCTTAGCAAAGTGGATCTAGTGAGTCCCTGCCAAAACATTCTCAATAAAATGAGGAGAAATACTATCTTCTCATTCATTGGCAACTTAGGTGGACTTATTTCAATCATCCAGGTTTTCTTGAAACATCAAGTTCAAGTATTCTGATTGACAATATACCCAATTTTGAAAGTTCATGTGGACAAGTGGATCCCTATCATGATCATCTTTGATTTTCCCCTAGATTAATTTTCAAAATAGAATTTAATCCTTTTGACATTCAAGACTTAGATCACAAGATGACTTTAGGACTTTGGAATCATCATGTATCTCTACCTTGTTCTTTGTTAGCCAGTTCTTTCCAATGAGAATTAGTACTAACTATCTTGAACCAACTTGGGTTCAAACTTGACTAACCTCGAAGATCACCAAAGCTTTACAAAGAGCTTACTAAACCAATTCCTTCAAATCCTCAAAATAATTGAGGAATAAAGCTTTATCAAGCCATGAAGATATCCTCTAGATTTTCTATTGGATGGGGTTGAGATGATTCAAGTTTTACAGCTTTAGTTCCAAGAACTTGCAAGAAAGATACCTGTTTCTAGGCATCATATCTTAGATCTTGCTAGGAACATTCTTGCATCACTTATTCTCACCAAAGATTCAAAAGAAGTTCTTTTACAGATCATTCTTTCATTCAAGGCTATTATACTTGAATAGGCTTGACTTACTTTTGGAGTTTAACTTCGTAAACTCCCAAAATTCTTTTGCCCTCTTATTTATCCAAATTTATTGTTCCACATAAAATTTGGCTATGCATTTTATTAAGAAAAATGCATCTGCTTAAGAGGATAAAGGATAACCTTTCTAGGGTAAATGTCATGTTCATTTTGTTTACCCTTTTGTTCATACAACTAGGTGTATTAAATTGGTTCAAGGAGGTACATTTCTACACCTCATAATGAACCTAAGACCTTAATTTAAATGGTCTTATCTTTAAGGCTTATTGCGATGTTTCCTATCGGATCTTGAGCCTATTTTCTCTCTGGCCATCATAGAAAAATCTCAATGGGAGTTAGTTCTCACTGTCCCATACCAGTGAGTTCTTTCTCCAATCCGTAGACGACATCCTTAACCTTTCCACATTCTTTGCCTTTATCTTTTCAATGCTCTCTGATCATTTACCATGATCATGAATTCCATCTTGGAACTCCTTGGCCTCATTTTCATGAGAGCAAAGAATAAGGATTCTAATGTCAATTAATTCAAAGGTCTATTTAGGTTGACCTTTGAACTTTACTTGGTATTAAACTATAAAAGAGTTTGATCGTTTTGACCAATGTATGCCTCTTCGATTATCCAATCATAAAGGGTTGGATATATTTGACCAAGTTAGGTCACCTAGATTTCTCAAAATTCCTCTAGCTAATTTAACATGAGATAAGATCAAGTCTTTTCTCCTTTAGATACCTTTTTCAATGATGTTTACCCATGGGATTTTCTTGGGACCTTCAACTCATACCTTCACGAGTTGATATCTAGCTTAAGTCTTCAATATCAAGTTGATGTTCTTCATTCCATTAACTATTCTCTTTTTAGGGATCAATAATTATATGTCACCCTTTTTTACTTAAGCAAGTTGTCATGCTTACTGATCCAAACTTTGGACCTATCTTTATCCATTCTCAAATACCCTACTCTAAATATGCTTCAAGTCTTTGGCTAGCTTACCTTTGTTTACTTGCCAAATTGGAATTCTTTATTGAATTCCCTTCTTACCTATCTAGTTCTTATTTTGTTTGAGATTTAACTCAAACACATTTAGGTACTTCGATATCCAATGTACTCTTTAACTTTCATGAAAGAGTTAAGGAATATCTTTTGCTTAGAAGTATCATATTCATGATACCTTTCTTCCCCCCTTTAAAGAGTTTTCGTCCTCGAAAACTGTAGGAAATTGATGATCTTTTAATTTCCTATCCAAATGGGAGGTTCATTTATGCTAAATTTATTCACTCAAAAATCTCTCCAATATCCTTGAGCTTAAGCTTCCATTATCCTTAAGTTCAGTGTCCCATACCACTTAACCCACTTAAGTGACATTGTAAACCTAGATGTCCCATACCATCCGATTTACAATCCCACCTTAGTGTAGACAACTTTAGCTCTTACTCAAGGATTAAACTCCATTCGTTTTAGTCTTATCAAATATAATCAAAATCTTTGTAAGTTACATTCTTACAGAGTCTTGATTTGTTCTTGAAAAGACTTTGAAAATTAAGTTTTCATTGAACTATTTCCTTGATCAGATGCAATCAAAGTTATCTTTTTTTATGTCATTTGGTAATAGAGCTAGTATTCTCATACTAAATATCATCTATTGACATACGTAGGCACTTGTATCAAAGGATATAGTCAATCATAAGATTTGCTAAATGGTTACCTTTTTAACCATCTTGATGAATTGTTTCTTACTCATAGAGCACATTTTCGAGTAGAGTTCTTAAGGATTTATTTCAACCCTTTAATCTTCCTCTTCTCTAGATATGCTTAATGAGTTAGAATTCTTCAATCTTGAAGCAATTTTCTCAAAGCTCCAAATGGATCCTACCGCTTGTCAATGAAGGAAGAAGTTTATTGGGGAAGAAATGAATGCTTAAAAGGGTAAAATGGTTCAACCATTTTTTCCCTAATATGTCATTTGAGGACATTCTCTTCCCCCTTTTAGTGTGATCATTGTCCTCAATGATCAGATGTTGAAGTTCCTATGAACTTCTTAACATCATTCCCAATGAAAAATTATCCCATGTATGTAGGGTCTCATATAATCTTCTAGTTTCTCCTTTGGATTTTTCAATCCAACTTCTTATTACTACCATTTATGGTTTAATAAGAAGAGAAACTTGTTAGATTTGAAGCTTTAAGTGCTTACCCTTGCTGATCAAGAATGCTATGGGTATTATGGAACTTGAGGGTCCATAAGTAGGACTCGAAGTTTAAAGTTCCTCTTCCCAAGTTGATTTTTGTTGGCTTTTGAATTTAAGCCAACATATAAAAAGCATAAAAGTTAATGGGCATAATCTCAGCACACCATTAAACTTGTATGCTTTTGACTTCATATGAAGAAGTCACTTTAAACTTACAATACTTGATTTCTCTCTCATGTCCCATCAACCCATGCATATGTGATTCAATCCATGCATCATAGTGTATACCAAAAACATTCTCATCTTTTCTTGAAGATGTTTAGCATGCATAAGGTCCAAAAATTGAACCCCTCTTTAAAGCATGCATGGAATTCACATATAGAACTTTTAAGTGCAAAAGATCTATATTGATTGCATGCTTCCATTTGAGTTCATGCCATGCTAGTTGAACATTCCATGTCCATTTTTTAACAACCTTCATTTGGGGATCCCATTCTATGCTAATGATGAAGGTTTGTCTATTCTTCTATGCTTTAAATGTAGCACTCCAATAAGTAAATTCATGCATCATTTTGAGTGCATGGGGGTCTCACGTATTTCATTTAAAATGCATTCTTTCATGCATTTTTCTAGCATGGCAAACAAATATGAAAATAACACTTACCTCGGACATCAAAACTACATCCTTCCTTTGATCCCTTGTATGGTGAGGCTTCCCTATTGGGATACTTCCTACTTGAGGTTGCAAGCTTGGACCATCATGACATCCCAACCTTCAGTATCCTTCATTTGAAATCTATTGGGTTATGCCCACACAAGTTCGGACCTTGCAGTTGAAGCCTCTCCAAACTATAATTCGCATGGTGTAACCATGAGATTTTCAAGTTGGGCTCTTTTCGGTTCACTTGCCGCTACTAGGGAAATCCTTGTTAGTTTCTTTCCCTCCACTTAATGATATGCTTAAACTCAATATTTCCTTGGCTGGAGGGCCTCAAATGGAGCAATGGAAAGAAACTATCTAGAATCCCCAACTTCAAAGATAACTTAGATGCTCATCACACTCTTAATAAGAGATGGTGCCTTTCATGGACCAACTTCGATGGGAACTTAAATTCATGTCTATTTGGCACCCCCTAAATGAGATCAAAAAGTTTGTTCTCATGTGGCAGATCTTGCATAAAGGTATCTGGTCCAATGCAAGGGTTAACAAAATTTGTGGTGTGCCGCCATGGTGCAAGCGTTGCCATCGATGCATTGAAGATTTAGCTCACCTATTCTTTGATTACCCCAAGTCCCGTGCTATCTGGCATCACGTGACCCGGGTATTGAGACTCACGAACCAAGTCAATTGGCAACAGGTGTTGTTGGGTGAGGCGGTTGGCTTCTCATCGAGGTTGTGGAATGCCATCAGGGGTGAAACTCTTTGGAAGATTTGGAGGGAGCGATGTGCTGTCAATTTCGGCCAAACTCCTAATGAATGGTCGATCGAGAAATCCTTTTTTCTTCTAGGTAAAAGAATCTCCTGAGATAAGAGATCTCCACCGTTTAGACATCACTATATTTATCTCCTCGAAAACAACAAGTTGAAACCTAAATGGGTCCCACATGAGGGTGATGCTAGATTTATCAGCCTCATTTGTAATGCCCTCTAGCTTGCCATACTCCTCCCCTGCTTTGTGGGATTTGGGGGTCGCTTGGGCACTAGTCCCATTCAGTTGTAATTTTTCTTCTTTATTTTAATTAAAGTCTGGGAGAATAGGTTAAGGCCGAACTTCCTTTTATTGAAAAAAAAAAATTAACTCTTAGTTTCAGTTCTCATTTGACAATTTCCTTTTCGGTGAACCTTGTAGAATCCCAACAGCCCGACACAACATGCAGACCTCGATATCAGGGTCTAAATTTGACTCGCCATTTGCCTATCAAAAGTCATTTTACCTGTTAAAAACATGTAATTTTAATCAAATATTTGTGAAATGATTTATGGTGCAATGAAATTCTTGTGGCATTGATAAATAATGCTTAGTTTCAATAGTCATTTCATAATTTATTTTCTTTTTTTTTCTTAAGTGAAAGTTCGACAAGCAACTATGCTCTCCACTTTAGCTTTGAAAATACAAATGTACAAGTGAATGAACATAGCACCTACAAGATCTTCCACATTTCACAAAGCATAAGTTAGAGAGAATTACAACTCAATTACAAATGGTTTAACTCACCCAAATCATACATGTCCAACCCAAAGGTTTAACCATGGAGCTCTTCATACATGTCCAACCCAAAGGTTAAACCATGGAGCTCTACCTCAAAGAGAAGCTAGAACCAAACCAATCCCCCTATGGAATTATAATACAATCAAAAGCATTCTATGAAATTCTTGTCATTCTCTCTCTCTCTCTCTCTCTCTCTCTCTCTATATATATATATATATATATATATATATATATATATATATATATATATATATATATGTGTGTGTGTGTGTGTGTGTGTGTGTGTGTAATGACAACCATCAGCATATTTCACATGAGTCTGGTCAACCATGGCAAACTACTCTTTTCCTATGATGCCCTTCCATTATTGGCTCTTCCTCTACGTTATTGGTAACGATCATTGAAGTTGAAGCTTGTATCTTGATTCGGATCTATAATCTACTATAGTTTAAAGGTAGGCCTATATCGGAAAAGCCAACAATGACCAATAATATATCGAAGTTACTACTTTTGATGGTTCCACCTCCATTGCCAATTCCTCTCACTCTCTTTCAAGTGTTTTGCACCTCATGCAAAGGTCATAATATAGGGTGACATGATCAAAGAAAACAGAAATGGAAACTTGATCATGCTGTAGCAATATACACTCTCCATCCTCGGGTCACCATGTAGATCAATTGAGAGACATGACCTTTGTTTCCACCTTCATACATGAAAAACTATGTAGGCTGTTTTCATATGCGCCTGGTAATTGTACAGATTGAAGTTATATTTGCTATTTAAATCTATACGGAAAATAATAGTTGGTTCCTTCATATAAAAACGATGTGTAGAACTGGGCATGCATTCAAAACTACATGTGCGAGTGTTTAAGCATGTTCAAAAGGCAAGGAAATATAGATCAACATCCTTAACTCTTAGTCACTATCTCTTAAGTGTCAAATCTACAAAGGCCTTAAGGTGCCCATTTATCACATTGAAAATAAAGTGTTGTTGGGTAGGATACAGATAAACTTTACCACAGTAATGTATTTACTAAATGTCAAAACGAAAGCATTGAAAGTCTTGAGCCCCTAAGAAAAACATTGATATTCCTTTTTTTGGTGTGCACATATTAAATTGTGAGGAACTGTCCATAGGATGTACATTTCTTTTGCTTCTTGATTCATGGTTATTTGAACACGGTCACCAGCTGCCAAGCATAACCGCCAAAAGAGGCTTTAACTCTTTCAAAAATGTATTTACAATACAAGTCATTTTCTTTGTTTACATAGGGGCTGTTTTATTCATCTTATAGAGGGCTTTTGTGGATGAGACATCATTAATATCCTCGAATGAATAAGGGAACCCATTATAGTTGTCTTCAAGAAGTCAAAATTGTTCTTTACCAAGTTCTTCTTCTTTTGATTTCGACCATTGGCTACAACCTTTGTGTATAAGTGTTCATTCTTAAATATTATGCCTATAAGGTTGTATGGAGTTCCTATGTACTACAAGATTGTGCGTATGTGCTATAAGATTGTATAAAGTTCCTATGTAAAGTGGCAGAAGGCAGTCTCATTACATGGATCAGATCGCACACTAAATATGATGATTGTTCATAACATGCCTATAAGACTACTGAGATCATGCATGCTTGTAGAAAAGGCATTTTTACTATATGCTAGTCTTTATAATAATTTTTCTATTTTAATTGACATAAATCAATTTGCTTTTTTTATTTTATTTTTAAGGATAGCATAGTTTTGTATGTATGCGGATTGGACCCAAAGCTGAAGACGTCAAGTGCAAAACCAATCTCTTTTTTTTTTTAAATAAACGAAGTTCAGTCTTAGCCTACTCTCCCGGACTTAAATTAATTAAAAGAAAATTACAAGAGAAGGGGACTAGTGCCCACAGGATCCCCCAAATCCCACAGAGCAAGGGTAGCTTTTATATGGTTTAGAAGGCATTTCAAAGAAGGTTAATCACCCTCGCATCACCCTCATGCTAGGCCCACTTGGGTTTAAGCTTGTTGTTGATCAAAAGGAGTACTTGATGATGCTTGAAGGGGGGGGGGGGGGGGGGGGGGATTTCTTATAATTAGCGATTCTTTTACCAAGGAGGAACATCGATTTCTCAATCGACCATTCTTTGGGGGAGTCGCCAAAGTAAAAACACATCTTTCCCGCAAATCTTCCATAGGCCCTCCCCTCTGATGGCATTCCAGAGTCGCATAGTAGCTGATCGCTTCTCCTAGCAAAGCTTGTTTCCAACTGATATGTTTCCGAAGTCTAATTTTCTTTTCGACAATCTACCTGAGCATATAGGATTTGGGATAAGTAAAGAAGATATGAGAAACATCTTCGATGGACCAGTAGCAGTGTTTACACCAGGTAGGCATCCCACAAATTTTGCTAGACTTAAGGTTGGTCTAGATTCCAAGATGAAGAATTTTCCATAAGAGGACATATTTTTTTATTTCTATGAGGGGGTGCCAGATAGCCATGAACTTCATGTCCCACCACAACTGCATCCATGAAAGGCACCACTTCTTGTTGAGGTTAACCTGATCATCCATGGTTTTTTTGATATTTGCGATTTTTGTTAGGCAATTACCATTGTGCCATCTAAGACCAAGCGATCTCAACACGTCATGAACCATGAGAAGGTGAACTTTAGAGCGGTCCCAGGTGAGACATCTGCTTTGCAAAGTATTCCATTCTTCAAAGGATATGTTGACGCTAGGTTCAATATCCTCAAAGTTGATAGGTTCAATATCCTCAAAGTTGATCTGCTGGTTGGTGTCTTGTTTCTAGAGATATTTCCATTTTTTAAAGCCTTTCTTCCATAGCCTCTTGGCATTTCGAATGTTCCAAGATTCCAAGATCCAGATGCCATGGATCAAAAACTAGATAGAGTCATTTTGTCAGATACTGGCCATCCACTTCCAATCTTCACTTATTCTTGTGAAGCTTTTGACTATATTCCAACTCTTCCATAGGGAGCACACAAGATTCGAGCCTTTTGGGAAGATCAAGATCGGGGAAAACAAAAGGGTTAGAATGTCCAAATTCTTCCAATTTGGGAATCCCATGAAAGCCAACTCATTCTTGTTTCTGAAGATCAATTTGGCCCATATTGAGGCCTCCCCATTGCACCACGCCTTAATCATCCATTTTTCCACAAGTTTGCTAGCCATGCACCCAATGTACAAAACGCCCAGGCCCCCATTATCTCTTTGGCTGGTGGAGATGGGCCACTTGATTTGAAACCAATCTCTTTGTGTACATGTATAGGTTTTTACTTCATATTATTGGCCCTATGTAAAATGTACTTGTTCCCTTCTATATATGGCGGAAATATAAAAACTTGTATAAGGAGTATCAAATTTACTAGGCGAGGAAATTCGGGTCATTCTTACATGTAGTTCCCAATGGTGTTTCATTATTAGTGAATTTGTGATTTAGAATGACTTCAAATCATAGATAAATAATGAAACTATATTATGGGGGATATTTCTTACATTTGAGTAGTTCATAGTGGGATCTAATTCATAAGTTAAAGGAGTAAATAAAAATTACTATTGTAAAAGGAGTGTGATTTTCTGCAAAATTATAAATTATAATAACATTCAAGTCTTTTCTTTTTGAACCAAACAAATGTTAAGTGGCTCTTTTAATCAATTCAAGGAGGGGAGAGTAAACTTTGGCTTAACTTCTTGTTGAAAAAAAAATGTTAAGCGGTTCAATTTTCAAGTAGACTCATTGCATTCTCAATTAAAGAATTTCCAAGTAATTCCGACTACTGTTTCCGAAATTTATTGTCATTTGAGAGCTATTTTAATCATAAAGTTGTCACGTGACAGGTTGCAAACTTTTTGACTTGTGACATGAAAAGTCAAGCTTCGTGTGAAATGTAGGCAGTGGGGAGTGCCTTATGGGGATTTTGGAGCTCATCCCATTATGACATGACAACAAGACTTATCCCATTAACTACAGGCGAGTCACGATTGGTCGTCAGCAGGATAAACAGACCTCATGTTGATTTTAGGCGATATACAGACTGATCGGCCTCAAGTGAAAGCGCACATCATCCCATCGTTGGTCATGTCTAGTTAGAGTGGTATCAAGAACTCACTTTTCTCATGTGGGCCCCACTTGAGGGTGAGTAACCTTTTTCTTGTAAAGCCATCTACATTCTGTAAAAGCTTCCCCCACTCTATGGGATTTGGGGGATCCCCTGGGCACTAGTCCCCTTCTTTTGTATTTTTCCTTTATTTAATTAAAATTCGAAAAAGTAGGTTAAGGCCGAACTTCCTTTATTAAAAAAAAAAAGAAATGCAAATCAGCATTAAGTTCAAAAATATGTTCTCATTTGGACTAGTGAGGACCATATCATCAACATATATAACAATGATGAGAGGAACATCATTTTCATGCCTAAAATATAATGTTCTTTCAGTGGAATACTCTCAAAACCATGTGCTAACATGTAGGAATGTATCTTTTTAACCATGCATATGATTCTCTCATCAATACGTAATTGGATATATATGCTTCTTCAAGTAAGTCACAATCTGAATATATGGTTTTAATTTCAAATTAATGTACAGTGCGACCATGATAAGTTACATGGGCACAAATGATACAAATAATTTTCATTTGATACGTGGGACCAAAATTTTTATCATAACCAATGGCTTTCTCCTCATAATAACCTCTTGCAATAATCATAGCCTTATACATATCAAGAATCCCACCAGGCTTATGTTGCGTGTTTTATACCCATTTAATCCCAATGTACTTTGAGTTTGGAGGATAGTCACAGCAAGAAGAACTCCATTCTTCTTAACAGCATCATATTTTGATTGCATGTGAGCCATAATATTTTTTGAATTTTGTGCATCATTAAAAATAAGAGGTTCAATTTCATCATAAAGAGTAGAAACAACTATGTCATGACAATTTGATGCCAATAAAGCACTATGAGAGCTTCAAGGAGTATGATATGACAAAAGTGAATCAAATCTATTTCACAAAGTTTGCATCAATAAATGCATACGAAACAGAATAATATACATCATCATTTGAAACCAATAAAGAATGAAGCTTTACCTCACTTGACCTCCACTTGACTACACCGCTATAAGAAGAGGCAAAAAAGTGTCATTCATGGCCTTTGAGCTAACTCATGTCTCCATGGTACAGGAAAGTAAGCGTTGAATTGCATCTTCCGCACAAACAACATCATGACTAAGTAGAATATGTTGAGTCCATTGACAGTAAAGAAAATAGCCTTTTCTTTCAAAACCATATTCAACAAAAAAACATTTCATTTCTTTATCATCCAATTTTCTATGTTGATGTTTGAGAACTAATGCATATGCAAGACAAGCAAAATACCAAGATGAGAAAACGATGGCATGTGACCATGGAAAGCTTCTTATCGACTGATAGACTAAAGTGATTCTTTGGAAAAGTTAATAATACATATGATGCACAGATAATAGCCTCAAGCTCGAAGCTACATGGTGAAGCTTGCATTTCGACCATAGACCTCTTCATTTCAATGAGATATATGTTTTTCCTTTTACCAAACCCATGTTGCTAAGGTGTATATGAAACATTACATTAATTATTTATCCAACACTAAGCTAGAAATGCATTAAAATCTAAAGACCTATATCCCCAACTCCCCTCTCCCTGCTCGACTAGAATGGAGGATGCCTATATTACATACTAATAGATTTTTTCATAAACATCTTGAACTTTTCTCTTAATGGATAAACTCATGCATGTCTAGAAAATGCATCAACAACAATCACAAAGTATAGGAAACTCCCAAAAGAAGGTGCCTACATAGGGCCATAAACATCACTTTGAACGAGCTATAATTTACGTCTAGATCTAAGTATAATTTACGTCTAGATCTAAGTAAACCACCTTTGGAAATTGCATCTTTCTTGAAAAAAAAATCCTTTACAAACATGTTTGAAAGGTTCTTGGAGTTTGGGCAAAGAGGAAATGATTTTAGATTTTCATAGGCAAACGAAGCTAGAAAAAATCAAATGACAAAAGATTCATGCCAAAGCTTTGCATGTGAGAAAGGTTAATGAACTCCTCATACTCAATTTTTCATAGATTTTTAAAATATATGAGCTTATAGACCCCATGTAATAAAATGCCAAAAACAATCATAACATCATTATTTTAGAGATCATGAACTTTACATCTCACATCAAGAAATTAAATAACCAAGCCAATCATGCCTAGCTCTCAAATTGATAGAAATGTTTTCTTGATCTTGGCACACATAAGGCATTTGAGAGTGTGAAACAACCATCATGAGCAAACAATATCATCTTCCAACTCCTAGTAGAAGATAAGATCCTATTTTAAGACGCGTTAATATTCCCTATAAGAGTATGCTCAAGTGAAATTAAAAAACTACAATGCAAGGTAATATGTTTGGTTGCACTGCATTCAAAGTACCAAACATGCATTTCTACTACAGACATATCTTTCTCATGAGAAGATGGGTCATAGCTGTAACTATTATGAAATGTCCTTTCTTTATTCTCAACAAGGCTAGCACACTCCTCAAATTTTTATAGAAAGAGAATCAATTTTTCGATAAGGGGGTGAGTATCAAGAAGCATTTGGACTTGCATATCTCCCTTAACAAAAGATGGTGGATGGACCATACCTATTTGAGATCGCAATTTCAGTTCATAGACTTGTGGCATCCCCTCATTGAGAATAAATATTTGGTTCTTATGTGGGGAATGTTGCTGCATGGAGCAAGATTAAGTGCTTCTCCTTTTGCATTGGGACTTCATAAGTCTTCTTAGTTAAAACCGTATGCATATACTTGTATTGATGGATTAAATTTCTAAGGTTAATATCTCATGGTACCTTGCTCGAACATAAGGAATTCATTTGAAGATAATCTTGTCAACATATTTGGACCCAAAGACCATGAAAATATTTTAAATTTGAATCTCAAATGACTCCTTATAATATAGATTACTTTTAGGTAGATGCATCAAACAATTGTATTTATATACTCATCTTTTAGTTGAAGATATGTGAATTGACCAACATACTCATTTGATTGGTTCATGTACTTAGCTCAAAGATTGTGGAGTCCTCCAACCTCTCATTGTATTTTATCTCACTTTGAAATACATTTACAACACATTTCTATAGCTACATTGTTCATTGTCTACTTCTATAGTACATTTCTTGAAGTCTACTATCTTCATTGCACTTACGTATATGATCTTATTATCTGAATGTGTTTATCTATCTTCATCCTTCTCCAAAGTCAAAATCACTCCCCTAACCTCTTATGCATATTACTCTTAGTATAGTCCTTAAAATTTCATGAAATAACTTGGTATAGTTCATGTAAAAATTCACTTGAATGTGTGAAATAGTCTTTCATCAACTACATCTATACTATGAGTTGTGAGTAAAACTCTGAGTGCATTATTCCATAAATACAAGGTTTTGTCAAGTTTAAGTATAGAAAGAAGTTATTTATTTTTAGAAAGTACCATATTTGTTTAAATGCATATATTGGATGCTTAGAGATTCTACTAAAGGTGGCTACAATTAGTTAGGCTCTTCTAGAGTGTTTTTACTAGGATCCTCCAATCTTTTTGCATTAACCATCACTTCTTACAATGGTATCAGAGCATAGTCATATATATGACATTATGGTTGATGGATTTCCCTCATCAATTAACAAATTGGATCCAAGAAACAATCGATCATGGTCTCTAAGGATGGAGGACTTTTGCAAGGGAGAAACATCTATATATAAAACATAGGATATGAGTTCATACCTATAATTAGAAACAAAGGACAACCAATTCAAGAAGATAAGGAAAGGTTGATGACAAATGTGCAAAGGTTGTTTTGGCAAGTGTAAAGGGAGATGGTGGATGCAATCTGAAGATGAGTTAATGCTACTACAACCAGCTTCACACCAACCAACTGAGACCAGAGTTGGTTATTAAACCCTTTGAGCTTCCTAAATGCACAAAAAAATCACCCAAATTTTTTGGAATAAGTATTTGAAATATTTGAGTGCAGACAAACTAGTTGCAAAATGACTAGCTCCCAAAACTTGCTATTTTTGTACATACACCAGCTAGAAAAAATGAACAGTGCTCTCAACTTGGTAGGAATTAGAAGAATTCCTTTTGGAAATAGCCAATAGACTTAGATAGATTGATAATCCAAGTTAAAACTCTTCAATTGATCAATTGAGCACTGAGAACAAGATTTAGCAAGATCTAGAACACTCCCACCATTTTCGGGGCTCTGTATAGATTCGATTAATGAGCAAAAAAACATAGATTTCTCACAAATGGTAAATCCAATGACCATGAAATTTTGTGAGAATAAACTAGACTTAGAGAAAAATCCAATGCACTCTAAAATATGAAAAAGGTTACGTATAGCCGAAGATATGAGATTTTGAAGTCACTGTTCTAAGTGAGTATATCAAAGAATAAAAGAGAGAAGAATAAAATGATGAATGTATAGATTCAAATACAATTTCAATCGCATTGGCAATGACTACTTGCACAATGGGAGTAGAATGCTAGAGCTGTGGAGTAAGCTCTTCATTCTCTAGAAATGAACATGGAATGAGCACGAATCAAGCTCTCTAATGGTGACTTCCTTCTTGCTTTTTTTTATAGCTACCTTTGGAGGTAATTTTGAATTTGAATTCAAATAACTTCACCTAAAAGTGATGCTAAGAATTAGAACATATTCTCTCAGCTGAGGTATTTTTGGTTTGAGGTAGTTACAGCCACGAATTTCCTTTTTACATCATGTATGACTTAAGCCATTCTTTCTTTCACAATTACAAGAGATAAAATATACTCTTTTACAAGAGGTGTTCATATGTCTGCACATATGACTACAAATGAACATAAATCAAATCATACCAAGCATGTAGGCTTGGGTAAAATGCACCAATAGTTGCCCTTCAAGCCTAACATGTTTGGCCTCCAAATAGCTCTTCATTTTTCCTTGATTTCCTACGTGCCAATCATCAACTTGAATCTACTCAATTTTGTACCATCAATAGCTTTAGTGAACATCTATGCACATTGCATATCTGTAGAGACATAGGATAGTTGAATATCCTTGCTCATTAGCTTCTCCCTTACATAATGGTAGTTGAGTTCAATATGCTTGGTTCTAGCATGGTATATCAGATTAGCTACAAGATGTAGTGAGCTTGTGTTGTCACCAAAAATGTGAGGTGTTGAAGAATGAAGTCCAAGATTTGTATGCAAAGATTTCAACCAAATGATTTCTTGAATAGCATTAGTCAAACCTCTCCATATGTGCTCTTCTTGGCTTATGCTCAAACTAACTCAATATGCTAACACTATAGCATATATCCACCCTTGTGAGTGTTGCATAGTTCAAACTTCCAACCAAGCTTTGATAGCTTGTAATGTCTTCAATCGTCTCTCCTTCATAAGCAATAAGCTTATGATTTTGCTCCATAAGTGTACCTACACACTTGGTGTTTTCAATCTTGAACTTGATAAGCATGTCATGCACATACTTCCTTTGTGCGATGTTTATACCTGAACCTGTGTAGATTAACTCCAATCCAAGAAAATAAGTAAGTGGTTCAAGATCACTTATTTTGAACTCCTCCTTCATTTGATTCTTTACATGTTTGATTCCTTCAAGATCACTCCCTCCGATTATAATATTATCAACATACACACATAGATAGATCACTTGAGATCCACTCCTCTTTATGAACAAAGAGGTATCCGCCTTGCTAGCTTTGAATCATTGGTCTTGCAAATAAGTCACCAATCTAAAATTTGAAGCTCTTGGAGCCTGCTTCAATCCATACAAGGCTTTCCTTAATTTTCATACATAGTTATGATGATGTGCATCCTCATATCCAGGAGGTTGTGCCATATACACTTCCTCAAAAATCCATCCATTTAAGAAAGCATTCTTTACATCAAGTTGATAGAACTTCTAATTTTGAGCAAACCCTTTAGCAACTAACCTTGATTTATGTCTATTTATACTTCCATCTGGATTCCTCTTGATTCTATATATCCATCGAGATTCAATTACCTTCATAGATGACTTGTTAGGTATAAGCTCCCAAGTGACATTCTCCTTCAAGGCTTCCATTTCTTCATCCATTGCATCTCTCCAAGCTTTGTTGCTTTGTGCTTCTTCAAATTTGGTAGGTTCTTCATTGGTTGAATGCTTTGCAATGTAGATTGAGTGCTTGATGACCAAAGAAGTATCATAACCATACCTCTCTGGTTTCTTATTCTCCCTTGAAGACCTTCTAAGTGGTTGATGTGAGCTCTCGGGTCCATATGTAGAATCTTGCATCTTTGCTTTACCTTTGCTCTTCCATAGCTTTAGTTTTTCCAAGTCTTCTAGGTCAATCTCCGAATCACTTTCTTCAATTTGCTTTGGCCCCTTTGCTTGAAGTGATGGAAAATCTTCATCCAAGTCATAAGGCAACTTCACTTTACTGTCATCATCAAACCATGATTTGTTCTCATAAAAAATTACATCTCTAATCACAGAAAATCCTTTATTAGTTTGATTGTACAATATATATCCTTTTTGGTTTTGGTCATAACCAATGAATATGCACTTCTCTCCCTTGGGATGCAAATTACCTCTTACTTGAGAAGGAATGTGAGCATAGGCTAAGCATCCAAAGATTTTACAATGCTCTAGACTAGGTCTTCTTCCATTCCACACTTCATATGGAGTGGTTCCATCTATTGACATATATGGAAGTCTATTTATGAGATATGTGGTTGTAGACATAACCTTTGCCCATAGGTAGTTTGTCAATCCCTTTTCATTGAGCATGGACCTTCCAGCTTCAACAATAGCTCTATTTCTTCTCTCTATGAAACCATTGAGTTTGAGTGTATACCTTGTAGTGAATTCCCTTTTAATGCCTCTTTCGTGCAAGTAGGCATCAAGTTCAAAAGATAAGAATTCTCCTCCACCATCTAATGTGATTCTTTTCAAATTCCTACCTCTTTGGTTTTCAACGAGAGAAACATACTTCCTAAAGCAATTAAAAATCTCATCCTTGTGCTTCATGAAAAACAAAATGGTCCACCTGCTATAATCATGAAAAACACATAATATCTAGAGTGTGATATAGATGGATCCTTACTAGGACCCCACACATCCGTGTGCACTAGATCCAAAAGATTTTGATACACATATACCTTCTGATTGAAAGTTTGTCTATGAGCCTTGTTGAATTGACAAGCTTCACGCATATAAATCATGTGTTGTTGTGTCCTCTCACCAAGTACACTTTGGTCCCTAAAAATTTAATTGAGTGTCCTCTCACCAAGGCAAACCAAGTACACTTTGGTCCCTAAAAATTTAATTGAGTGTCCTCTCACCAATTTGAGCAAGCCTTTTTTGCCATATCTCCAACTCTGTGAGAGTTTGAGATCCATAGCTAAATAAAGTTGTGTTCTTTGTATCTTCCACTTCAAAAGTGAAAAACCTTCCTGTCTTTTCTCCTTTGGTAATCCTTCTAAAGCCTTGCCTTGGTTCTTCAATATATTCTCCAAATCGGTTGAATCTAATCTTCAATCCTTTTTCAACAATTTGCCCAATACTTATTAAATTTTTGGTAATTGTAGAGACATACAAGACTTTGCTTAAGAGGTTCATATTCCCATATGATGTCTTCACATTACCTATCTTCTCCACCAAGTGCTTTGTATCATCTCCTGTTTGCACTTCATGTTTGTTGTGAGGATCTTCCAAATTAGAAAGTAAAGCCACATTTCGTGCTACATGATTTGAACATCCCGAATCAATGTAGAAGATGTGATCATCGTCCTTACTCTTCTTCACTGATAGATTGATAATAATAAATAATGAATCTTCTTGACTTTGTTCCTCTGCATAGTTATTGTAGTCTCTTCTTCCTCTATGGCCACTTTGATATTTCTTGTTGTAAATGTTGTAGTTCTTGTTGTAGCCTCCATTGTATCTGCCTCTATTTGATCCATAGCCACCTCTATTGAATCCTCTTCCTCTTGAGTTCCTCAGGTTTCTGAAACATTCTTCAGTAGTATGATTAGATAAGCCACATATATTGCAAGGTTAAGATGATTGGAATCTCCCCTTGCCTTGCTTTCCACCTCTACCTCTTCCTCTAGCTTTTCCTCTACTTGCAAAGTCTGCTTGGAAAGAGCTACCTTCATCGTCATTCTTCTTATTCTTTGACTTGTCCTTGACCTTAGCTTTATCAGAATGTAAGGCAGAAGTTTGGTTACCTCTTGAGGACTCACCACCTTTGCTAATCTTTGCTTCTTGAGTGAAGAGTTGGCCCATGAGTGTGTTGAGGTGGGGTACATGCATATCCATGTACAAATCCATAGTTGTTGTGAAGGACTCCCACTTTTCATATGCTTTCATTCCATTTATGATTTGTCTAATGATTTGTTCCTTTTCAATTACCTCTCCAATGCTTGCAAGTTGATATGAAATCTCTTTCATCTTTGTGAAATAATCAGTCACACTTTGCTTAGAGCTTTTCTTCATTGTTGTGAACTCCATCCACAACTGCTTCTTCCTTGTTGTTGGAAGAGATGGATGGGTACCTCAAGGAAGTGAGGTGGTACTGCCAAAACTTGCTTTGTACCTACCCTATTTCACTTCAGGGTTATTTAATAGACCGTCTTTTCTTGCAATTGAAATCAAATAAGTAGATATGTACTTTGGAGTTGATGCTTCAAACAATTAGATCAAAACAGATAACTTCACAACTAGCTAGTGATAAAAAACTTGCTATTTTGGTCTTGACACCTGTGGGATCTTTTGCTCAGTGCTCAGAGTACAAAAGCAATTGATAAAACTCCTTTTGAAGGTATCTAATTAGCTTAGATAGCTAATGATTACAAGTGGAATCACTTAAAATGATAAACCATACACTGAGCAATCAATTTAGCAGTTGGATGCTTACCCTCGACTTTTTAGGAACTGAGTAGAGAATGACTAGAGAACACTTGGATGCAGATTTCTCCTAATTGGCTGAACTAAATGTCTTCAAATTAGCTTAAAATAAAGCTTTAACTGGTTCCAAAAAGCTCTACAACATAAAAAATGATGGAGAGATCACTAAGATATGGTCATGCAAATTTCACTATTCTCAGTAGACATCAAGACATGTAATCAATGAAATTTATGTAATATAACGCATGCTTATACAAGATCATTGGCATTATGATGATGCCCGATGATAGTGGGATGCGTGAGCTATAGTGTATGCTCCTCAACATCTACAAAGGATCAAAAAATGAGCTCCAAAAAGAGGCCTTTTGCCCACGAGATCGACAAGCTCTTTTATAAGTATTTTTCTTCCAATTTGAATTTGAATTTCAAATAAGGCTCCACCTAAAGTTGATTCCTCTAAATGAGGAGATATTCTCTCATGAGAAATTCATAACTCAAACTTCTTCTAACTCCACGAATTCATTGGCTTTACAAGATTCTTAATGATTTAACCATTTACACATGGTAAATGATCCAATGTTACAAGCAATGATTCATATGCTTCATCAAGTGAGTGCACATTCTTCCTTCCATGCCTAGCCAAGTGTGAAGGCTTGTGTACTTGCACCAATAGCTCCTCCCCAAGTCAAACATCTTGGCTTGCATTTCTTCATGAGTCTTCTTGAATGTCACCCAATCCAATCATAGATTTGGGCCTCCAAAGTTTAGTACCATCAAGTGCTTTGGTTAATAAATATGCACATTGCATGTTTGTAGATACATATGCCAATTGAATCTCCTTGCTCAATAGCTTCTCTCTAACATAGTGATAGTGTACTTCTATATACTTGGTTCTTGCATGGTAAATAGGATTTGCTGCAAGATGCAAAGAACTTGTATTGTCACCAAAGATCATAGGTGAATGAGTGTGAAGTCCCAAATCTGAATATAGCAATCTAATCCACATAGCTTCTTGTGTAGCATTGGCTAATCCTTGTATTCAGTCTTTGTTTAAGATAGAGCAACAATAGGTTGCTTCTTGGAAGATCAGGAAATGGGCTTATCACCTGTAAAAGACAAATATCTAGAGGTACTCTTTTTGTCATCCTTACAACCTACCCAATCTGCATCTGAGTATAGCTTAATGTCCAAATCTAATGTGTATGGAAAGTATAGACCTTGATTTTGAGTACCCTTGAGATACTTCAAAATCCTTTTGGCAGCTTCCAAGTGAGCTGCTCTAGGTTTATGCATGAATTGACTTATAACACTTACTCCATAAGCTATGTCAATCCTTATTAAGGTTGCATAGTTTAGAATTCCAACTAGGCTTTGATATCCTACAATACCTTCAAGAAAATCACCTTCATGAGCACTCAACTTATGATTTACCTCCATAGGGGTGCTAGCTACCTTTGCATTCTCCAAGTGGAACTTCTTCAACATGTCCTACACATATTTCCTTTGAGTAATGTAAATTCTAGAATTTGTGTAGACCAATTCAAGTCTAAGAAAATACTTCAAAAACCCTAGGTCATTGATTTTGAACTCTTACATCATTAGGTTCTTGATTTATTTGATGCCAATGGCATCACTTCCTATAAGTATGATGTCATCAACATACACACATCAATATATCATTTGTGAGTTGCTTCTCTTGACAAACAGAGAAGAAGCTACCTTGCTCATCATGAATCCTTGATCTTGAAGGTATGTAGTTAACCTATGGTTCTATGCCCTAGGTGCCTGCTTCAAACCATAAAGAGCTTTGTTCGATTTTCACACATAATTTACCTTGCTTGAGTCTTCATAGCGAGGAGGTTGAGCCATGTAAACCTCCTCTAAAAGCCAGCCATTGAGAAAAACATTTTTCACATCCATTGATACATATTTCAATTCCTAGATGCAGCCACACTTACCAATACTGTGATGGTTGGCATTTTAGCCATAGGTGAAAATTTCTCTTCATGATCAACTCCTTGGGTTTGTGCAAAACCCTTAGCCACAAGTCTAGCTTTATACCTATCTATGGATCCATCTGAGTTTTTCTTGATTTTGTAAATCCATCTAGAACCAATTACCTTCATTGATGCCTTCTTGGGTACTAGCTCCCAAGTATCATTCTCTTGGAGTGCTTCTATTTCTTCATCCATAGCTTCCTTGCATTTTACCTTGGTCTTTGCTTCTTCATATGAAGAAGGCTCTTCAAGTGACAAATCTTTAGCAAGATAAATGGAATGCTTAGTAACTAATGAAGTATCATACCCATATCTGATCGGCTTCTTACTCTCCCTTTGTGATCTCCTTAGAGCTTGGTTAGATGATTCAGGTAAGTCTTCCAACCTCTTCATCTTGGCCTTGCCCTTTGATTTCCATTATTTGAATTCTCCTAAGTTGATGGTATCCTCATTATCTGATTTGATATCTTCAATTTGGCTTGGCTCCTCCTTGGCAAGGCTTGGAAATTCCTCTTCCAAGTCATATCGCAATTTGACGTTCCTGCATTCACTTTCAAACCAAGAATCATTCTCATCAAACACAACATTTGTACACACTATAAATCCTTTGTTGGATGGATTATAAAACCTATCCTTTCTGATTTAAATCAAACCCTATGAATATGCACTTTTGTGCCTTAGGGTCTAGCTTACCTCTGATTTGAGATGGAACATGCACATAAGCAACACATCCAAATACTCTACAATGATCAAGTGATGGCCTCCTACCATGCCATGCTTCATGTCATCCCATCAAGTGAAATGGATGGCAACTTGTTCATAAGATAAGTGGTAGTGGAAACACTCTCTGCCCACAAATAATTAGGCAATGTCTTTTCATTAAGCATTGATCTAGTTGCTTCCACAATCAAGTTGTTTCTCCTCTCTGCTACCCCATTTTGCTCAGGGGTGTACCTTGTAGTAGTCTCCCTTTTGATACCTGTCTTGCAAAAATGCATCAAATTCATTTGAGAAGTACTCATCTCCTCCATTTAATTGTATCCTCGTTGGAATTATTCTTGTTTGATTTTCAACAAGTGCAAGATACTTCTTGAAGCAACTAAACACTTCATCTTTATGTTTCATAAAGTAAAAGATAGTCCACCTACTGAAATCATCAATGAATTACACATAATACCTTGAGCCTAAAATTGAAGGATCCTTGCTTTGTCCCCACACATCTGTGTGAACAAGTTCCAAATAATCATCATGCATGTAGCCTTTCTTTGTAAAGGGTAACTTGTGTGATTTACCAAACTAACAAGCACCACATTTATAGATCATGTGTTTCTTGGATACATTAGGTATCCCAAGCACACATTGATCTCTACATATTTTCTTCAAGGTTCTCTCACCAATATGCCCTAATCTTTTATGCCAAATCTCTAATTCAGACAATGTTTGATCCTTGTAATTATATAGCGCAATGGCTCTTGTGTCCTCGAGCTCAAATGTAAATAATCTACCTGTTTTCTCTGCCTTGGCAATTATCTTGAATCCATGTTGGGAGTCCTCCACAAAAGGTCCATATTTCTTGAACCTAACCTACAAACCCTTTTCTACTATTTGTCCAACACTCATCAGATTCTTGGTGATAGTTGGTACATAAAGAAACCTACTCAACAGATTTCTATTCCCATAAGAGGTTTTGACATTTCCTACCTTTACCACTAAACGCTTGGTGTCATCACCTGTTTGTACTTGGTGCTTTTGCTTGGGCTCCTCAACATGAGAAAGAAGAGCTATATTTCCTACGAATGGTTTGAACATCCGGAGTCAATATAGAAGAGGTGCTCATCATTCATACCTTGTTTTGAAGTCATATTCATAATGAGAAGAGAATCCTCTTGATCCTCTATGTAATTGTTGAAGTCCTTTCTTGATTTGTATCCTCCTTGATAATTGTTGTTGTAATTATTGTTAAAGCCATGGTTGTAGCTTTGATTATGGTTGAATCTTCCTCTTCATTGTGAGTAGCCACCTCTTTGAAATCCTCTTCCTCTCTGATTCTTGAAGTTCCTATAGCACTCATCTATAGTGTGATTAGAGATTCCACATATGTTGCATGCGGAAGAGTTGAAAGATCTCCCCCTACCTTGCTTACCACCTCTGCCCCTTCTTCTTGAATTCCTACCTCTCCCTGTATAGTTAGCTTGAGAAGTACTACCTTCATCTTCTACTTTCTTGCTCTTCCCTTTAACTTTAGACTTTCCTTTATCTGTGTATAGGGCAGAAGAGTTTTTACCTCTTGATGGTTCTCCAGTTTTCTTGAGCTTGGCTTCATGATAAAAGAGTTGTCACATGAGTGTGGTAAGATCAGGAATCTGCAGTCCATGTATAACTCCAAAACAGTTGTGAAGGCTTCCCACTTATCATCTACCTTGATGCCATTGATTATTTATCTCACTATTTGCTCCTCTTCAATCTCCTCTCCTATGCTTGCCAATTTTTCAGCCACATCTTAGACTTTGGTCACATACTCTAAAACATATGCTTAGGTTGCTTCCTTTGAATGGTAAACTCAATCCACAATTGATTTTTCCTAGCTCTTGTGTTGGAAGAAAAATATGAAGCCAATGTATCCCAAGTTTCTTGGGAAATTTTACGATTCCTAATGTGTGGAAGAAGGAAGTCAAAGATAAATTTTAGTAAGTATGACATTGCTAAAGCATCTTTGGCACACCGTGAGTTCTCTTGTAGGTTTTCCTTCGCTTCTAAAAATGGGCATCTCCTCATCTCCTGATATGTATCCATAGAGACTCCTTTCTTGTAGGTATGTCTTCATCCTCAAGGACCATGCTGGATAATTGTTTCTATCCAATTTATCAATAAAAGAAGGGAAACCATCTCCCATTTTACCTCCACTTTCTCTGATACCACTATTGGAAGAGATGGATGGATACCTCAAGGAAGTGAGGTGGTACTGCCAAAACCTACTTTGTACCTGCCCTATTTCACTTCAGGGTTATGTAGTAGGCCCTCTTAGATTGAAAATGACATCAAATAAGTACCTATGTACTTCCGAGCTGATGCTTCAAACAATTAAATCAAAATAGATAACTTCAAAACTAGGTAGTGATCAAAAACTTGCTATTTTGGTCTTGACACCTACTGGATCTTTTGCTTAGTGCTGAGAGTATAGTAGCAATTGATAAAAATTCTTTTGAGAGTATCTAATTAGCTTAGATAGCTAATGATTACAATTGGAATCACTTAAAATGATAAACCATATACTGAGCAATCAATTCAGCAATTCGATGCTTACCCCTAACTTTTTAGGGACTGAGCAGAGAATGACCAGAGAACACTTCGATGAGGATTTCTCCAAATTGGCTGAACCAAATGTCTTCAAATTTTGGTAGCTCAAAATAGACTATGAGCTGGTTTAAACATGAACAATGATGGAGAGATCACTGAGATATGGTCATGCAAAGTTCACTCTTCTAAGTAGACATAGCAGAGAAGTCAACAGATGTGATCAATGAAATATATGTATTATAACACATGACTATACAAGATCATTGGGATTATGATGATGCCCAATGATAGTGGGATGAGTGAGCTATAGTGTATGCTCCTCAACCTCTACAAATGATTAGGAAATGAGCTTCAAGAAGAGGCCTCTTGCCCGTGAGATTTACAAGCTCTTTTATAAGTGTTTTTCTTGAAATTTGAAGTTGAATTTCAACTGAGCCTCCACCTAAAGGTGATTCCTCTAAATGAGGAGATATTCTCTCATGAGAAATTTGTAACTCAACCTTCTCCTAACTCTACGAGTTTATTGGATTTACAAGATTCTTAATGATTTAACCATTTACACATGGTATATGATCCAATGTTACAAGTAATGATTCATATGCTTCATCAAGTGATTGCACATTCTTCCTTCCATTCCTAGCCAAGTGTGAAGGCTTGTGTACTTTTACCCACACTTGCTCAAGTGTTGGAGGAGAAGAAAGAAGTGAGTGTTTTTCAAGTCTCTCTGGATGTCTTGCATCCCTTGACATGAGGCAAGTGCATCCTTTGAACACCAATCACAATCACATTGGCAATGAGTACTTGCACAAAGGGAGTAGAGTGATAGAGCTATGGAGTAAGTTCTTCAATCTCTACAAATGAACATGAAGTGGGCATGAATCAAGCTCTCTAATGGACACTTCCTTCTTGATTTTTTTTATAGCTACTTTTGGAGGTAGTTTTGAATTTGAATTCAAATAACTTCACCTAAAAGTGGTGCTAAGAATTAGGATATATTTTCTCAGCTGATGGATTCGTGGTTTTAGGTAGTTAGAGCCATGAATTCCTTTTTACATCATGAATGACTTAAGCCATTCTTTCTTTCACAATTACAAGAGATAAAATATACTCTTTTACAAGAGGTGTTCATATGTCTACACATATGATTACAAATGAACATAAATCAAATCATATCCAGCATGTAGGCTTGGGTAAAAAGCACCAATAGCAAGGTCATATATTCTTAACTCTATCTCTCCCTTCTTATTTCCTCATAATAGGCATTTTAAGACATGTGAGGGGACATTGAATGCTTTGGAAGCGTTCTTTTCTTCAAGCACCAAAGCAATGAAGAACCAATTGTCGATGGAGTTCACAACACTCAAGAAGATGCAAAAGAAAAATGCAAATGATTTTGTCATTGAAATCAAGGACATTGTAGATCAACCATGGAGCATTAGAGAGATCATATGTCAATAGTAGATTGTGAGGGAAGTCATCAATGGAATCAAGGATGATTACAAGTGGGAAGCTTTCACCACTACCATGAACTTGTACATAGATATGCAAACACCACACTTCAAAACTCTCATTGGGACAACTCTTTACTCATGAAGCCCAACTTATTAAGAGTCATGAGAACCAAAAGGTAATCAATCCTTTGCCCTATACATTGATAAAAGAAAAGTCAAATTTAACAAAGGAAAAGGACAAAAAAAAAACCTGATAATGAAGGAAGCACCGCCCAATCTAACTCTCGAGGTAGAGCTAGAAGCTTAAGAGGAAGAGGCAAAGGAGGTAGAAAAGGCAAGGGGTGTTCTCAAAGCTCCTCATCTTGTGGCATACGTGGGCAATCCAATCACATCAAAGAACATTGCTTCAAGAACCCAACGAATGAGAGAGAAAGAGGATACAACTGACATGGATATGAATCTCTTAGAGGTAAATACAACACTTCATATGGATACAAAAGAAAAACTGTAACAAAGATTACCAAGGGGGATGCAAAGGAAGAAGAGACTACAACAATTAGAGAGATGATAAAGCTCAAGAGCATTAAATTCAACTTATGAATAGGACAATGAAATAAGGTACATTTGATGAGCATGTGTTATGCATTGAATCTAGATGCTAAAACTACATTCACCTTTGAACTCCAAGACAACAAGAACATTGCATTGTTCAATTATGGTGCCTAACACCTATTAGAGCTAGAGGGTTGATATAAAAGATTAACTCACATTGGAGAAAGAGAACTCAAACAAATCAATGGAGATGAAAGTGTGCTAAAACTACCCAATATTTCAATGCAACAAATGATATACAAGTGCAATTCATGTCAATTATGGAAATGGCATAGGAAATGTTCACAAATAATGGGTAAATACGTGGAAAGCTCTTGCAGCTTGACCACATAGATGTTTGGGTACCATAAAAAGAGCCATCCATCTCAGGATTAAGGTAATATTGTTCATTTATAAATGATTGTAGAGAATGGAATATTCTTTACTTTATGAAGCATAAGGATGGTGCTCTCATCTTTTAAGAAGTATCTCATTCTTGTGGAAAGTAAAATAGGTAAAACCCTAAAAGGACTAAGGTCTAATGGATTGGGATACTATTTCTCCCATGAATTCGACTCCGACTTGCAAGATAGAGGAATCAAGAGAGACAGAGGGAGGGAGAGAGAGAGAGAGAGAGAGAGAGAGAGAGAGAGAGAGAGAGAGAGAGAGAGAGAGAGAGAGAGAGAGAGAGAGACAAAGAGAGATAGATAGAGAGAGAGAGAGAAAATCACCAGATAAACACCATTACAAAATGGAGTGGCAAAGAGGAGGAAAGGGACAACTGTGGAAGCACCAAGGTCCATGTTGAATCAAAGAAGGTACCCAACCATTAATGGGAAGAGGTTATATCAACTTGTTGTATGTGATGAATAGATTGCCATCAAAAGCTTTGGATGTTATGAAACCTTCTAAAACTTGGAATATAAGAAGACCAAGATTGGATCATTGTAGGGTATTTGGGTGTATGACATATGCACACATAGAATCTCAAAGTAGACATAAATTTGACCCGAAGTAGACAAGTCCATCTTTATATCCTATAAAAATAATAAAAAAAGGTTATATTCTATATAAACCTAGCAAAAAATGCTTCATAATAAGTCGAGATGAGTAGTTGATAAACAAAATCATGGTATTAAGATGATTGCACAATATCAAGCTACCATATGAATTGGAGTCAAACAATTATAAACATACATAGCCTCAAACTAAGTCATCTTTATCGATGCAAGGCATTCACTATTGCATTCAAGCTCAACTAAGGGCAAATATTCAGTCCAGTTATCCTACTTTTCATTCACATACATATGCAACATATCTTCAATTACTTGATTAACCCTCTCTGTTTCCCAATCAATTGAAACATTGCTCTCCAAAATTTTGATGTGAATCTAGAGTCTCTATCTAACTATATGTTTTTACACATTCCATGCAATCAAAAAATTTCTTTTACAAATATTCTTGCAACACTCAAGGCGGTATTTGTCTTTTTCATAGGAAGAAAATATGCCATCTTGGTAAGTCGATCAACTACCACAAATATGCTATCATGTTTACTTTTTGTTGTAGGTAATTTAGTGATAAAGTCCATAAAGATAGACTTCTTCTTCTCACTTGGAACATCCAAAGGTTGCCGCATTCCAAGGATTCTGTTAAGCTTAGATTTCACCTATTGACACTTTAAACTTTCACTAACATATTTATAATTTCATGCTTCATACATGGCCAAGAGTAAGAATATTTTGTTTTAACATAGGTCCTTGAATACATTGGACGTGCAAAACAAAGTGCGTCATGACAATGTCATGCTAAATTTATTAATAATTCTTACTTCTAACTACTTGAGTGTAATACATTGACTCCATGTGGCAATAGTTTTGTAATGCCTATATAATGGACATGGTCGAAGAATGTATATCTCATGAGGAGATTGTAGGAGCTTTCAATGTTGGACATGGATAATCTCATGATCCACTTAAATGCTTTTGATACCCTATTCATGAAAAACTAGGTATAGAAGTTGAACATTGATGACAAGACAAAGGACATGTTACTATTAAGCATGTTACTCGGGTGATGGGATACATTTTGCAAAGCAACCAAAAATAGTGCACCAAACGGCGCACTAATATGCACGAAGGTTTCTAGGGCATTCGTAAGGAATTAAATTCAAATGAAGCTAAGAATGCTTTAGCTTCAAATGGGGAAGCTCACATTTTGGGGCATCTAGGCACTCTTCTCAACATAGGGGTAGAGACAAGATCTACAAGGAACAACAACAAAGAAGGAAAACTCCCACAAAAAAGGGAGGAGTGCTAGTACTAACATATGATGGGACAAATAAATAAATGCATGTAAGGAATTCAAGAATTAGGGAAGCAAGGAAAATTCCAAAAGAAATGATGATGATCATGTTATAAAGTCAAATGCAAAAGATACACAGAAAGGAAAGACTAAAGAAGTTAATAGAGATTGAAAGCAAATGAGAGCTCTCAAGTCCATGAATGCAATCATATAATAGTTTTTTCCGATCCGGAATAAAATATTAAACACAAAGGTTCTTTTCTTGTGAAGTTTTTGTAGTAGATCATGAGAGTTTGACCATAATGCTCCTACAAGAATCTCCTTCTCATTCTTGGCTGCAAGATTGTAGAGCTTTGTTTCAAGAGATACCACATCAAGGGTCGTTCAAAAATTATGAAAAGGGAATAGGTACATTTTGGCTTGGGATATCATATGAGTATGAGTTGTTGAGAATTGGAGTTCTTCAAATGTATATCAATATGGCATGGTCTTGGATTTGAACATTGATAGACACCTACCATGACTTATGTATATTTTTGTGTGAGTTATCTAGCTAGATGATATAGGCTATAAGCCTACCTTCCATGCTCATTCATATACAAGTACCAAATGAAGTATCAATTTCGTGGGACGTATCAAGGTAATCAATCTGTAGCCTCTAGTTGTTCACAAAAAATGGTCTATTCATCAAGGTTTTAGAGATTCATATCTTAGAGTTTGTGGCATAGCTGAATGTGTCATATATAGCATAGCATGTTGGAAGTGTTATGGGAAAACGGGCATGTCCCAATTACTTTGTTAGATAATTTTCGCATATACGAGCATTCTTAATTTGCAAGACAAACATGAAATACGAAAAGTGATTCAATGGTGATTCCTAGTGAATCCTAAGATCTCAATCACACATTTCTTTGGACAAGGTTTTTATGATGATGCATTATACTTCATCACTTCGTTGGATGAGTTGATGAGGAAGTTCTAGGCATATCTTCTCTAGTTAGAGAATGAGGTGTTCCTTACATTTAAAAATTTTCAGCTATAGGGTAAAATCTGGTCGACAGAAATTCCAAGATGCTTCTCTTAGAAAGTAGTGGAGAATATCCATTGTAGGAAATCAATTACTACCAACACAAGGTCATATATGTTCATTGAATGGCTCCATACACTCTAGTGTGCAAAGATAGAGTGGAACAAGAGAGTATGGCCATTCAGAAAGACCTTGTTTCAATGGTGCATCATGCAAAAATAGCAAAATAGTTCTACACAAAGGCATTACTTACATTAATGCATGTGATAGATAGAAATTGGATTTCACCCAAAAAATATGCAAGAGTAATTATTTTGAATATGGTAACTCCAATATTTTGGGTGAGAAGCCTTTGCACATGTTCCTAAAAGGCTTCATAGGAAGGTAGATGTGAAATATAAGAAGTGCCTCTTCCTAGGCTTTGCATTGTTGATATATTTAGGTAGTGATGTTTGTGAACACACTAGGACTGCTGGGGCACTTTTTTCTCTAGGAGGTCTTTTCCCCCAGCTTCTATATACACCTATAGCCCTAAGGGGTTACTAATCTTTGTACATACTAGTGGTAATACATTCAATATTGTGTGTTGTGCTCCAAGCTTCTTCTTCATCCTTGTGTTGCTCGCGTGCTTTTGCAAACGTCTAACTCCAAGAATTGGTATCAAAGCAAGTCACCACTTCATCTAGGGTGTCCTCGACATTCCTCCGATCACAATCTTAGAATCGCACAAAATTTGGTGAGCATACTCAGGGTGATTAGAAACTCAAACCAACATCACTCTGCGGTACCGAAATTGTGATTTGAGCTCGATTCGGCCTCTGAATGCACTATTGTAGTGCTTATGTAAGTTATTTTGTCTTTTTGTGCCAAATATATATACAGGTTTTTGTTTGCAAACATCTCAAAGTCTACTACAGGTCTAGCAAAACTCCTAGGTACTTTTGTTCAACTTTCTTAGATACAACCATTTTTCTACATTAGGATATTTAAGTCAGTGGCCATGGCTGAAAGTAGTGATGTGTTCCATATGTTGGTTGTTGAGGATAAGTTGGATGGTACGAATTACCCATTGTGGGCTTATATGTTGTGACATGTATTGGTTGCCAAAGGACTATGGAACATTGTGTAGGGCATTGAAAAATGTCCCATTAAACTTGCAAATATAGGTATTGAAGCTAATGCAGACGGCATTGACGATGCTGATATTCTTTAGATTCTTTTTGTGTTGTGGTTTCTACTGCACCTACTGTAGAGAAAATTCATTAGGATGGCAGAGATGCTCAGGTGCATGCATTGATAGCCTTGTTTGTCAAACGTGCCATTATTCCTCACAATCGCTCTTGCAAAAGAGCTAAGGATGCTTGGGATATGCTTACCACATTGTACTAAGCTAGGAATGGGGATCCTGTTGCTTACCTCCAAAAATATTTCGAGCATATGAATGAAGGTGATTCTATGGACAATTTTCTGACAAAGATCAAGGATTTGAAGGAATAGTTGATTTTTGCTGATGAAGTTATACCAGATACAACACATGCAAAACATTTTGAATGGTCTTCTTGATTCATATCAAATTTTTGCTTCTACTCTTCGGTTGATGATGAAAGGCAATAAATGCCCTATCATTTGAAGACTTAGTTTTTGTTCCACTACAAGAAGATGAGTCTAGGTAGAACAGGTCCATTATGCATGTTGCAGATCAAGATTTCCTAGCTAGTCAAAAGGGCAAAGGTAAATGGAGCTCATCTACTAGTAAGCAAAAATCTGCAAATGCTACACATTCGAAGAAAGAAGACAAAGATGAGAAGAAATCAGAAAGGAAGAAATTCCTTTGCAAAGACTATAAGTCAGATGATCATGTCATTAAGAGTTGTCTGGAACTAGCTACTAAAGAGGAAAGGAAGAAAGAGGTCGAAATGGTTCTTGCAGAGGCCTCTACACCAAAAACAGAGTCTACTAATCTTGTGCAGAATGAAGAATGGGTGTTTACTACTGTTTGCAATTTCAACCCATCTTCTCATGAGCACAAGATTGGCTTGATTGTGAAATTTGTTGATGACAGATGTAGAGTTCATTATATGCCAAATGATGACATGATTATTGCTTCTTGTATTTTATGTCATGGGCTATATAAGCTCATAAACTATGAAAATTCTATGAATGATTCAGCATGTGCAGTCATGATTCTCAGGCTACATCAAATGCAAAGCTTTGGCATGCACACTTTGGTCATCTGAATTTGGCTAGTTTGCTACACTTGCAGAAATCTAATATGATCTCCTCTTTGCCCAAACTTGAGGCACCCGATAAACATGTTTATGAAGGCTATATTTTGGGCAAAATGCAGCATTCCTCCTTTTCAAAAGATGGTTCAATTCGAGCTACTAAAAAATTGCAGCTTGTTCACAGTGATGTTTGTGGTCCTATGCAGACATCCTCTTTTACTATCTTTACTTCGTGACTTTCATCGAAGATTTTTCGAGGCATGCATGGGTATATCCATTCAAAGCAAAATCTGAACTGTTTATGTGCTTCAAACAATTTTTGGTTATGACAGAAAATATGTTAGCATGTAAAATGGGCACCCTCCGTTCTGATCAAGGGAGGTAATATATGTCTTCTGACTTTAATGCATTTCTGGCTAAATGTGGGATAAAACATCATTGTACAATGCCGTATACACCTCAAGAGAATGGAGTTGCTAAACAGAGGTCACTCATGGAGATGGTGAGGTGTATGGTCAAGGGTCAGGCTTTACCACATTGTTTTTGGCTTGAGGTTGTCATGTGTGCAGTATATGTATTGACTAGGTATCCCACTAGAGCACTAAAGTCTATCGTTCCATACAAGGCTTGACATGGTCGCAAGACATCTGTTACTCACCTGCATGTTTTTGGTTGTCTGGCATATGCATTGGTGTCTCAACAACATTGTAGGAAATTGGATGATAAAGCAATAAAATGTATTTTTGTTGGGTACTCCTCTAAAAGCAAAGGCTATCATCTATATCATCCACAAACTAAACACATTTTGGTTAGTCGTGATGTTGCTTTTGTGGAAGATGCTATTAAACCTTTACTTCCATGTACAAAGGAGACATTTGTTAGCTCCAAAGACATGTATGAAACTTTGTTGCCTCTTTTTATAGGTGGACACTCTAGTGCTACTCCTAATGATGCAACTTCTCAGTAATTGTAGGTTTCATGTGATGATGCAAATCATTCCATTTCTAATGCGATTTGCATGATGCACTTGTTGACAAGAGCGTTGATAGTAAGGAGGTTAAAACTATGCCAAAATGGCTAGTGCAGATTGTGTGATAGCAAATTAGATGCACCTATGTCATATTGTACTCCTTCACGCTCTCATAGTGCCTCTTCTCTTTTGCATTAGATTTCTATGCTATGGCTGCCTCTAGTCTCTGTGATGAGATTTAGTTTGATGAAGCACAAAATTCTGAACATTGGATGGCTGCAACACAATCTGAATATGATGTTATCATGAAAAATGGTAGGTGGTATTTATGTGACTTGCCTCATGGCAAAAAGGCCATTGGCACTAAGTGGCTATACAAGCTGAAGCATAAATCTGATGGAACAATTGACGAGTATAAAGCTAGGCTTGTTGCAAAGGGTTATGCGTAGGAAAGAGGCATTGATATTGATGAAACCTTTCCACCTACTTGCCGAATGACTATTGTTTGTAACATATCTGCACTTGCAGCTCATCATGGTTGGAATGTACGTCAGTTGGACATTAAAACAGCATTTATGAATGGTGACTTGCATGAAGAAGTGTATGTTTTCTAGCCCCGTGCCTTTTTGTAGAAAGGGCATGAAAACCAAGTGTGCAAGTTAAAGAAGGCATTATATGGTTTAAAGCAAGCACCATGTGCTTGGTATGAAAGATACATGCCTATCTTATTGCACATTGTTTTGAGAACAGTCCATCTGAAAGCACCTTATATGTTAAGTGTGCTAATGATGTACTTTTGATCATTGTTGTGTATGTTGGTAACATGCTGCTAACTTGTTCTCATGAGAAGTATATTTTTGATGAATGTATTACCACTAGAATGTACAAAGATAAGTATCCCATTAGAGCAATAGGCGTATATACACGCTGGGGGAAAAAGACCTCCTAAAGAAGGAAAAAAGTGCCTCGGTGATCCTAGTGTGTTCACACATATCACTACCTAAATATATCAACATATCCCTCTTGGGAGTGATGCGGTGAACAAGGAGCTGGCACTCATGTATAAGGAAGTGCCAAGCTATGTGGAATCAATCCACAAAAGGAAGTAAGTCCAAAGCTTTGCGGAAAGCTTCAAAATTCTCCCTAGGTAGAGCCTTCATGAAAAGGTATGTAATGTTCTCCTGCGTGGGCACATATGCCAAGCTGATCTCCCCAGCAGAGAACCTCTCCCTAACATAATGATAATGCAGCTCAATGTGCTTAGTGCGAGCGTGGAACATAGGGTTCCTCGCAACTGCCAATGAACTCTCATTGTTAGTGAAGATGGTGGTGGTAGAAGAGTGACCAACACCCAAATCAACCATAAGGCATCTGAGCCACAAGCACTCAACAGTCCCTATGAACGCTACCCTATACTCAACCTCACAACTAGAAGTGGCCATAGTAGGCTGCTTCTTGCTCACTCCAACCAAGATATACATGACCTACCAAGCATGAAGCAAAAGCCACTAGTGGACACATGAGTGTCATAGGGACCAACCCAATGACTGTTGGAAAACGCATGCAAATCTGGCGGTAGTGATCCTCCCTTGGGATAAAACAATCCAAGTAATCGAGTACCACTCAAGTAGCGAAAGATGCGCTTAACTGCCTGCCAATGCTTAACTCCTGGGCAATGCATAAACATGCTCATTCGTGAGATAACAAATGGAATATCTGGTCGAGTAATGCATTAGTAAATGAGGCATCCAACAACCTACTGATAGAGAACATCATCAAATGCATCTCCATCATGAAGACTCAATTGTAAACTTGTCTCCATAGGAGTGGCAATAGGCTTAGAGTCTTCAAGTCCAGAATACTACAATAATGTGTCAATATATTTCACTTAATACAAAACCATTCCACCATCAACTTGCATAAACTGAATGCCCAAATGATGACGCAAATGCCCCAAATCAGAGATCTCAAATGAGGCATGAAAATCAGCCTTAAAATCAGCAATATGCATGTCATGAGGACCAGTGAGCAGCATGTGATCAACATATACCACAATGATCAGAAGCACATCATTAGCACGCTTAATATATAAGGTGCTTTCAATTAGAATGTTCTCAAAACGATGTGCAATGAGATATGCATGTATCTTTTCATACCAAGTAGGTGGTTCTTGATTTAAACCAGATAATGCCTTCTTTAACCTACACACCTGGTTTTCATGCCCTTTTTGCACAAAGCTATGAGGCTGAGGAACATGCACTTCTTCATGCAAGTCACCATTTAGAATTGTAGTTTTAATGTCCAACTAATGTACATTCCAACCATGATGAGCTGCAAGTGCACATATGCTATGAACAGTAGTCATATGTCATGTAGGTGCAAAGGTCTCATCAAAATCAATGTTTCTTTCCTATGCATAACCCTTTGCAACAAGCCTAGCCTTATACCTATCAACTGCTCCATCAGGCTTACGCTTCAACTTGTATACCCACTTTGTCCCAATGGCCTTCTTTCCATGAGGCAAGTCACATAAAGACCAAGTACAATTCTTTATTATAGCATCATATTCAGATTGCATAGCAACCATCCAATTTTCTGAATTTTGTGCTTCATCAAACAAAATAGGCTCATTCGCATCACATAGACTAGATGCAACCATAGTGTAGCAATCTGATGCAAAAGAGGCACTATGAGAGCCAGATCGAGTACGATATGATAGAGATGCATCTAATTTGCCATCACGCAAAGTCTGCACTAGCCATTTTGGCATAGTTTTTGCTTGCTCAATTCTCTCATCAAGAAGTGCATCATGTAAATGTGCATCAGAAATTGAATAATCTACATCATCACATGAAACCTGCAAAGGCTGAGAAGTTGCCTCATTAGGACCAACACTAGAGTGCCCACCTGTAAAAAGAGGTAGCAAAGTATCATACATGTTTTGGAGCTAATAGATGTCTCCTTAATGCATGAAAGCAATGGCTCAATAGCATCTTCCACAAAAACAACATCACAGCTTACCGAAATGCATTTAGTCTGTGGATGATACAGTCAATAACCTTTACTTTCAGAACTCTACCCAACAAAAAAACATTTTACTCCTTTATCATCCAATTTTCTACGATGTTGTTTGGGCACTAATGCATATGCCAGACAACCAAAAAACATGCACAAGAGAAACAGATGGCATGCGTCCATGCAAAGCCTCATATGGAGTGATAGATTGTAATGCTTTAGTGGGAGACCTGTTAAGTACATATGTTGCACACATGACAGCCTCAAGCCTGAAACTATGTGGTAAAGCCTCGCTCTTGACCATACACCTCGCCATCTCCATGAGTGACCTGTTCTTTCGTTCAGCTACTCCATTCTATTGAGGTGTATACGACACTATACACTGATGTTTTATCCCACATTCACTCATAAATGCATTAAAGTCAGAAGACATATATTTCCCCCCCTCAATCAAAATGGAGGGTGCCCATTTTACATGGCAACAGATTTTCAGCCAAAACCAAAAACTATTTGAATCACATAAACACTTTGGACTTTGCCTTTAATGGACCATAAACATCACTATGTACAAGCTAAAATTTCTAAGTAGCCCAAACCGAACCATCTTTTGGAAAGGAAGAATGCTACATTTTGCCCAAAATACAACCTTCACATACATGTTTATCAGGTGCCTCAAGTTTGGGCAAAGAGGAAAGCATTTCAGATTTCTACAGGTATAGCAAACTAGCGAAATTCAGATGACCAAAGTGTGCATGCCAAAGGTTTGGATCTGACATAGCCTAAGAATCATGTACTGCACATTCCAAATCAATTACAAATCTTTCATAGTCTATGAGCTTATACATCCCATGACATAAAATTCTAGAAGCAATAATGACATCGCCATTTGACAAACCATGACTTGTACATCTGTCATCAACAAACTTCACAACCAAGCCAATCTTGGCTAATGCAGAAACTGATAAAACATTTTTCTTGATCGCTGAGAAGAAAGGTCAAAACTACAAACAATAGTAAATGCCCATTCTTCTTCCTGCACAAGATTAGCAAATTCTATTGTCGATATAGATGCCTCCGCAACAACCATTCCAACCTCTTTCTTCTTTGCCTCTTTAGCACCAGTTTTGGATAGTTCTTTATGATATGATCACTTCCTTTATAGTACTTGCAAAACAATTTCTGATTTTCTGATTTCTTCTCATCTATGTCTTCCTTCTTTGAATGTGCAGCATTTGCAGATTTCTACTTGCTAGTAGATGAGCTCCATTTATCTTTGCCCTTCTGATTAGCTAGGAAAGCATGATCTGCAACACCTTTCATCATCAAACAAAGAGTAGAAGCAAAAATCTGATATGAATAAGGAAGACCATTCAGAATGGTCTGTACAAGTGAGCTATCTGATATAACCTCATCAAGAAAAATCAATTGTTCCTTCAAGTCTTTGATCTTTGTTATAAAATTTTCCATAGAATCACCTTCATTAATGTGCTCACTCTCCAATTATTTTTAGAGGTAAGTAACACGAGCCTCATTCCTAGCCTGGTACAATGTGGTAACTAAATCCCAAGAATCCTTAGCTGTTGTGCAAGAGCGAATGTGAGGAATAATGGCATGTTTGATAGACGAAGCTATCAATGCATGTGCCTGAGCATCTTTGCCATCCCAAGAAATGTTCTCTATAGTAGGTGGAACAGAAAGAGCAGCACAAACAGAAATCTACAGAATATCATCATCTTCGACACCATCTCCATCAGCTCAAGCACCTTTATTTGCAGTACTTGTGGTCACAGGTGTAACAGGACATCATTCAACACCCTGCACAATATTCCACATTCCTTTTGCAACCAATACATGTCGCATCATATAAGCCCATAACGGGTAGTTGATACCATCCAACTTATCCTCAAAAACCAACATACGTAATATGTCATTGCTTTTAGCCATGTCGAGTGAATAAAATACCTTGATGAAAAAAATTGATTGTATCTCAAAAATTTGAACAGAACTGCCCAAATGAATTCTACTAAACCTGTAACAGACTTTGAGAGGCTTATACTTGCGAATGGAAACTGGTATATACCTTTGGAACAAAAAGACGAAATAACCTACACAAGTGCTTCGATAGTGCGTTTGGATGCCGAAACGAGCTCAGATCAGGATTTCGACAATATAAAGTGAAGCATTTTTTATCTCTGAAACACCCTGAGTATGCTCACCAAAATTTGTGTGATTCTGAGACTACAACCAGAGGAGTGCCAATGACACCCTAGATGAAGCAACAACGTGCTCTAATACCAATGTTGGAGTTAGACATCTGTGGAAGCACACGAACAACACAAAGAAGAAGAAGAAGAAGCTTGGAGCACAACACACAATACTCAATGTATTACCACTAGAATGTACAAAGATAAGTAGCCCATTAGGGCAATAGGCATATATACAAGCCGGGGGAAAAAAGCCTCCTAAAGAAGGAAAAAAGTGCCCCAATTGTCCTAGTGTATTCACACACATGACTACCTAAATATATCAACAAATCCCATCTGAATGGAATGTCAATAGGCCATTATCATAAAATGTAACTCTTTATAATATCTTCGTGATGGATTTATAAAACAATCCCACCAAAATACAACTTGATTCCCTTAATATTTCTTACTTTGTTCAATATCTCTCTTCTTTTCCATGAGTGTTTGAATCCACCTTTCTCTTTGTTCAACCACATTTTTACATTGCGCTTTATTAATTTTAGTTCTCAATTGTGATTGTTTTGTACCATGTACTATCAAATTCAGGACATGTAATAAAAATCTACATCCATTATTAAGCCCCAACCCACTAGAATATGAAGATCTATTTTTTGATAAAAGAGTTATGAAATTGTGCTTCCTTATCATCAATACATGGTTGAAAATGGTATTGTTGAGCTTATCTAAAGATTTATTATTGTTATACTCAACACATCTTGTGTGAATCCACTTGAGATCATAAATATATGTAACATGTTATGTTTTGAATTTCGGATTATAGGTTTAGAAATTAAAATAAAAAATGTTGAAAGAGTAAATACATTATCAAATTCCAATCTCTTAGAGAATCAAAGACATTTGTACAAGGATTATCCCCCAATGTCCTTAAGAATTGAAGAAAATTGGTACAAACATGTCTCCCTTTGATCTATACCATCAACCAATAAACACATATAGAATCAAAACATCTGAGTGCATGTATATGACGAATTGCAATTTTTTTCTTTTTGAACCTTGATTTTCATGATGCTGATTGACATGGCTTTTAAAGTTATTCTTTCATAATATTGTCATGGCCCCTTTCTCCATGTTCTTCAAAGTCGCACAAATCAATCATGCATTTATCCTAAAGTTACGAAGAATAGACACATTGTTAGACTCCTATTTTCATAGTCTAGTAAATTGTTGTTGTTGGCACATGTTTTATGTTTTACTCAATGTATCTTCTTTATAAACATAGATTACTTCTCTACAAGACATTATGTTACAAACTAAGGCACTACAACATATGAGCCCTATACTTGCTCTTATACTAGTGCAAATACACGAGGGCAATTTAGATGCGATGCTAGTATAGAAATTGGTACCATGACCCTGATATAACTGTCAGTCTAGGCATTGGTCTAAGCTTTGATATGTTCATTATTAGCATTGATATAAGCATCGGTACATTTTCATTGCTATATGTGTTGGTATTTAGCTGCAAATGTATGGTATAAGTGATGATATCAGTGCTTGTATAAGTATCGATATGTCCCTCAGAAAAATCGTTGGTTTAAGCATCGGTATGGCCCTAGGCATACCAACGATCATACCAGCACCTATACTGATGACCATATCTGATTTTTTTTTTGGGATAGAGTGTGTCATCTCTTTCTGCAACAACATGAAAATGATCTTGTGTAGCAAATGATGATACACTCTACCTAAAAAGAAACCGAGTACATGTGACATGTACTCTAGTGGTTGCCAATTTAGGGTCTAGATTACTAGCAACCAAAACTAGATTTGACAAAGCAAAATACATTATTGAACATGAAAGAGATATGTAGGAGGAAATTGAACCATGAACCATGTACAAAAGAGATATTCCATAAATGAACCTTGTTCAAAAGAGATATTCCATAAATGAACCATGTAGAAAAGTGTGGCACACCATTGTCATATATAAACCAAATAAAAAATACAGAATTGTGGTGCATCATTGCCATAGATAATCTAAATAAAAAATTGTGGCACACCACTACCATACACATGCCTAGAGGGATCGAAACATCTATATATGCAGCCTTGCAACAAATCATGTTCATGAAATGAGAAGTTCAGCAGCTCACCTCACCATAGATGCTCCCATGAAATGAGTGCAACATGTTCCTCCAAGTCCTCTGACAACACAACCAATTAATGATAATATCCATAAGCCTCCTCTGCTCAATGCAAATTCCAACATCAAAATGATACCTAGAAACTCGTAATACATAATGTCGTACCTGTGGCTACCCAAATGTGATGGTTTGACCATATCTAGATGTGTGGCCATTGCGTCTCGTTGTTGATGATATGGTTCAGGAGTTTGCTATTGATCATCACGAATCATCTCCTACTCCTTAGCATCTATCCATATAGGCTTTGACAAGCCTCCTCTAAAAGTGTTGTGAGCTTGTGATCATTGATGGGACATCACTTTATGTGTCATGCACTGAGTCCACTATGAGCTCAGAATACGGTGCTAAGGTGTTGGCTGATACATGTGATAGGTCACCTCTGTGATCTAAGTTTTGCGATCCTTGTCCTCTTTACTCCATTTGACCATGAGAGAGTGTTCAAATTATATTGAGCATAGTTGTGGTATGCGTTGATGCATGGCCTTTTTGGCCACATCCCTCATAAGAGCTCCATCATGTATATGGTACACCTTAGATTCATCATGTTCATGAGCACCCCCAGGTGTATGTGGTGTACTATGTGGCATAACTACATCTGAGGCACTCACTCTAGATGTAGTTATGGTTTACACAACATCCATCGCACTGCGTCCACAACATCCACCTCCTCCACAACCACTTGTAGATCCACCTATGGAACTTGCTCCTCTAGAAGATGACCTAGATTGATGAGATGTATGAGACAAGCAAGCACCTATATCATGCTATGGTGTCAAGTGCATACATTGACTATTACAGCCACAAGGTGATGGTTAAGAAGACAGTTGTGGTGGAGTCATAAAGGAAGGAGTTCCATTTACGAGAGTAGTCTTGCGAAAGGTAGTAATACTCATGAGAGTAAACCTTCCAAAGGGAATACCACTGGTGGTAGTAGTCATGTCAAAGGGAGTGGCACTTGTGGGAGTCCTGTCTGTGGGAGGGACACCAATGAGAGTGCCACTATGAGTGATCCAGTAATGTGATATGGTAGCCATATAAGTGGGAAGTACTTGAGATATAAACTCTAAAAACTACTCCTCTATCATGGAATGCGGAGTGAACAATGGACTCTCTCCTTCTATCATGGAATGCGGAGTGAACAGTGAACAATGAACAGAAAACTCAATAATTAGCATAGGATAATAATGGCAATATACAAAAATAGTAGTCTATAAAAAATATAGCAAACAAGTACACACAAATTAGTACGTAGAAGTGCTCTCTTCATATGTCATCTATTCTAGCATCCTCTTGGAGATCTGATGCGCAAAGGATATTTATATCTACATTGATGACCTTGATCTCTTGGTATGGCCACTGCTTCCTGATCCTCCTCCTCATACAACATATCATTTGTAACCTCCTCATGTACCTCATCTTCTTCAAAGATCTCTTCTTCTAATACAAGGATTTCTTCTTCTAATACAAGGATTTGCATCTCAATGTCCATTGTAGATGGAATTTCTTCTATTTCTTTGTCCTCACAAATTTTTCTACTACGTGGAAAAACTTGTAAAACAAATAGCCACTATGGTTCTTTTGAATTTTGCATAAAGACAACTTCCACACAGTGTTTAGGAAGTCAAAATGTGTCTCTTTGATCTATTTATAGCTTCAAGGAGCCTACTTGAAGAAAACCACTCTTGTCCCCCCTCAGTGTTGTGTTACTTCCAGCTTTGACTACTTTGAACCATTTCACATCAAACAAAAAGTAGTCAAACCTCTTGAACGATGGATTCAAGATGACTTTGATCAGTCCACAATAGTTGAGCTGGCCTTCTTGAGCATTGTTGTCTCTTGCACTACCTCTACTTTCTTGGAGAAAGTTCACCATCACTCCACTATCAAAAGTAGACATGTTTTGGTCGATGCATGGGATCCGAAAGCATCATCCATGATACCATAGTGCACCATATTGTAATAATCCCAATCACACCCCTTTGCGAGCCCCTCCTCTTCATAGAAATTCTCACTTGCTACCTTTGCTAATGAAATGGATGTATGTAGAGGAGGTACTAGGGTACCCAATTCTAGCAGATAACTCTTACTCACTTCCAGCATTGTGTCTACACAAGGAAGGTCCTGTTGAAGAGATGGTTGATAGATTCTAGAAATGAGATGGTGCTGCAAATCCTTGCTTTGCAGCAGCCAAGAACAAGTTGAGGAGTGTAACGTAGACCCCTTGAGCTTCCTACGAACCACAAATAATCACCTAAGTACTTTGGAGTATGATCCACTAATCAATGGATCAAAATAGATGACTTGAAATATTCATATTGAACCAAAACTTCCTTTTTTTGTCACTACACCTGCTCAGTAAATTGAACAATACTCTTTACCTACTAGCAATTTATCAAATTAATTTGGGAGTATATAATTAACTTGAAAGCTACCAATGAAAAGTTATTTCACTTGAAATAATCAAGTGTACTCAAAGAATTATGCTTAACAAGTTACGACTACATCTCGATAATTTTGGGCTTCAATAGTATGCAGAGAAGTGACCAGAGTTTTGAAGATATCTCAAGATGGACTAAAGCAATGACAATGAAACTTTGTAGCATGAAACTAGATTGTTGTTGAATCTATAGTAACTTAAATCACATCAAATGATCAAGTATGCACTGAGAACCAAGTCTGAGAAGTTCACTCTTTTGAGTTGAACATGATAGAGAAGTGAAATAGAGATGTGATCAATGTTTATGTAGTAAATCACATAGAATTACAAAAACATTGGCAACAAGCCTATCATGCTTGGTTTTTCTTGATTTGCTACAATCCAATCTTCATCTTGAACCTGTTCATCTTAGTTCCATCCAAAGATTTGGTTAGCATATCTACACATTGCAAATGGGTTGATACATAGGACAATTGTATGTCCTTGCTAAGTAACTTCACTCTCACATAATGATAATGCACTTCAATGTGCTTAGTCCGTGCATGGTATACAGGATTAACAGCCAAATGAAGTGAGCTAGTGTTATCTCCAAAGATCATCGGGGTGTATGTATGTATCCCCTTCAATCTTGACTCTATTAAGGAATATGAGGTGATTACTAATTTTTCCCTAGAACATGAAGTCAAGATTGATACTAAATATAAAATAGTTGAAAAGAAAATTAAACATTTAGCTCATCCATTGCCTAAAGATAGCTATGATATAATTGGAGGAGTGTGTGAGGATCCTATTCTTAGAGATCAATCTAACATAGGACATACTTTTACTAAGGAGACTATGAAATATATAAAGTTTGGAGAAGAATTTCTTTTAGAATTAGAAAAAGATCAATTTAGAAAGATGATCATACATCATGGAAAGGCATTTTCTTTATTTCCTCATGAAATAGGATGTGTTGATCCAAAGCTTATAGCTCTAATGATCATATTTACCATTTCACATATTCCATTGAATCTTTGATCGATACACGTGCCAAAGGCTCATCTACCTGAGCTAATGAGATTGTTAAAGGGGAAGATTTCCATGAGAATTTTAGAAGCATCATCAACACCGTATTCAAACAAGTGTCTCACGGTACCTAAGAAGAATGGAAAGCTATGCTTTATACAGCATCTGCAACTTGTTAATAAGGTCACTATAAGAACAAGTCCCATTGTAGATGAGTTTGCAGAGGCATTTGCTGGTCACTCCATCTATTCAATGAGAGACTTGTACTCAGGATACGACCAGTTCTAATTAGCCATTAAAAGTAGAGATGTAACCACAATGAAAACTCCTTTTGGTCTAGTAAGTATTTGTACTTTACCACAAGGAGAAACAAATTTTGTGGCACATATAATGAATGCTATAAACCTGGTCTTACATGAATTCATCCCCAAAGTGACTATGCCTTTTATCGATGACATTCTGATAAAAGGGTGTGTGGGAAGGAAAACAAATGTGACTTTAGATTCATCCGGATGTGGAAAGTTTATGTCTCACCACATTTTTGACTATGAAAGAATCTTTCAAAGGTTCGAGGAAGTTGGAATGAGTTTCTCCTTAGAGAAATCCACTTTTGGTGTCAACGAAGTTTTGATTGTTGGACATTTATGTGGGCATTATGGTTGTAGGCCATACCTAGAGAAAGTTGATGGAATTAGTAGAATTTCAGAGGTATGTCCCAATGTTAGTGAAGTGAGGAGATTCTTAGGAGCATGTGTCTTTTATGTAATTTGGATTCCTCACTTTGCTCATGTTACAAACCTGCTATATAATCTGTTATGAAAGAGAAAGAAATTCTCCTAGAAAGAAGAACATAGTAAAACTATAAGAAGGCTGAAATAATTGCTTATCAATTCTCCAATCTTGAAAATAATGGATTATTTGAAAAATAAATGTCTAACTCTAACCATTGATATTAGTCCTATTGGTATAGGATTACTCATTGGTCAACATGATGAGAAAGAGCAAAGATATGTAGCTTGCTTTGCTGTGAAAATTTTGCATGATACACAAAGAAATTATCTTCAGATTAAAAGAGAGCTATGGGGATTAGCCACTGCCTTTAAAAAAATAAAGAATATTTTATTGGAGCCAATGTAATTGTTGAAAGTGATAGTCTTCCATTAATAGGATTGATTGCTAACTATTAAGCCCTTGACATTGTGATGTTATAATGGATCGCTTTTATCAAGTTTATTAATCCAGCTTTTGTACATATTGCCACAAAGCATAATACTATTGCTGATATGCTCTCACGAGCAAAATTTGATGATAATGAAGAAACAATGGATAAAGAAATGAACTTGATTAGTTATGAGTCATCTAATTTTATGTAAGAGCAATCTAGAGATGAAGCATATGAGGGAGAATGGAAAGATATAGGTTATTATGTGAGTTCATTTCAGCGTATTCCAAGCTGGTTAGCAAGTTGATTCCGGAAGGTGCAAAATCCATAATGAGTGTTAGCAACGTATGGGCATGCATGAGGGATATGAGAAATCCACAAGGTATGAGGGATATGCATGAAAGCCTATGGGCTGGCCATAAGGGATTCGTAGCAATGTATGACAAGATTCGGGAAAGTTATAGGTGGGTGAGGATGTATGTAATTGTAATAGATTTTATGAGTGCATGTGCCATGTGTCAGTTACATTCCTCAGTCAAACATAGGGACCCTTTACATTCGACCTATCCACCTTGTAGTCATTTCAAGTGGGTAGTCGAGTAGTAATGGCATGAGGTATATAGTACTTGCACGTGAAGCTTTAACAAATCATGTAGAAATTCGAGCACTTCGGTCTAATAGTACTTATCATGTATGCCTATTTCTATTAGAAGAAGTGATATACAAATTCGGATATGTTGAGAAAGTAGTAGTAGATCGAGGTGAGCTAGATGCCAAAGAGGCAAGAGAGTTCTTTGATCACCACGGAATTTTCTTGTCTCTCACGATAGCCTACAACCAAGAAGCGAATGGAAATATTGAGTGAGGTCATCCTTCCATAGTGAAGGCAATCTCAAAAGCATGTAATGGAGATATTAGGCAATGGCCAAAATACCTACCATTTGCTTTATGGGCCGAGAGGATGACATACATGAGAACAACTGGATTTATGCTTGCTGAGCTCATGTATTATCAAAAGCCAATTTTTCCTATGCATACACAGATAATAAAATGGATGAGCTTAAAATGGGAAGAAAATTTATCATGAGAAGATTTATTGACATTAAGGATTAAGCAATCAGAACAATGAAACCAGAATTTAAAAGAAGCCACTAAAGAACTAAAAGAATCATGTTTAAAAAATAAAATTTACTTTGATAAGAGACACCGACTTAGGCCACGATGGAGAGTGTGGGGATTGAGTACTCATTTATGAAAATACCTTTGAAACCCAATATGATGCACAACAAAAGTTAACTAAATGATGTTTTGTTCCATATGTTGTTGTTTTTGTGTTTGATACAGGTATATATACTTTACGAGAACTTGAAAAGACTCCCTTAAGAAATGTGATTGCAAGTAAAAGGATTAAGCTATTCAAAAGAAGGTCAAGCAAACAATATGAGTTGGATGAAGACTTCTTGGATGACAATGATGAAGATAAAGCATGATGTTAATAAGGTGAAACAGTTCTAATCTTTGCATGTATGAGGTAAATGTATGCATGTATCTATGAGAGTAATTTGAGTGTGCATGTGCATGTAAGATTATGATAATATATGTTTTCATGTAGGCATGTGCATGAAGTATGCATGATTAATTATTTATTTTTGGTTTAATGTAGAGTTTCTTTTTCATGCATTTCATAGTTAGAAATATACATGTTTCTTATATAAAAAGTAAATTGTCAAAATTATGTAAAGAAAGAATTAGAAATCGAAGTAGCGATGTGTATGTGAGTTAAAAGTAAGAGTTATGGAGCTTATGCCTATTATGAGGATAGAAGAGGGGGAAAACTTGACTTGTGACTCTTAGTAGAAGTAGATCTATTTTATACAAGTAGGCTTCCTTAATTTCAAAAACATTTTGCTAATGAGATCCTAGTTCTAATTATAGCATGCCTCTAGATCCTCAACTCGGAATAGAAGTTAAGCCTTTCCTCTTTAACAAAAAAGTTGCAAAGAAAAAGAAAGAGAAGGCCCACGTAGGCATGAGACAGAGAGAAAGAGAGAGAGAGAGAGAGAGAGAGAGAGAGAGAGAGAGAGAGAGAGAGAGAGAGAGAGAGAGAGAGAGAGAGAGAGAGAGAGAGAAGAGAACAATTCCCCCTTTCCCCTTTTGTCTTGATCTTTGTAGATGAATAGATGTAGACCTCCTTACTGTTAGAAGCACTCACGGATGATAGAAAGAGGCAAAGAAGATAGAGAATCTCTATGCAGGGAGATTGAGAGAGAGAGAGAAAGAGAGAGAGGGAGAGAGAGAGAGAGAGATAGAAAGATTTTGATTCTGCACCCCCTCCCTTTCTGGCTATGCTCATACGTAGAGACAGAGAAGGCACACACGAGAGAGAGAGAGAGAGGGAGAGAGAGAGAGAGAGGGAAAGAAAGAGAGAGAGAGAGAGAGAGAGAGAGAGAGAGAGAGAGAGAGAGAGAGAGAGAGCGAGAGAAAGAGAGAGAGAGAGAGAGAGAGAGAGAGAGAGAGAGAGAGAGAGAGAGAGAGAGAGAGAGCCATATACATGCCACGATAGATGTGCATATGAGAGAGAGAGAGAGAGAAATCAAAGTTGTTCCCGATTGCTACAAAAGTTTGAAGAGAGACAAACGGAACACAAAGGAGAGAGAGAGAGAGAGAGAGATAGAGATAGAGAGATAGAGAGAGAGAGAATTTTGGCTTGAATTTTATATAGGCATGTAATTTTATGCATGTATCAGTGATGCATTTGTGTGAATGTTATGTGTTTTATGTGAACAAGCATTTATAGATGCATGCATATGAGGGTATGTGAACATGTTTATTTATGTCAATGAGAGTGTTTATTAGAGTAATGAATGTATGCATAATGTGCGCATGTATGCATATGCATGTATGTGAGCGTATATGTGCGTGCATGTGAGAGTATGTATGCATGTGCATATGAGAGAGTGCATATGCATATGAAGTGTATGCATGCATGAATGAATATTAGTATAGAAGCATGTATTTATGATGAGATGTGCATGTGCATAAGTGAACGTGATGAGCATGTATGCATGATGAATATATGCATCTGCGTGTATGTGAGTGTATATGTGCATGCATGTGAGAGTATGTATGCATGCGCATATAAGAGAGTGCATATGCATATGACGTGTATGCATCCATGAATGAAGATTAGTATAGAAGCATGTATGTGTGATGAGATGTGGGCATGCGTAAGTGAATGTGATGAGCATGTATGCATGATGAATATATGCATATGGATGTAGGTGAGTGTCTATGTACATGCATGTGAGAGTATGTATGTATGTGCATATGCGAGAGTGCATATGCATATGTAGTGTATGCATGCATGAATGAATATTAGTATAGAAGCATGTATGTGTGATGAGATGTGCACGTGCATAAGTGAATGTGATGAGCATGTATGCATGATGAATATCTGCATATGCATGTATGTGAGTGTATATGTGCATGCATGTGAGAGTATGTATGCATGTGCATATGAGAGAGTGCTTATGCATATGAAGTGTATGCATGCATGAATGAATATTAGTATAGAAGCATGTATGTGTGATGAGATGTGCATGTGCATAAGTGAACGTGATGATCATGTACGCATGATGAATATATGCATATGCATGTATGTGAGTGTATATGTGCATGCATGTGAGAGTATGTATGAATGTGCATATGAGAGAGTGCATATGCATATGAAGTGTATGCATAGATGAATGAACATTAGTATAGAAGCATGTATGCGTGATAAGATTTGCATGTGCATAAGTGAATGTGATGAGCATGTATGCATGACTAATATATGCATATGCATGTATGTGAGTGTATATGTGCATGCATGTGAGAGTATGTATGCATGTCTATATGAGAGAGTGCATATGCATATGAAGTGTATGCATGCATGAATGAATATTAGTATAGAAGCATGTATGCGTGATGCGATGTGCACGTCCATAAGTGAATGTGATGAGTATGTATGCATGAAATGTATGCATGCATGAATGAGTGTAGTATAGATCCATGTTTGTATGAGGTGAATCCATGAATGCATGTTTGCATGTATGCATGTGCATTAAGCATGCATGAATGCATATGCATGATTAATATAAGACATAAGTGTGTAAGTGCATGAACATGCATAAGCAATGAAGGATGTATGCATATAAAGTGTATGCATGTATGAATGTATACAAGTTAATGTATACATGAATGAATATGATGCGTGAGCATGAATGACATGTCTATGTAAGAGTATGATTAATTGTGTAAACATGTGAGCATGAGAACATGCATGTTAGTGATGTGAGCATGAGAGTATATGTGTATGCATGTGAGAGTATGTGTGCATGTGTATATAAGTGAGATGCATGATTGAAAGTATGTTTATGAGATTTATGCATGTGCGTGAGGAGTGTGTACATGTGTATGTATGTATGAAAAAGCATGAATGTTTGGATTGAGAATTGAATGAATGTATGTGTATATATCTATATGATATGAGTTGAAAGTACTACATAAAAACATGAGTGTCTTTTATCTTTCATAAAAAGTACTTATGTTTGTTCAAATGTGTTCTTTTACATAGCATTGACTAGCATCTATGAGTAGTTGAGATCGGGAGATTGGAGTTGCATACATGCTACCTCTTCCACTTTTCCTAAATCACTTTTTTTAAGCTTAGCCTTCTGTTCGGACTCTGAAGAATTATCTTTGCACTCTTTCTTATATTTGTATAAGGTTATTTTAGTAGTTTACATTTATGATTAGGAACAACAAGAAAACAATTTTACTTAGTCTACGTCAAAGATCACGCAATGGTGAGCCACTTGATCAATCGTCAATTTATACTTTCCTGTCTATGTATTTATTTCCTATTCCTATGAATAATGAGTCTACAAATAGGAATATTATCTCTTCATCTTTTATTTTTGAATTTTTATTACCCACACCTATAAATAATTCCACTCTATCTAAGAAGAAAGTATTATCTCGTATACATCCAAGATCATCTAGAGGTGTACCACTTGATCAATCATCAATTTACATATCTATTTCTATGCATTTATTACCTAGGCCTGTCAATGAATGAGTTCATATAGAAATATAAGAAGAAGAATTCATAAAATATTGCATAACTAGCGAAACCTTAATATCACAGTCATATGATTATGGTATGTCTAGGTATCAAGCTGCACAATCCTATGGTCATAGTAATACTTGTTTAAACTTGAACACTTCCTTGACCTAAGTGACACCGAGTAAACACCCCACCATATAGTTAAATAATTACATAGGTTGATCATAGACATTCTATAGCATAGGCCAATAGATTATAGACAAACTTTTCTCATAGCACTGAATTAGATCTTATAGTTTAAAGCACACTTAAAAACATTGTGTGTGTAGTCACATGATAAGACCCATCATAAAGCCAGATTGATCCACCCGATGGTCTTCATTTCATGTTGACACCACGAACCCACCACCCCATGACCCCGTGAACCCACCACTCTACCCATTTTCAGAGAGGCGTGATCTACTTAAATGAGCATGTGTTCAATCTTTTGGTTTCCTGCATATCATTCAATCGATGCTTCTACATTGAAGACTTCTCCATTCGGGATCAAGGCTCTACCACCTATAGAAATGCACAAGATTTATTCGTTCAAGAGTTCACTTTAGTTACAGAAGCTGCACTAATTTTTTTTTCACATGCTATAGTAGTGCTTCTCTTCATGTACTTGGGCATTCATATAGTTTAACTAATGCAAAAGGAGAGAATGCTACAACTAGTAGGAATCAGGATTCAGGAGGCCTCAAAGCTAAAGGCTTGTCATTCTTTTTATAGGGAAAGAATGAGCTCTACTTGCGCATGAACTAAATTCGAGCTCAATAGCTTCATTGTCTCTATAGCAAAGATGATTCTCTCTCCTTCTCTCTCTCTGTAATAAAGTAAGTCTATGATCCAAGGGCCCGGCCAGTTCAGATAGATCTGAAATCGGACACCATTTGGTCATCCGTGTGTATGACCAAAGATTTGGAGTTTAGACTTAGTAGGAGGTCTTGTGCTCTGGTGAACAAGTGATCCGCATAGCTTAGTGGTTAAGTATCAAGGATGTGAAGGAGGAGGTCTTGGGTTCAATCCCCATAGGGGGAATGGGGAGAGTATTTTGCCCAAAGAGATCTAGAGCCTTCTAGAAGCATCCACTTGAGTTAACTCGAGTTAACTGGGACACTTGGCGCACATGCAGTTACATGGCCAACAAATTGTTGGCTAGTATCCAACTACCCAAGAAGATAGTCCCCTGGAGAGAGCTATATATAGAGGCATTTGGTTGGCAGGAGATTCATCTCTCTAGCATGTGGTGGTCATAAATCTTGTTCTCTTGCATTGGTATCAAAGCAAGCTTTCATGGTGACCTTTTTGGCTCATCATCTTCTTCATTAGCTCCTATGGAGACTTCAACATGATGTTCATGACTCTTATTACTCATTGATTCTTACTTTTTCGGGGTATTCTTACTTGTGTAGTCTTTGGTATTCACAGATTCGAGCCTGAGTGGTGTTTCTTGCTCATGGCTACAACGCTTCCTTTTAGCAGCGCTATAGAAAGTTGTGTATAAGATAACAAAAAGAAGAAGTCGTTTCTGCTGTGTGTGCCCGGGTCTCGAACCCAAAACCTCCTTGCCAGGAGATTCTTTCTTATCTCAGAAAGCAAGACTCTTTCGTGGACTATAACTATTTTATATACATCTCATACTTTTCACTGTAAAAGTTAATAGATCAGAAATACAAGGATGATGGTGGTTGATCGGGCTCGAACTTGTCATCTTCTACTGATAAGAGTGCTACTCTAGCCAAACAACAACCAACTAGATTTGACCTTTGAATCTTCTAAAATGCATGCGCTGTTGTATATTACTCCATTAAAGCCCATTGAACGTCTGTAACTTGTCTCCGTTAGTATAGATTTTAATTCTACAAGTGTATTAGATTCATGCATGTTCTGCATCAATCATGGCATGCTTTCGGCGATCATTCATGTCCAGCTCAGTACATTGTCGCACCTCAGCATCTTTCAAACATTGCAATCTATCAGCTATCTCTGCTTATTGCGACAGAAGGTCGTGGGAGTGGTAGACAGAGGCAGTCTATCATGGATTCTAAAGTGTGTCGGTCTATCGGGGATTCACGAGGTCATCAATCTACTGCTGTGGAGGTGATCGCAATCTAGGTGGATCGGGTCCGGTTGTGGCACACACAGAGTGTATGAAGCTAGTGAGTGTTGGAAGGTCTTTGTGATAAAAATGTGAAGGTGAAGATGAAGTTGGGTATGGGGAGGAGAGTTTTCATCATTTAATTATGAAAGGGGAACATATGGATGTATGCATGATGAGAACAAAAAGAAAACCACACACATGAATCAACGATTGAAAGGAACAATGGTCCACGAATGGAGCTTCTTATACACTTTCAAAAATCAATTCATAAGCATAGGTTCTTATGGCTGTATGCATGATGAGAACAAAAAGAAAACCACACACATGAATCAACTTTTGAAAGGAAGAATGGTCCACGAATGGAGCTTCTTATACACTTTCGAAAATCAATTCATAAGCATGGGTTTTTGTGGGTGGTATGAATGCATGTGGGTCATGATGTAAAAAATTAACCTCTCAACCTTAATGGATCATCCTCGCTGGTTCAACGCCATACTGTGCAGCCTTCTCACACATAGAAAGATATAGAAGGTGACATGTAAAAACATATAAGAGACAAATATATAGGAGACATGAGACATGAATGAGAAGATATGGTTATGAAAAACATATACATGAATGTTGTGAAACCTCAAGCTAAGCATTCTACTGCTCAAAGGTGGTCTGCACAACCCTCTCACCATGACAGTTCAACCAAATGTCACACGTAAGAGGATAGGTCCCCCTTCATTGACCCTATGTCTTTCTAGGATCGTAATCTGATTCTAAAGAAGTCTAAGACACATAAAACCAGCTCTAACTCACTCACACACTCCATTGAGGGTGAGCAAAGATAGATAAACTCGGTTTATGAGCCTATCCTAGAGAGGAAGTCTAAAAATTGAATCTAGGAACTATGCTCTTACTAGCCCACCTTGGATCCTCACACGCTCAACTGAGGGTGATCATCTCAAGGAAACCATGTGTTAGCAAGGGCCCTATGGATGCCTAACAATCATGCTCTAGGAGTTTGGAGAGGGGTTTATATAGTTTTTTGAATGAATTTAGGTCCTTAGATCTAGAGAAATCAACTCTCAACCTTAAGATCAGCTTCTTTTGATTACAACCATTGGATTTATCAAATGGATGGTTAGGATTGGTTCTTTATATGATATCTAGGACAAAAGGGAGGAAAATAGGTGCCTTCATTCTCCACCATTTGATCTGGGGCTGATCTGGACTGTTAGATCAGTGCTGACATCAATTTGGATAAGATAAGCTACTATTTTTGGAGAAACTTTGCATTATTGATCTTTGATCATCAAAAAAAGCTTATCTGATGAAAATTTCGTGGATCCTCCTTCCTTTATGCTTTAGTGCATCTCCACCCTTGAATATGAGCTCATCTTGACTGTACAACATGATTCAATCATTGTTTGTCATGTGGCAACCCTTCAAGCCTTCAATTTTCTTATTCTAGGAAACTGTAGTGACCTTGAAAACTGCATTTTGTGCTCTTTGACCCTTCAAATATCCTTTGATGAAGATAAAAACTTGTAGGGCTATGTTTTGAAAGGCCTCTAGTAATATGTAGAAAAAACTCCCATCTGAATCTCCCTTGTATAAGTTTGACTACATTAGGAAGCTTGCAAGGTGGCATTAAGGTGCCTCGGAAGCTTTGATAGCCTTGAAACTTTGTACAAATATGTATCTCGTATGGTCTTTATACATGCCAAATCATATGGCTAACAAAAATTCCTATACAAGATTTTGTAGGGTCTAAGTGGAAAAATTACATTTTTTACAAAATGCACATGGCATATCAATGTGCTAGAAAATCCATTTTCATGTGAAATTTAAGCTATAGATTGCCTTTGATAGGCTTTACAAGTATATGAATTTTCATGTGATTTGGAGACATTGAAATTTTTGCCCTAATTTCCAAAGTTTGACCAGCTTTGACTGCTACCCCAGATTTGTTCAATTTCTTCCAAAGTTTGCATGTGAACTCCCTTTGACATCCTTGATGCATCTTGGACTTCTCAGGGAATTCTGACTACCTTCACCGAATGTGTTTCCTGTAGGCCTTCATGAGAGAGAGAGGAGAGAAAATCTCAACGACACTACAACATGGACATTGCCAATCTGTTGCTTGGAGAACTGTCTATGGTGCTCAAAATTCAATCTAAATGTTTAGTAAATCCACTTCCAATACCCCACTCCATCAATTGTAGAAGGTTGGGTTTCGAGCTTTTAAAATATGATGATTTGCAATGGGAAATATGGATCGAGTTTCCAATGAATGATAGGACGCACAATTTGATTTCTTTCGAAGTTTTCTACTCAAGCCATTATAGATAGCAAGAGTTCTCTCTAGCAGCCAAATCCAGATTTGAACTCTCATCATTGGCAATCGAGGCCTCTAAACTACATCAGAGGATCAAGTGCTGTTCTAAGGCTTATAAAGAGCCCCATTCGAGAGTGGAATCAATCTTTTGACCTCTACTTCATGACGGAATCAATCTACCTACTAAGATAAGCGAGTTCATGAGCAATTTCTGAATGGATTTGAAGCCCCTTTTGCACACAAACTTTGGAATCGACTGAGTGCATTATTGAGGATGGTGAATAGCTCATCGCACGGATCAGAGGATGGACGAAGCTATGATGAAAGCTAAGTATTTTCGAGTTTCTACTTGGCCTTAATGCTTGATTTATCTTGTTTTCATTATTCTACACTTAATCTTAGATGCACATTGAAATAGCCAAGATTTCAATCGATTAAGTCTAGATTCGGATAATGAAAAAATCCACTTCTCATTCCAAGCATTAGTTTGCATTAAGGAAAGACGTGGTTTAAAAAGGATCCTTGTGCATCAAAGAATGTTTTTTGGTAGTTTAATTCCAGATTTGATTTCCATTGAGTAAGCTTTTTATTGCACCTCAAGGATATGTTTTTATATCATAGTGCATTAGGACAAAGGAAAGGATATACATGCATCAAGATTGCATGATATACATTCTTAGTACAAGGAAAAGTCATGCATCAAGCTCATGCATGATTGTTGCATTATTTTTTGGGCATGCAAAGAACATGCATTCATACGCATGGGAGCATATGCATTTTCATGTAGGCACATGCATTTGCGTGATAGAACGGGATGTTGTTTGCAAGTAGATATGAAAATGTACTCTCTTAGTATTTAGCTTACTTTATAAAGCTCACGGTTTGACATTAGGGAAGACAAGGACTAGTTAAGTTGCAAAGACATACTAGTTCTAGTTTGTAGCTCAAGTAATTAGTCGATTCCTTCCCAAGTTGATACTCTTTTATCAAAAATAAATACTTAATGACAATTAAGTATGTTTGATGTCTTGCTAGGTATAAGTAGGCACTAGGAGAAAGTTAAGTATTAAATTTTCTTCATGACCAAGAAAACTTAATTACTTGCAAAGTTTTACGATGTAAGACAACTCTAAGTCCCGGATGTACTTAGGGAGTCATGAAGATAAGCATTCTACTGCGCAAAGGTGGTGTGCACAACCCTCTCACCATGACAGCTCAACCAAATGTCACACGTAAGAGGATAGGTCCCCCTTCATTGACCCTATGTCTTTCTAGGATCGTAATCTGATTCTAAAGAAGTCTAAGACACATAAAACCAGCTCTAACTCACTCACACACTCCATTGAGGGTGAGCAAAGATAGAGAAACTCGGTTTATGAGCCTATCCTAGAGAGGAAGTCTAAAAATTGAATCTAGGAACTATGCTCTTACTAGCCCACCTTGGATCCTCACACGCTCAACTGAGGGTGATCATCTCAAGGAAACCATGTGTTAGCAAGGGCCCTATGGATGCCTAACAATCATGCTCTAGGAGTTTGGAGAGGGGTTTATATAGTTTTTTGAATGAATTTAGGTCCTTAGATCTAGAGAAATCAACTCTCAACCTTAAGATCAGCTTCTTTTGATTACAACCATTGGATTTATCAAATGGATGGTTAGGATTGGTTCTTTATATGATATCTAGGACAAAAGGGAGGAAAATAGGTGCCTTCATTCTCCACCATTTGATCTGGGGCTGATCTGAACTGTTAGATCAGTGCTGACATCAATTTGGATAAGATAAGCTACTATTTTTGGAGAAACTTTGCATTATTGATCTTTGATCATCAAAAAAAGCTTATCCGATGAAAATTTCGTGGATCCTCCTTCCTTTATGCTTTAGTGCATCTCCACCCTTGAATATGAGCTCATCTTGACTGTACAACATGATTCAATCATTGTTTGCCATGTGGCAACCCTTCAAGCCTTCAATTTTCTTATTCTAGGAAACTGTAGTGACCTTGAAAACTGCATTTTGTGCTCTTTGACCCTTCAAATATCCTTTGATGAAGATAAAAACTTGTAGGTCTATGTTTTGAAAGGCCTCCTTTAGTAATATGTAGAAAAAACTCCCATCTGAATCTCCCTTGTATAAGTTTGACTACATTAGGAAGCTTGCAAGGTGGCATTAAGGTGCCTCGGAAGCTTTGATAGCCTTGAAACTTTGTACAAATATGTATCTCATATGGTCTTTATACATGCCAAATCATATGGCTAACAAAAATTCCTATACAAGATTTTGTAGGGTCTAAGTGGAAAAATTACATTTTTTACAAAATGCACATGGCATATCAATGTGCTAGAAAATCCATTTTCATGTGAAATTTAAGCTATAGATTGCCTTTGATAGGCTTTACAAGTATATGAATTTTCATGTGATTTGGAGACATTGAAATTTTTGCCCTAATTTCCAAAGTTTGACCAGCTTTGACTGCTACCCCAGATTTGTTCAATTTCTTCCAAAGTTTGCATGTGAACTCCCTTTGACATCCTTGATGCATCTTGGACTTCTCAGGGAATTCTGACTACCTTCACCGAATGTGTTTCCTGTAGGCCTTCATGAGAGAGAGAGGAGAGAAAATCTCAACGACACTACAACATGTACATTGCCAATCTGTTGCTTGGAGAACTGTCTATGGTGCTCAAAATTCAATCTAAATGTTTAGTAAATCCACTTCCAATACCCCAATCCATCAATTGTAGAAGGTTGGGTTTCGAGCTTTTAAAATATGATGATTTGCAATGGGAAATATGGATCGAGTTTCCAATGAATGATAGGACGCACAATTTGATTTCTTTCAAAGTTTTCTACTCAAGCCATTATAGATAGCAAGAGTTCTCTCTAGCAGCCAAATCCAGATTTGAACTCTCATCATTGGCAATCCAGGCCTCTAAACTACATCAGAGGATCAAGTGCTGTTCTAAGGCTTATAAAGAGCCCCATTCGAGAGTGGAATCAATCTTTTGACCTCTACTTCATGACGGAATCAATCTACCTACTAAGATAAGCGAGTTCATGAGCAATTTCTGAATGGATTTGAAGCCCCTTTTGCACACAAACTTTGGAATCGACTGAGTGCATTATTGAGGATGGTGAATAGCTCATCGCACGGATCAGAGGATGGACGAAGCTATGATGAAAGCTAAGTATTTTCGAGTTTCTACTTGGCCTTAATGCTTGATTTATCTTGTTTTCATTATTCTACACTTAATCTTAGATGCACATTGAAATAGCCAAGATTTCAATCGATTAAGTCTAGATTCGGATAATGAAAAAATCCACTTCTCATTCCAAGCATTAGTTTGCATTAAGGAAAGACTTGGTTTAAAAAGGATCCTTATGCATCAAAGAATGTTTTTTGGTAGTTTAATTCCGGATTTGATTTCCATTGAGTAAGCTTTTTATTGCACCTCAAGGATATGTTTTTATATCATAGTGCATTAGGACAAAGGAAAGGATATACATGCATCAAGATTGCATGATATACATTCTTAGTACAAGGAAAAGTCATGCATCAAGCTCATGCATGATTGTTGCATTATTTTTTGGGCATGCAAAGAACATGCATTCATACGCATGGGAGCATATGCATTTTCATGTAGGCACATGCATTTGCATGATAGAACGGGATGTTGTTTGCAAGTAAATATGAAAATGTACTCTCTTAGTATTTAGCTTACTTTATAAAGCTCACGGTTTGACATTAGGGAAGACAAGGACTAGTTAAGTTGCAAAGACATACTAGTTCTAGTTTGTAGCTCAAGTAATTAGTCGATTCCTTCCCAAGTTGATACTCTTTTATCAAAAATAAATACTTAATGACAATTAAGTATGTTTGATGTCTTGCTAGGTATTTGCTAGGTATAAGTAGGCACTAGGAGAAAGTTAAGTATTAAATTTTCTTCATGACCAAGAAAACTTAATTACTTGCAAAGTTTTACGATGTAAGACAACTCTAAGTCCCGGATGTACTTAGGGAGTCATGAAGATAAGCTTATAATGATTACTCTAAATATAGGTAACATTTAGAAAATCATGCCGATAAGCTTTAGTTGATTACTTACGTAATTTATGTGACTTCTCAAGCATCCCAAGATTGGATGATAACTTCAGCTATATTTCCAAGTTCCATGAGCACTCTTCAAATCCAAGGAACTCAACAACCAAATTGATGAGCTTAAATACAAATTGAACTTTGAAGTTCAATAAATTTGTGCCTCGCTCATGTTTTGCATCTCTGGTAATGATGCATAAGGCAATGAAAATACTTCAAAGATTTCGAAAGTTCTAAGAAGTTTCTTTGTGGTTTCACGATGAAACCTCGATAAGTGACTTTTGGGAATTGAGATATTTCCTAAAAGAGAAATACTAAAATGAAATAGTCAAGCCTTCTATTCCACATGTGAGATCATTCTCCTACCATGTTCGAGATGAATTTATTTTTGGGAAGGTAGACGTTCCAAGTAGAGGATCTTAGTTGATTCATAAACTCTTCCCAAAATACACATAAATTCATAATATATGATAGGACCAAGGAATGATGATGTTCTAATAAAAGGTGTATAAAGAGATAAGCCATTGGAAAAATGATAGACTAGACCTCTTGTTAAACACATCTTTTCACAAGCAGACATACCCATCAATCAGGATAGAAATTGATGGATTGGATAGATAAGAGAAAAACATCTACTAGCTATGGATGTTTTGCCGAAAGATGAAGAAACCAAAACCTCTTTAAGATATAGATGTTCTGCCAAGATATAAAATATGCTTGGTTTTGTTTAAGCTAATTCAAGCTTAAAGAAGAAACCCAAGTCAAATTAATTTTTAGGAATCAAGATATTTTCTAAAAGATATGTTGAAGTAATCTTTAGGAATCAAGCTACTTCCTAAAAGTTAAACCAATAAAGGAAATAGCCTAGTTAACTATTTCCTTAGTTAAAAAGGAATATCTTTTGGACAAGCAATAAAGCCTTAAGTCTTGTTGTTGTTCAATAGTCAATATTTCTTTTAGAAAGAAGATTCCAATAAAACTAAGGATTCCAGAATGAATCATTGGACTGGAAAGCAAAAGATTCCAAGATGACTCATTGGCTTAGTGTTACTCATTCCTTGACAAGAATCTAAAGTTCTTGAAAGAAAAATCTCCCTAGATGTGAGACTAGAATCTTTCAAGAAAAGTCTAATAACAAGGAGTTCCCAGTAATTCCCAAACCACTAGTATTGGTAATTAAATCCACATATTGATATAACCCAAAGGTATATAAAAGATTCTTAGCTTTGGAATCTGAGAGACATCAGTGTATGCTTGACCTGAACTTAGCATTATTTGAATACAAAAGTCATCAACAGAACCTGAGTGGGTCGACACACTGATGTTGGTTACCACACTAGTACCTTGTGGTTGGATGATGTTTTTGGATTTGCTTTGAATATTTTTGAGAATCGAGCTTATTTCTCTTAAAAATAGAAAAAAATGCTTCAATACCCTGTTGAAACAGATCTTTGAGAGGTTAAAGTCCTGCGTCATCTAGACTTTGACTCATGGCAAGCTTACATATCTTCGAAGTTTGAATTGGTTGTACTGAGTTGCAGTTATTTCTTTCCTCTTTTCAAATCTTTTGGAATTGGCTAAGATATGATATCTGATTCCTTTTGCAAAAGACCAGGGTTAGCTAGTTAGAACTAGATAATTAAATTAAAACATCCTAGATAGATGTTATGTACAAGAACCTTTTTAATAAGTCTAAGTGGACTTATTTATTTGATTTTGCTTCAAGTTATATCATAAATGATTTCCTAGAGTCCAGTATACTCTAGAATAGAGAAGTTAGGAATTGCTCAATACATTGACAATTCCCAAGAACTTTTAGCTAAAAACTAGTCTTTTAGACAAGTGTCCTAAGTTGGACAATTTTCATTGGGAATTTGAATTGGTCAAATTATGGTATGGTTGACTCAATAGAAATGGTAAACTTTCTCCTACAGTTTTACATAGGATTTTTAAACTCATTAAGACAAAGTAGTCCTGTAGTCGAGTGAAAAAATCAAGTAAATGTTCTCAAAGGAAATGCAACACAAATCGGTTCCCAAATCCAAGTTATTTTGAAACAACAACATATTCAAGACCTTCCATGCAAGCTGCTTTTGCTATATCTAGGTATACCTCAATGTTTTCTGAATATGCAACTTAGACCTATGCTCAATATGGTCGAGGTGTGGTTCAACTGGAGAACACTATGGTTCAACTCCATATACAGGAGGATATGCAAGCTCTCAAGTGGCCCAATCAAGTTCTCTAGCAAGTTCAACTTTAACTACAATTCCAGGTTCCTATGGGGCTCCAACGTAGTGAAATAGCAACATCATGGTTCTCGCTCATACATTGTTGAAATCACAAGTTATATATGGTTGCAGACAAGCAACCATTAAATACCACTCTAGATTAATGTTGAGTAGCTACATGGGTGTGAAAGAGCTATGGAGATAGGGTGGTTTGAACCCTTCCACATAGTTCAAGACACAGAAACAAAATCCAAAACATTTTTCACAATATCTGCATTTTCTAGGATCATGAGATTTGCTTACTTCAAAGGTGTAATGATGGAATAGGAAGAATATATATTATTGAGGGGAATTTGTAATGGTGCAAACGGCTAATTCTACAAGTAGCCACAAAAAGCATGGGAAGTCATGTTAGTGAGGAGGGAGGAACATATTGTTGTGAGAAAAACCATCATAAATTGAATTAAGGGAGGGTGTATTTTTGCCTAACACCGAGGGTGTCAGATGAAGCTACTTTGAAGACCTAATTTAAAGTTAGTTTCGTGTACCATATTTGGCCTACCCCTCCAATTTTTAGGCAATTATGTTGGTCACCGCATATTTAGTGAATGTTGGGATTCAACAAGGCCCTTTTTGGCCTGTTGGAGTCCATAAAATCAAATGGTTTGTAATCATTGGGATTTAGATATAGACAAAGATATTCATATATACACAAAGATTGAGAGAGATTCAGATATACACAGACACACATAGGAGTCAAGATCATTCTTTTGGCATTGGGCATAAGGTATTTTCTTGTACACTCTTTGCACTCTGTTGCTCCATGCACCCTATAGGAGGTCACTCTGTGGAGTATACAGAGTGTGGGCCTCCTAGTGGAGTTGGCTATTAGCATTAAAATGTGATCGAGCACCTTGAATCTAATCACTGGGAGTGAGTGTTGTAATTCTTTTGGAGTACGTCTTCATTTTTGTTGTATTCATTGCGTTGGTTAGCGCTCTTGTATTGATTTTTCTAGTTCAATAGTGACATGTTAGCTTATTGTATTACCCATTGGGGGCATTCGTGGCCTTTGTAATCATTATTGGAGCATTTGTGGCCTTTGTACTCATTTAGTGAGCAAAGAGGTGAAGTTGGGGTTCTCTTGCATTTATGCACTTGTCTATTTCCTTCTTCTACAGCCAGGCAAGTGGTAGAAATGTGCAGAGAGGAACAATAGGGACTCAAAGATAGTGATGAAGAAAAGAATAAGGGGCAAGTAGACATTGAAGGAGTTTATGAGATGGTTACTACTTTGCAAAAGGACTAGCCAACAAGTTCTAAGGAAGACACACAAGAGGTGAACATTGAGGAAATCTTGAAAGGTATTCATCATAAGGTTAGTCTATATCAACTCATAAAAATGGATTCAAAAGTAGGAAGTGACTTGTTGAAGATTATTCACTCTGCTTACTTGAGCCCACCTCCTAGCATAGACAGTCTCATGGTTAACTTTCCCCCTGCACCCCTGGTTGACTATCATAGTTCAAGGCTATTAGTTTTTATAAGAGATGAAGCTCTTACATGTGTTATTATAGATGGAGGCTCTCGCATCAATTTGATGCAAGATTTCCGAATGAGGAAACTAAACTTGAACCCCACCAAGGAAACACCATTTACATTCACACTAGGAGATCAACACCAGATTACACCGATTGGCACTATCGAGAAGGTACAGATGAAAGTGCAAGGTTGTCAGTTTTCCTTAGATTTTGTTGTTATTGTCTTACCATAGGATGCATCTTGCCTGCTATTTTTGGGAAGACCCTGGTTGAAACAAGCAAAGGCACTACAGGAAAGGAGCGAGTTGTGCATTTCCACAAAAAGTAATTGTTAGTTACAGATACATTTAGAGGAGGACTACGACAATGCAAAGGTAGCTGGATATGCAGTAGATCTGCAGGTAATGCCTTCTTTACCTCAAGAAGATGGTACAATATTAAATCGAACGATGGGGAATGTAGAATGTTGTACAATGGAAATATGTGAGGTAAACGAAGACTATGTAGAAGGAAAATCAACTCCTTCTCTGGAGCAAGGAGGTCAAATTCAACTATTGTAGGAACCAACTACTTCTCTGGAGAAAGGGTGTCAAAATTAGTTTTTACAAGTATCTATAGAGAGCCAAAGAACACTAAGTGGGCCATTTGACCTCTGTGGTTAATTTTTACCAAAGAGGATTAGTGCTCTTCTTTCTCCAGGTGAACAAGAAAAGAGAAAAATTATTTGGATGTTGTTTTAAGCTATGTAGACCATGACTAGGCACCCGAGGCTACATCTGATGATTTAGTGGTACCTAAGGAGGTTCTCTTTCTAGAAATCTATGCATAATGGACAATGGAGCCAATCCTAAAGCATGAGATGAGTATTGGTCTTGCATTTTTCAATGAAGAAGAATCATTGTTGCAAAATGAGCAGTTTGAAGAGAAACAAGGCTATCATCTGAGCAAAAAACCAAGCAACCGGATTATGATACAAGGAAGACATACTCCTAAGGTAAGAACAAATTCGCATTACAATGAGGTTAGGAAGAAGGAAAATTTGGGAAGGAAGCACCCTCAAGGTGTAAAAAGTCATTGGAGGGAAGAGTCTCACTAGCAAGGTAACCCTCCTACTTTAAAGAGGAATGCAAGTACAATGCTAGAAGCATCCAAGAAGATGGAAACTATTGCTTGAAAGAGGATCATGAAGACAGACACTCTGACTTTAAAGAGGTTTGATGAAATTAGGAAGCAATTAAAAAGAAGTTCTTATGGCCAACACGCAAGGGCCAAAGTCGAAGATTTGGATGAGGACATGAAATCCCTGGATAACACTTAGAAGGTAGGGTGTAATTCAATTTGACTCTCTATGATAGAACCAGTGTACTCATTGTAGATACCATTGTTGGGTTCATTTCAGTTCTTTCAGTTCATTTTTGGTTGATTTAATAAGCAAATAAAAGAATAGTTGCATCAGGACAATGCAAAGACTTGATGTGCGGGTGTGTGAAGCAAAAGATTATGAGCCATGTTTCACCTTTGAATTGTATATGGCATCGGATCCTTGGTTTGTTCAGCTATTGTATGAATTAAACAATGCTTCCCCACCACCTGCTGACCTGTGAGCCAACCACCCATGCCACCCCACGAACCCACCACCCCACGACCCCACAAACCCACCACCCCATGACCTTGTGACCCCGTGACCCCATGAAATCATGACCTCATGACCCTGCAAACCCACCACGCTGCGAGCCTACGAACCCACCACCCCACAATCCCACAAATGCACCACCCCCAAACCCCCCGAACCCACCACCCTATGACCCCGCAAACCCACAACCCTGCAAAGCCACCACCCCATGAACCCACCACCCCATGACCTCACCACCCCCCCACCCCATGAACCCACCACCCCGTGACCCTGCTAACCTACCACCACATGACCCTGTGAAACCATCACCCCACGACCCTGTGAACCCACCACTCTATAGCCATTTTCAGAGAGGTATGACCTGCTAAAATGAGCATGTGTTCAATCTCATGGTTTCGTGCATCTCATTCAATCAATGCTTCTCCATTGAAGACTTCTCCATCCGGGATGGAGGATACACCACCTATAGAAATGCACAAGATTTACTCATTCGAGACTTCAATTTCCTTACAGAAGGTGCATTGCTTTTTTTCGTGTGCTTTAGTAGTGCTTCTCTTCATGTACTTGGGCATTCATACAGTTATAACTAAAGCAAAAGGAGAGAATACTACAACTAGTAGGAATCGGGATTCAGGAAGGCTAAGAGGCTTGTCATCCTTTTATAGGGAAAGAACCAGCTCTTCTTGTGCATGAACTAAACTTGAGCTCAATAGCTTGTTTGTCTCTATAGCAGAGATGATTCTCTCTCTCTCATGCGTCCCGTAGCCAACTGCAACTCGTGCATCTATATTCTCTCTCTCTCTCTCTCTCTCTCTCTCTCTCTCTCTCTCTCTCTCTCTCTCTCGCCACTGCCTCCCACGATCTCCCGAATCCCCCGGGCCCCCATCCCTCTAGCCTTGGGCCACGTAGCCCCACTACCCTGCATGCTCTCTTGCTCCTCTTCCCCCGTGTCAATTGTGCGAGCCCACCATGTGTGCCCTCCCTCCCCTTCTCCCCATAGGTCCACATACCTACAAGCGCGCAAGCCCACGCTGCCTCCAACTCTCTCTCCCTCTATGACTATTGTGAGGCACAGGCCTTGGCATAGCCCAACAAAACTATAGATGGAAGTATGGAGAGATTGAGGAAGGATTTGTTGAATATGACAAGGCTACAAACAAATCACATGGCTTGGGATTCATGACATTCAAGACAGTTGAAGCGGGAAAGAGAGCTCTTGTAGATTCGAAGAAAATTATTGAGGCATGCAATGTTGTCATTGAACTTCCTAACGAAGGTCTCAAAGAAAAGGTAGCACAAATTGGTTCCCAAATCCAATTTATTCTAAGACAAGCATATTGAAGGCCATCCATGCAAGTTTCTCTTGGTATACGTGGATATACCTCAAAATTTTCTAAATATTCAAATTAGACCTATGCTCAATACGTTGGAGGTGCTGGTTCAACTAGAAGACGATATGGTTCAACACCATAAAGAGGAGGATATGCAAGCTCTCAAGGGGCCCAATCAAGTTCTATGGCAAGTTCAACATATGCCACAATGACAGGCTATTATGGGGTTCCAACATAGTGAAATAACAAGGTCATGGTTCTCACTCATACATTGTTGAAATCACAAGTCATATAGGGTTGCAGATAAGAAATAATTAAATGCGGCTCTTGATTAATGTTGACTAGCTACATGGGTGTGAAATAGCTATGGAGATAGGGTGGTTTGAACCCTTCGACACAATTCACGACACAAAAACAAGATCCAAAAATGTTTTCACAATATTTGCATTTTTTACGATCATGAGATTTGCTTACTTAAAAGCTGTAATGACAGACTTTAGGAAGAATATATATTCTTGAGGGCAATTATTAATGGTGCAAATAGTTGATCCTACAAACAATCACAAAAAGCATAGGAAATCTTATCAATGAGGAGGGAGGAACATGTTCTTGTGAGCAAAAACTCATAAAGTGAATTAAGGCAGGGAATATTTTTTTCCTAACACCGACAGTGCCACATGAAGGTAATTTGAGGACCAAATTTAAAGTTGGTTTTCAGTACCAGATTTGGCCTACCCCTCCAAGTTTTCGGCAATTATTTTGGTGCATATTTAGTTAACATTGGGACTCTGCAAGGCCCTTTTTGGCCTCTTGGAGTCCATAAAAGCAGATGGCTTGTACTCATTGGGATTGAGATATACACAAAGATATTCACATATACACTGATAGAGATTCAGATATATAGAGACACACACATAGGAGTCAAGATCATTCCTTTGGCATTAGGCATCAGGTATTTTCTTGTCCAATCTCTGCACTTTGTTGCTACATGCACCTTGTAGGAGGTCACTTTGTGGTGAGTATAGAGAGCGTGGGCCTCCTAGTGGAGTTGGGTAATAGCATTATAGTGTGATCAAGGGGCTTGATTCTAATCATTGGGTGTGAGTGTGATAATTCTTTTGGAGTAAGTCTTCATCTTTGTTGTATTCATTGTGTCGGTTAGCGCTCTTCTATTGATTTTGTCTAGTTCTAGAATGACTTGCTAGCTTATTGCATTACCCACTGGGGGCATTCGTGGCCTTTTTACTCATTATTGGAGCATCTGTGGTCTTTGTACTCATTTAGTGAGCAAAGAAGTGAAGTTGGGGATCTCTTGCATCTATGCAATTGTCAATTTCCTTCTTCTATGACTCTATAATGTCTTTGTCTTTGTTGTATATGAATGTATGTGCACACATGAATGTTATAGGGTATACTTCCCTAAGGAGAACTTGTTGGTGCAAATGGGTCCAAGCCTACATACTTGGAAAATTAGCACTCACTTCATAAAGTCACATATCACTATTCTCTTGTGAAAAGCATTTACTTTTATCCTTGTAAAAGTGCATATGTTATAGCAAATCAAGAGGAAAAAAGTCATGTGAAATTAGGAGGAAACGAATCAAAAATTATTAGGAACGTGATTGATGGGAAAGAAAGTCCTAAAGTTAAGGATTCACTTTATGGTAAGAGTTTGAGTTTGACTTCAAATCGGTGGCTCCAACTCTAGCTATAAAAGATGGATCAAAATCTCATATGAGTAGAGCCCGATTCAAGGAACATTTTCTCATTCTATAGCTCCATCACTACCCTCACATTGTGCAATTATACATTGCCAATGTCATTGCAATTCTATGTGATTTAATACATATACATTGATCACATCTCTATTTCACTTCTCTATCAAGATGTACCCCTAACTTGTTAAACATAATTCTCTGAGTACATGATAATTTCAAGTGAAATAACTTGTGATTGGTATCTATCTAAGTTAACTAGATACTCCCAAATGGAATTTGATCAATTGTGATCAGGTAAAGAGTACTCTTCAATTTATTGAGCAGGTGTACTAACCAAAACAATAAGTTTTGGTTCACTATGAATATTCCAAGTCATCTGTTTTGATCCATTGATTAGTGGATCATAATCCAAAGCAGTTAGGTGACTATCTATGGTTCCTCGAAAGCTCAAGAGGTCTACTTTACACTCCTCAACTTGTTCTTGGCTAATGTGAAGCAGGGATTTGTAGCACCATCTCATTTCTAGAATCTATCCACCATCTCTCCAATGGTGGTATCAGAGCAATATTAAGGTAAAATGGGAGATGGATTTCCATCATTAATTGAAAAATTGGATAGGGGCAATCATCTAGCATGGTCCCCAAGGATGAAGGCCTACCTCCAAGGAAGAAGCATGCTTGGATACATCTCTAGAGATGAAGAAATGCCAACATTTAGAAGCAAATATCAATCTATAAGAGAGGAGCAAGAAAGACTAGCTACATGGTGTGCAAAGGATGCTCTAGCCACGTCTTATATACTTAAATCATAATCTGATTTCTTATTACCACACATTAAGAATTGGAAGACCTCCCAAGAGACTTGGGAAGTACTCTCTTCATACTTCCCATCAAATACAAGGGCTAGGAAGAACAAGCTTTGGATGGAGTTCACAACCTTGGAGAAGCAACCAAAGCAAAGTGTAGCTGAGGATGTAGAGAATCAACTTGGGAGTATAGGAGAAGAAATAGAAGAGAAGCAAATAGTAAGGCAGATCATAAATCACATTAAATTTGATGATAAATGGGAGTCTTTTACTACAGCAATTGACCTATATATGGACATGCAGATACCTAACCTCAACACATTGATGGGGTAACTCTTGACAAATGAGACAAAGCTCAACAAGAATGGAGATACTTCTAGATGTAATCAATCTTTGTCCCTTTACATAGATAAAAATAAGAGTAAAGATAAAGGCAAAGGAAAAAACAATGAAGAAGAGGCAAGTACCTCTCAAGTGAATTTCACAAGTAAAGGAAGAGGTACTAGAGGAAGAGGCAGAGGAGGAAAGCAAGGCAGGGGGAGACCATACAAATCTTCACATTGTAACATTTGTGGATTGACCAATCATACAACAGATGAGTGCTTCAAGAACACAAAGAAGCAGAGAGGAAGAGGCTTCCATAGAGGAGGCTATGGACAATCAAAAGGTAGGTTCAATAATGGAGGAAGCAACTACCATCACAATTAAAACAAAGGATACAACAACAACTATCAAGGAGGATTTAAAGGGAGAAGAGACTACAACAACTATAAACATGATCAAGAAGATTTCCTACTACTCGTGAATATGATAGATAAGCAAGGTAAAGATGATGAATACCTATTCTATATTGACTTTGGTTGTTCTAATCATGTGGCTGCAAATGTAGCATTGTTATGTGACTTTGAAGAACCTAAAGGAAAGCATGAAGTCCAGAAAAGTGATGACACTAGGCACTGTGTTAAGAAGATTGAAAATGTTAAAGCATCTGATGGTAACATGAACCTCTTAAGTAAAGTATTATATGTGCCAACAAGAACAAAAAAACTAATCAATGTTGGGTAGATTGTTGAGAAGGGCTTATAGTTTAGATTCACAAGGCAATCTTTTAGAGCTACAGGGAGCACAAACTATAAAAACTTGTGCCAATTATGAGAGTTGAGCCCTTTGAGATCATGGAGCATATGACAAGGCTTCAAGTGGATTGGAAGAGGTGAGAAATCTGGTATAATTTTTACATTTGAAGTTGAAGATAGAAGAAATATTGCTCTCTTGAATTACAAAGATCAAACCCTATCTGAATTGGAGATATGGTAAAAGAGAATAGGTCATATAGGTGAAAGCACACTTAAGAAAATATGCAGGGATCATAGTGTGTTTGGCATTCCAAATGTGTCCAAGCAACACATGATTTACAAATGTGGAGCATGCCAATTTGGCAAATCACACAAGCAAACATTCAACAGAAGAGGTTACATGCATGAAGACTACTTGGAGCTTGTACACATAGATGTGTGGGGTCCTAGAAGAGAGCCATCAATCTTAGGGTCAAGGTATAATGTTTCATTCATAGATGACTATAGTAGATGGACAATACTTTACTTTATGAAGCATAAAGATGAAGTCTTAAGTTGTTCCAAGAAGTAGTTGGCATTGGTTGAGAATCAAATAGGTAGAAGTTTGAAGAGGCTCATATTTAATTTCTCACATGAATTTGACTCATTCTTACAAGAGAGAGGCATAAAGAGAGATATTACATTAAGGTACACTCTTGATCAGAATGGAGTGCCAGAGAGAAGAAATGGACTAATAGTAGAGCCTGCAAGATCAATTCTCAATGAAAAGAAACTTCCAAATTACTTATGGGTAGAGGTTGTTTCCATATCCACATACCTAATTAATAGGCTTCAATCCAAGTCCCTAGATGGAATGACACCTTATGAGGCATGGAATGGGAGGAGACCTTACCTAGATCATTCTAAAATCTTTGGGAGCATTGCTTATGCACATATACCCTCACAGATTAGAGGAAAGCTTAATCCAAAGGCTGACATATGCATATTCATTGGCTATGAACAAAATTACAAAGGATATAGGTTGTATAATCCCACTAACAAAGGATTAAAAATTAGTAGGGATGTTGTGTTAGATGAAAATAACTCTTGGTTTGAAGATGATTTCAAGAAAATAAAGCTACCTTATGACTTGGAAAATGATTTTCCAACTCTGACTGAAGAAGAACCACAAATATCAAAAGAGGTCAACTCACAAGATGAAGAACATAGTGATTTCAAAGCTTGGAAGTCCAAGGGCAACATAAAATTCAAACAATTGGATGACATTCTAGAGTCATCCAATCAAGCACTTAGAAGATCTCAAAGGAAGAGCAAGAAACCTATAAGGTATGGCCATGACATATCAGTAGTCACCAAGCATTCTATATACATGGCTAAAGATGCTATGGTAGAAGAGCCTTCTTCATTTGAAGAAGCCAATAAGAAGGAAGAAAGGAGAGAAGCTATGCAAGAAGAAAATTGAAGAACTCCAAGAGAACAACACTTGGGATTTGGTTCCCAAGAAACCATGCATGACAGTAATAGGATCTAGATGGATTTACAAAGTAAAGAAGAATTCCGACCGTTCAATTAGTAGGTATAAAGCAAGTCTAGTAGCAAAGGGGTTTGCTTAAACCCTTGGAGTGGATTATGAGGAGACCTTCTCACTTGTGGCTAAGATGCCAACAATGAGAGTTTTAGTAAGTATTTTTGCTTCAAAGAATTGGAACTTGTATTAGTTAGATGTTAAAAATGCATTCCTTAATGGATGGATCTCTAAAGAGGTCTACATGGCTCAACCACCAAGATATGAAGACAAGGACCAACTTGATTTTGTATGTAGATTGAGGAAGGCATTGTATGGATTAAAGCAAGCTCCTAGAGCTTGGAACCATAGGCTTGTCACTAACTTGGAGGACCAAGGCTTTGTTGTAAGCAAAGAAGATTCTTCATTATTTATTAGGAAGACTAATTTAGAGATTATCTACCTATGTGTTTATGTGGATGACATTATCATTTTAGGAGATGATGCCAATGGCATCAAAAATATCAAAGCTCAGATGAAGGAGGAATTCAAGATCAATGATCTTGGATTGCTTACATGTTCTCTTGGCTTAGAGATTGTGTACTCAGAATGAGGTGTTTTTAATACCCAAAGAAAGTACATTCATGATATGCTTGTTAAGTTCAAGATGGAGAATGCAAAAATTGCAAGAACACCTATGGAATTGAATCACAAACTTAGTTTTCATGAGGGAGAGCTACTTGAAGACATTAGATGTTATTGAAGGCTTGTTGGGAGTCTCAAGTATGTAACCTTAACAAGAGTGGACATATGCTATGGAGTAAGTACATTAAGTCATATTATGCATACATTAAGAAAACCTCACGTGGAACTTTCCAAGAGGATCTTAAAGTATCTAAAGGGTGCCATAAATGAAGGTCTATTTTATCCATTCATATCTGACTTGGATATCAACCTATATTTTGATGCAGATTGGGCTGGTTCAAAAGATGATAGGAGGAGCAGTTTCTCACTACTTATCTTTCATGGTCATCAATGAAACAACCAACTATGGCATTATCATCAACTGAAGGTGAATATAGATGCCTAGAAAATGAAACAGAAGAAGCAATGTGGCTAAAGCTACTCTGTTTTGATTCTAGTTCTTCTTGGAGAGCAGTCTCAAGTTCTTCTATCAACATAGAACTTTTTGAAAGCTCAATCATACATTCAATATTTTCTTCAGGTGAAATAAATCCTAAGTTTTTCAATTATTTTTCATTTCTTTTTCTAAATTTATTTGTAAGTTTTTCTTTCTTAATGAAGTGTATACTAGATGTAGAGATGCAAACTAAAAAATTCTCAAAACTATATACATTATCAAGCGAGATATCAAACGATTGTCCACTATTGTCATGCTCAATGGTGGAATTTAAGAGAAATTTAGATTGTAATAGGCCCTAAATTCTCTTACAGGTGGTGAATCTTCACGCACATGATTGTATGAGTCAATGGGATTTCTTCGTAAACATCTCCTATTTCTTGAATGATTAGGACATACTGTCATTACTTGCAAGGAATCCATTCCAGATTTAGAACAAATTCTTGCATATGCTGACCCATCATTCATGGCTTTTGTTTCCATTCTCATTTTTGCTATAAATGGTTGTCCGAGAATTACTTCATAAAAGAAATTGTCTTGTACAAAGAACTGAAATTTTTCTCAAACACCTCCTATCATTATAGATATATGCGCACATGCACCCAGCAAGATTGGAGTTCCTCATGCCCAAAAGGTTGTATTGAATTGGCTTTCATTTTTCATCATTTCATCATTAGGTTGATATGTGCATGTATGTGTGTATATATATATGTGTGTGTGCATGTATGTATGCATATGCATGTGCGCATGTGTGCATGTGTGTATGTATCTCTATCTCTATCTCTTTCTATGTCTCTCTCTTTCTCTCTCTCTCTCTTTCATCTTTCTCTCCTTATTTCTCTCCTTCATCTCTCTCTCTATCTCTTTCTCTCTCTCTAATAAAGAACAAAACAATCAACCATATACGAATATCGCTTACATCAATGTAATTTCCTTCGGATCGCTTGTCAAAGCACAATCAATATCATCTTTGGTCAAATTAAAAAGAAAAAGCCAATGCCAAAAATCTCTTGCAAAATAAAACGAAAGAAAAATTAGGAAAGAAAAAACATAGAGAAATAGAGTGTGAAAGAGTGTGCACATCACTTATCAAGATACGAGAGAGAGAGATTTGTGTGTGTGTAGAGAGAGAGAGATCTATGTGTGTGTGTGTGTGCATAGGAGGAGCACAATGTAGGTGCATGCAAACTTGACAATAACAAATCATAGTTCAAAACAGAGTATCAACTTTTTGCTCTCCCATCATCGATATATGCATGGGTAACAATGAGTCATAACAAACGAGAACTATGTCATAAAAGGAGAAATCCCTTGTCAAAAATCAAGCAAATTACATCGTATGTTTGAAAACCCTTTACACTAGTATACATACATTTCAAAAATCAAGTAAAAACATGCAATTTTTAGACATTTTTTGTTGTTTTTTTGAAAATTTAGGAGGTACAAATATGCCTAAAATTTGGACCTATTTAAAATTCATATCTTCTAAATCTATATGAGAAATATAAAAGTGATAAAAAATATAATATAAAAAATAAATATTAAACATGTCTTGATAGAGGATCTTCGATAGTGATTCAAAAATGCAATAGAACATGGTTTATTTATGCGAAGTGCTTTCTAGTAGTTGTAATAGAACTAAAAATGTCATAGATTTTTAAATTAATTCACAAATTTCTTGATCTATGTATACATCCACATCATCGGATGCATCTAATTCAGTTTGAGATTGTTGAGAGCTCTCTTCTTCTTCTTCTTCTATATCAACAAGAGCTCTATCCTCATCCAAGTACATACCAAATTCTGTAGGATCATGCATAGATCTTCTTGTTTTCCTATGATTAGATGTTCCACATACATCTGGAATCTTTTTCTTTATCATATTAATTGTTGCTTTCCTCAAGTGCCATGTTTTTGTCAAGGCAAAATCATAAACAAGAATATCTACATCATCCATTTAAGGGGCAGATGTACTTCAAATATTCTTCTTCTTCTGTGAGCCTGTTCATTTGCCGATGTCACATACCATTTCTAAGTTATACTTACGAGTGAATGCATTACTAGTTTTTGTATAATACCAATGGACTATCAAAGCCTCAAATCTTCTTTGATCATTATCGTTAATGATCTCTAACACTTTTGCTAACCAAAATGGTCTAGTAGCCTCATCACTATCGGTAAGGACTCCAATAAGTGTTTCATCATTTATTTCTTTCAAATTTCCTTGCCATCATGCTTCGGTTTGTTTCCTCATCCTTGGGCCTACATAAATATTCCTTTCTGGTGGAGGTATAAAGCTTTAAAATGTATCTGCATTACATGCTTGGTCCACATTCACTAATCTTTCTGTGCCCAAATCCCATTCTACAATGGTATTCTTTATAATCTCTTCTTGATGGTTAAAAAACACATCCCATCAAGATACATCTTCATCTACAACATATTTTTTTGCACACTCAATCTGTCTCTTCTTCTCCAAAAGTACATGCATCCACCTTTTACTTTTCTCAACCACAGTTCCACATCTTTCCAAATTTCTTTTATCTTCACATGGTGTTTGTTCTCCACCATCCACAATCAAATTAGGCACATTCAGTAAAAATTTTGCATCCATCTTTATGCTTCCACCCTAGAGAACATGAATATTGCTTTCGGAATAAAAGAGTAATGCCATTAAGCCTTCGATCAAAGACTTCTAGAGCATCTCTCCCACATTCTTAAAAATATGCATTGGGTGTACCAAATGATTGATCAATAATTCACTCCAATAAGGGAGTTCATGAAAATGGACAACCGTTTCATGCCAACGACTAGAGCTTCTGAATCCATAGTTGTTTCCAATCGTCAGCTTTCATTTGACATTGCGCTTGTCAACCAATTTGTCCTTCACGTAAAACATGTCCATCAGGCAAATATCTATGGTGTCCTTCATCGACAGTTTTACGCAGTGCTTTGGAATAGCGTGCTTCGAATCGTGGTCCGCATAAGGGACAAGCATGGTAACCCAAAATCAACAAACCTAAACGTTCACCATAACCAAGCCAATCATGCATCGTCCACATAAGTATGCCTTGCACTCGCACGTCTCCTCTTCCTATAGGTTGAGACATGTCACGCAGAGTAATCCCATCCCATAAAATGTGCAGTTCTATTCGGACAAGCATGAATCTTAGTGTAATCCATTCCAATGGACTGTAAAAGTTTTTTTGCAACATGTAATCACAATACGCATCCATTCATATACCACCAATATTTTTCTAACTAACCACCCTCTACAAATCCATATACATCATACTTTAAAGAAACCAGTTAATGATATATCTTATATCAAACATGTATCCATATCTCTAAAAATCTTCAAATATTAGAGAGCTAGATAGATAGAAATATAGTCTTGACAAAAGTAGAATCATAGATATCCATCCTTACATATTGCCATAGAATGTCTCAATCACCTCTAGTCTCCCAATTCTCATCATTATCACTCCTTGATTTTGAGGAAAAGCAAAGGATGCTCGATGTTTGGACCATTGGATTCTATGTAATTCTTGAATTCTAGGTCTAATGTATGGTATAGGACAAGCATTTCCACTTTAAAACTATTCTTATCATAAAGAACAATCCAAATTGGGAAAAAATATTTAAGAAACCCGCAATATATGGAATAAATTCTTGTTAGCATGAAGCTCAATTATCTCCGCTTCAATAGACATAGGTTAATTGAGTTATGTCTAATATAGTTGGAACAAATTGAGCATGGCTAGGCTTGTTTTGAGCACATTATATGAATGCTAGTTTGAGGAGGTTGGACTTGGTCACATCGCATTGCATATTGTTCTATTAAAGATAATGTCTATAAACAAGGGAGAATTACTCATTTTTATTTTACATAGAGAAAAGGACCAAAAGAAATCATTGGTAGTAGGCTTGTAGAGAGTCATAAAAAAAAATAGCAAACCTATTGCATGAAATGGATAAGAAAGCTACATGCTGAAATACAATAGGTACTAATTTTCAACTTTAAAACAAAGATTTGTGAAATTCCTCAAGATTTAGGTAAATCTATTGGATTTTAATTTAATGCTAAGTATAACTAGATGAGAGTAGCACTAAATTAGCTGACTAGAAAATTACGTAGTAAGTTCTCTAGTTTATTCTTGGGATAAAAAAATCCCAAAATTTTTCATACCATGCATCGGGTTTTTGCACAAAGTCAATGCTAAGTGTTGACTTTGTGTAGAAAGTTGATGGTAGGCATCAATGTTGTGCAAAACATGTATGCTTGGCAGCCACCCCCTACACAAAGTCAAAAGCCTATCATTGACGTTTTACACAAAGTCCATTCCAAGCATGGATTCTATGTACATGTTTGATGTGTAGCATCCTCATTTTGAATGGAATTAGTTTTGTGGTATGAAATTTCTGTTTAGAGTGGATGTATCACATTGACTTCATGTATAGCATTGATCAGTCGCATCAAGATTGTGCACAAAGTTTATGAGGGATGTAACATAGTGAAAGACTACCTCATGAAATGATCTTGACTTATGATCGACAAAACCTTACGCCATATGGAGATTGATAATAAATATGAGAAAAGTTTGAAGAAATTTAGGGTGAAGCTCTATCCCACAAAGGGATGGCTATAGGTCAAAGTAGAGATATTTGAATGAATCATACTAAAGAGCCAACAAACTAGATGGTTCCTTTGAAGAACTCTAAATACACTTAAGCCTAAAAGAGAATCTTACAAACGATAAGTCTTTGCATGACATTAGATAACTTGAATTGTGCCTACTATATCCTATGCAAAAAGAATAGATTTCTTTTTCGGTGTTTGTAGGAACAAATGGGGAGGAGGGATAATTACTACAACAAAATTGTAGTATTTTTATTCTAAAGTGTTGATTATATGGATGACGACAATGTTCTTGGCTGATCAAATCAAGGGCATAATGAATGCCACTATCAGTCTCAAAATTCTTTCCCCAAAGTCTTGTGCATTTGAAAGGCTTTTAGAGACATATAGAGAGTCCAAGAATATTATTTTGAATCTCCCTCCATGTATTTAAGTGGATATATACTAGAGAACCTATAACGAATGGCACCAATAAAGTTCAAAGTCAAGTAGTCATTCTGAAAGATACCCAAGAAGATGAACACAAGAGAATCTAAGTTGGATACCATTGATGCCTCATCCCATGGTTATTTGATAATTTCCCATGTTAGAGAATTTGCATCACAAAATCTCCTTACTTAATAGAATAGGATGCAAGGAAAAATTATGAAGAAGAATCCTATTAGGGAAAAAACTATTTCATTTTTGTATCATTGTTATTCACAAGCTAGTTCATCCTACATCATGTAGGAGGTTTCTTGAGATAAGCGAGACTCACAATCTTCATTTTCAAACCATGTGGAAGAAGATGAAGATAAGCCCACATGAATTTGTGGTTCCATTTTTAGTTATGTTTGACATTGAGCAGTGTAGTGTAATTGATGGACTTCAATAAGTACCATTTCGAGGATAACACATACTACATGATGGGAGCATCTTACTCTATAGAGCTGTGATGAAGATTTCTCAAGGAAAACCCCACAACCTTCTTACTCACATATACATCATGCACGATTTTTATAGGAGTAAAAACAAAAAAAAACTTCCTAACTAGGATCACAATAATGACACTCATTATAGGTAGAAGATTTCTTCAATAGAAGGAATTTTATGTTTTCATCATGATTATATAGATGCCCTCACAATGTTTGAAAAAAAATAACATTGACAAACTTCAAAGATAATGATTGAATGAAGTGGGGAAGAAATTTATGAGAGTGTAAAGCAAGTTGCCCTTTGAACATTTGAGCCCTTGTTTGAGGTTGTGTTCATAATACGGGAAATAGTGGACCTTCACAATAGGGGAAATATGGGACTTTTAGGATGAAATCTTCACAATGTGTGAGAACAAGGAGTTCAAGGGGAAAACACTAAAGAAAGAAGCTTGATCATGATGTAAATGTAAAGGGTAAGAGAAGAGGAGTAGATCCTTCAATTGTAGAATCTCTTGAGAATATCAAGCTTATACCCTATAGATCCCTACAAGGCATTAACAATGAGAGGTTGATATTTTCCAGCCTTTCTAGGGGTTGTAGAAAACGAATTTATTCTTAATGAGATGCTTGTAGATCTGAGTAGGCAAGTATCTAGAACTTTAGCTTTTCCTTTGAGTTAACATTACCTAACTTAATACTTTCTTTTAGTTATAAGTTGTATTTAAACATGTACGACATGATGATGAGAAGGCCAAGGTTCTTCATCTATGAGGAGGTGCAATAAGGCGACCCTTTAGCCTCCTCACACAAATCCATCTCAAACTTTTTTCTTCTTTTTGGGAATTGGTTGGGTGTTTGACTACCCTATTTAGCATGGTTATTCTATGTCGATGAATTTGGATATGACACAAGAACAAAATTTAATGCTTGGCATCAACGTATTTGATGTCTCACATTACGTTCATGCAAAAAATTGATTTTTTTTTCTCGCACTGAGGTATTTTATGCTAGTCATTTAGCTTGCACATGGACGTTTTCGCTTTGTATCGATACTAGACATCAACTTTCTCCTAATGGAGCAAGCTAGGGAAGGAGATTATCATGGAGTTTTCGCTTTGCATTAGTTCTTTCATCAGTCTGGAGTAACTTGATGCATGACATCAAGCTTATGCTTCATATCGATGCAAGGCGTGCACTTCACGGTTCTATTTTGTGTGAGTAGTTGATACTAGGCTCAATTTAATGCCAGACATTAACTCTCTACATGAATTTGGTTCCTGACATCAATTCCAAGCTTAATTGTGAAGTCAAGAATTTAAATTCTTCATATAATATATCTCATGTGCTTTTACCACTACAAGGAACCATTATTCTAGGTTCTTTTGCAATTACGTTTCATAACTCTAGCAAGAATAAACGAAGTGGTGAGGCTACTAAGGACTACCATATTGCATTTCTATCCAAAATATATAGTGCTAGGCAAGGAAAGTTGTGACTTAAGGCCAAAGAATCTGAATTTCATAAGGTAATTCCCATAAATAAATGTTTTGCAAACTCACTTGGACCCCTAGATTCCATGTAGTATGATATTTTTATGTGTAGATGTACCACGCATTTCTAGCATACTCCCTTAGTATACCTCATGGCTTCAGAATGAGAGGGTTGACTAATGATGATGGGAAATTAGGCACCATTGAATATTGAAGATCGTTAAAGATTTTGTAGAGCTTACTAATCTCATCTCTATTGATGATTGTAATCTTGAGTAGTAAAGATCCGTGTCTCTCTATCTCTACTGAACTCAAGTAAAGATGTCATGCAGTTGAGGGTTCAACAGGTTGCTTGTCTCTCCGTTTCTTTTTTATGTATAGTTCACTTGCCTAATGTGGTACATGTATATGTAATGGATTTGATGGTAAAGAAAATGTAAATCACACTCTTGCATAGAGGTAAGCGAGTGGTCTAGAATGCCTCAAGTGGGCTATTTTGATGATTTCATTTAAAAGAGGGTAATGGTGCATTGCATAACGAACAATATCCCAAAATTATCAATGTTCCATGTAGTTACACAAATTCTAAGGCACATGGCAAGGGTTAATACAGTAGTGAACCCCTATCACAATCTATAGATGTTGATAATGACACTTACTGAGATTGTATTAAATGAAGATGATTGGATATTGAAGTTTTTTTCTTCAACATGTAATCAAATTATTCGTATCTATATTTAAATGAGCATAGTGAAATTAAGATATAGTTGAATGTGATTAAATGCTGCTAAGACATTTTATTCTTCTTGAGGAGAATGATGATCAAGTTAGCTTCATAAAGACACGTATCTTTGGAATCAATGAGTGACTCGATGATGTTGAAAAGGTGCTCACAAATCACATAAAAAATTTAGAGAGATGCTAGTCTACATTAAGGGAGTTGGTGCCACCTTTATCAAATGAACTTAGGGAAGTTTTTGACATAGAGAAGCCACTTCTTGAGGAGAAGGTTGCAAAGGCTTTAGAATTTAGGAAAGATGATCCAATGAATGTAGAGGAGCTAGAGAATGGCCAAATCCGTCTTTCATATGTACTTTCAACAAGAGACTATTTTTGCATAACCATTGGGATTATTTCCTATTAATGAGAATATCTTTTTCATATTGTCAGTCTTGTCATCCTTTGTCTCTTCACTTTTTTTCTCTTAATATGAGTTTTCCATTCAATCTATTTTATACCATTCCACGCTTATTGTCACTCTAGCACAATGGAAAGTACCAACTTGAGGAGCTTCACCTCATAATTGTCAATCCATGGAGAGGTCAGGCTGATATGAAGATCAAGAGCAAATGATGTGTATGAAGAAGATGGTGAGAAATGCAAGAACACACACACACACACATGCATATACAGACACTAGGAAAGTCGCGATGGAAATCAATAGAAGGCAAGAAAAGAAGTCTTAATCATATTCATCATCATCTAGTTACAATAGCTCTTTTAGCTCTAGCTCATAGATTCAATTATAAACTAAGAACAACCTCAAAATGAGCTCTCTAGCTCTATTTATAATTTCTGCCTAGTTTTGACTAGTTTCACATCTAGTGACTGGCATAGTTAAAAAATAGGTTCTACCTCTAATTTGAACTATCTAAAGATTTCCAAAAATTACAAAAATTGGTGTGAGCTTTGTACTTAGATTCCTTAAGCTTGAGGATTCCTCGAATTGCACAAAATGGAGTCCCATCTGTGATAATTGGATGTATATACATATAATACATTGGTTTAGTGATAAAAACCACTATTGTCATGATGAAGTCTTTTGAGTAGCTTTAAGTGCTTCCTCTTCTTCTATGATGAGAAATATTACTCAAACCTTGGCCTTGAACACTCCCCTCCTCCTCATTTCTCTCGTCCTTGACAAAACCTGATTTAGCATGAGTAATGTAGTTGGTGAGGAGGTCTGTTGCCAAGGTGTGTTCCGTGATGTGAAGTCTTCGGATAAGATCACGTTCAAGTTTCTCCGAGTCAATGGGCTAGGGTTCATCTGGAGGTGGGCACACATAATGTTCTGAATACATGATTCATTCACAAGCAAACATGTGTAGCAAATGCATCGCATGATTGATAAACACTTCTGAGTGATATTCCTAGAAGGCGGTGATGAACATTTATTCAAATGTCTGCTTGTAGCAGGTGGGCATGTACTTCAATCTACAGTGCCAAGCATAGCATACCTTGAGAGAAGGTTTCGTGCTCATGTCGTACACTAAGTCCAAATTCCCATATTCAAAGCCTGGTGTATTTACAGTGAGAGCCTTGACACAATGAAAGGTCTTGAATACTATCTGCATCATATAAAAAATCTTGATAGTCATTTGAGCGGCAATATCGGTCATTGGGTGTAGACCTGGTAACCAATGGTGAATGGCGGCCATCATATAGCCGACAGTCGGATTATTATTCATGTGAGGCACGAGATAGGGATAATTCAGCCAATCCTTTCATTGACGATTATTCTGAACCTTAATAGCGAATGCCTTCCAAGTACGTCTATGTGGAATCGATCCATAACACGGGTTGTAATTCAAGTGTGTTGGTGCATGCATCCATGTATGCCTCATTTTTAGGTACTTTTGTAGTTAGTCTGCACGCCAAGTGGATTGATAGATGTGGCCGTGCTTTGCTTCTGGTGGAACATCTTCCGGCTCAAATTGCGTGGCATGCGTGGGGTACTTCTGATTCTCGCTCTCAACTTGAAAATTATATTCTTCTAGAAAAACAAAATATGCTTTATACTATAATTCACTAGACATTATATGTCTGCGGGGGGCGATGGCAGCAAAATAAGGCGACTTCAAAATAACTTCTTCGAAATTTGCCATCGCATGGAGTTGTGCCTTTATGTGAGCAGGGTTTGTCTTACCCAATTCTTCGATGGTCTTTAACCAAGATGGCGACGGTGATTCGTAGGTGTCCTGCCCTTCAGGGGATGAGCAGCCGCCAATAATAGGTAAGGGTACATATTCTTCTTCGAATGCCTCCTCGACAGGGATAAGTATCATTTCCTCTTGTTCTGATAGATTAGGTGGTGAATTTGGTCAAGGGGGTTCTGTTATATTGGATACTTGAGCCTGTAACTCCTGTACTTTCATGTATAGCATGGTCAATTCTTCGAAGAGAGCCGATGGTGCCACTTCCTGTACAATAGTGGGTCCCAAAGAATCTTTCAGCAACAAAGTTTTATTGGTGTCCTTGAGGGTTCGGCATTCTTCCTGTAAATGGTCATAGTCCTCAAGCATAGGTGCATGGTCTTCTAGGAGGATCTACATTGATTTGGGGGGGGGGGGGGGGGATGGCTTGAAAGCGGGGCGAACTAAGAGGCATGTCTGGATTGTCCAATGTAGCTTCAAAATGTTCATGATTTTGTTGTTGTAGGCATTGATTTTGCTCCTCTACTACGTTGAGGTGTCGACAAAGAAGTGCCATATTTCATGATAGTTGGGCATTTCACATCAAGTGAACATCTAGTTGTGATTCAATGCCCTTGGTCCGTTCCTGTACCTGAGCTTCAAGATTTTGCTGCTGCTTTTGATGTTTGGCTTCCAAGTTTTGATACTTTATGTAAATTCCTCATTCTGTAGGGTGAGTGCATCTAAGCGTACGTGTAAATCTTGTGTAGTCCATTGTAGGGCAGAATGTTGTTGCGAGAGGGATGAATATTCAACATTAATTTGTTGTAGTCACTATATCATTTGCTGGATAGCAGCATCAAAAGTAGATGAAGAAGATGATACGAGGAGTGGGAGTAGGGGTAGGGATAGTGGATGCAGTGGCAAGTGATGGGAGTCACGTGCGAATAGGTGACATGTGAGATGTGGTACGTGGTGTGATGGATGCATGTAATTGTGCATCTAGTGGTGGATGAGATGTCCATGTCACTAGTGGTGGTGGGTGCAATTGTGTGGTGAGAGGTGAGTGAGGAGGTGTGCTTGGTGGCCATAAAAAAGGGACTAGTGGCCGAAGCTCCTAAGTTCAAATGGAAAAGGTGTAGATAAGAAGTATAGAAGGAGGTTGGATGTGTGGAGACAAGAAAGGAGTATAGTAGATTAGTGGTATATGAGAGGAAATGCAGGCGAGGGGAAATGTTGGGTGGTGTCATGATAGGTGGAATGGAAACTGGGGGAATGGGAGTAGTAGTCAGAATGGGGCTAGATTTAGGGGCCAAACAAAAATGGTGGATGGAATACCTTGGGGCTATCTACAACATCAGGAGAGGTTGGGGTTGGGACCGGTTGAGAAGGGAGGGTTTCACCATGTCCTGCATAAAGCGGAAGTGTCTTCCTCAGTCAAGTTGATCATGGAGGTACCTAGAGGGGGTGCTGATGTGATGGGACCAGTAGGGATGCGAATGTATGTACCTAGGCATTTAAGAATATGAACCCGTCAAGGGTCGAACTTGGGTAAGGACTTCCTTAGCAAATAGCACAAGGCTTAGAGTGCATTGACAAATTTAACCAACTCATGCATAACACAGATAAAAGTTTCTTCGAAGTCGCCGCTGACCAGTTCGTGTTGTAAGATGGCTTCACTTTGTTCTTTTGTTAATCTAGTTCATGCCTGAACTTTATTCATGTTATTGTAAATCCATCGGATGACGATGTTGTAAGCTGCTGCTTCAGCCGTTTCTTTTTCATACATGCTAGCTTCTCTTGAGACTTCAACATGTGCTTTTGATTGGTGTACTTCTTCCTCGCTAGCTTCAGTATGAGCATCCCCTTCGTCAATCACTATGCAGTTGTCATCTTCCTCTTCAAAATCAGCATTCGCTCCCTCTGATGGTGTAGTGGGATAAGCCGTGCATTGAAATTCTTGAGAGACGACATGGGTATCTCAAAACTGAAAATCACTAGACAATACATAGGGGATCTCAAAATCAAACATAGTATTGATATCTTTTGTGCCCAAACTCGTAACCAAAAATGTAAACGACTCAGAGACAAACGTAAATGTTGCTATGGGAGCTTCTGCAGTCCTGGTGGCTATAGTCATAATGGTAGTAGGCACATTGGTCTCTGCCTGTGAAGCTTCACGAAGTGTGGTGGAGCGGCTCAGATGAACACAGAGAGGGCGAATCATTGGTTCTAGTTGAACTCGAGATTGTTGAGGTGAGGTTTCATGTGTGGCCTGAGGTGATGGTGACATCGGCACTTGTAGGCATGGAATGGTGCCATGCATGCACTTGACTCGACGGGTTTGGGGGTTCTTGTGGTCTTCATGCAGCCTTTATATTGTTTCAATTGCTTAGCTGATAGGTCTCTCTCTATAGTAATATCATAGTCTAGACACATGTATATGATGCATGTGAGAGCGCAACATCCATGAACGACCTTCTTCTTCTCCCACCAATGTCTAGCCAATAAAAGTTGATCTTGAATATAGGTGGTAATATCAATTATCTGAGGCCCTGTGGTGGCCAAATACAAACCAAAACAAAGATGCTTGTGTGGGATCGTGAATTGCTCCTGCGCAAGGAAGGAAAAGTGTTGTAGATAGAATCTGAGTAGAGTGGTTAGCTGAGGGGTGATGGCTGAGATGGCGAGCCATTTATCAGCATCGCTTTGCTTCATTGGTTATGGGAAGAGATGCTCCTTCTCAGTGGGCGTATGAGTGCCGTGAATCTTAAGTGTGGTCCTGATTAAGTCGAGAGAAAATGTAAACTTCTTGAAAGGTGGGTCATTCACCAAGGATGGTAATATGAAGAAAGGGTCCAATTCCTTGCGCTCTTGCTCTCTAATAGAAGCAGTACAACAGATCGGCCGTATACTGAGGCTTTTATCGAGGGAATTGAACGGGTGCATTTTTGCCCCGACATCGATGTAGGTGTCAGTATGCGCATCAAAATTAAAGCGCCGATATAGGCATTAGTATAACCCTGAGTATGACCGTTGGTATAAGCATCGGTATAAATGTTAGTATTACTGACGCTCATATCGATGGTGATACGGATGCTTGTGTTGGATGCATCGTCACGTATACTGGTGCCCGCTGGGTGTATCGATGCTTATACCGATTGCATTACTAAGACTACCATCGCTTATACCGATGACCATATCTGCAAATTTCTTTTGGGCAAAGTGTGTTGTCTTTTGCTACAACAACATTACCATGATGTTGCTTGCCAAAAGACAATATAGTCGGCCCAAAAAAAACCAAGTACATGTGATGTGTACTCTAATGTCAACCGAAATATGATTTCATAAAACAAAATATTATTGGACACAAAAGAGATAATCAGAATGAACCATGAACCATGAACCATGTACAAAAAGAGTTATATATTTCATAAATTAAGCATGTACAAGAGTGTGGCAAACCATTTCCATATATGAGGCTTTTACAAAATGTGGCAAAGCATTGCATTGCCATATAAAAATCAAATAAAACATTTTGGTGTCCCACTGCCATACACATGCAACAAATGTTCCATATCAACAGTCCTGCAACAAAGAACATTCATGAAATGAGATAAATTTACATGAGATTTACAAACAATAAGTAAAAAAGCAAGTTTATAAATTTATCACCTCCTCGCAAATGCTCCCATGAGACGATCCCACCACGTCCCTCCCAGTCCTCCAATAGTGCAGTCAATCCATGACAATATCCATAAGCCTCCTCCGTTCATGTTGGAGGACGATCCACTGCCAGCTCCTACAACAAATATACAAAACATTAGAGGAACATACATGAGAAGGTTAGCACAAACAAATTCAATAAACCAAATGGTACTTACAAACTCGTGACACATCACGTCATATCCGCCGCTGCCCAAATGTGATGGTCCAACCGTATCTAAATGTGTGGCTGCGGCATTTCGCTGTTGGCGATATCGGTTAGGAGTCTGATCCTACTCGTCATGAATCATATCCCACTCCTCATCATCTAACCATACAAGCTTTGGTAAGCCTGCTCTAAAAGCATCACGAGCTCTTGGATCGTCGATGGGACATAACTTCACGTGCAGTGTGCAAAATCCACTCTGAAGTGACGAGAGGCTGCCCATTGTCTGGTCGGAACTCCTGTTAAATCATTTCTATGATATAATTCTTCCAATCTTTATCTTGTTCACTCCATTTCAACATGACAGAGTGTCCAAACTATATGAAGCAAAGCTGTCGTATACATGCACGCATTGCTTTTCCAGCCACATCCATAACTGGAGCTCCATCTCAGATATTATACACCTTGGAGTCATCATGGTCATGAGCACCCAAGGTGTACGTGGTGTTCCACATGGTGTACTATGTGGCATACCTACATCTGAGGTACTTGTTCTAGGAGTAGAAGTGGGCGATGCAACGTCCGTCACATTGCCTCCACAACAGCCACCTCCTTTAGACCTACCTGTAGATCCACTCCTAGAAGCTCCTGCTCTAGAGCGTGACCTCGACCTACAAGACATGCCAGCACCTGTATCACGCTAAGGTGCCGAACGCACATGTATACTACTAGAGCCAATAGGGGATGGCTGAAAAGATGGTCGTGGTGGAGTCATAAAGCTAGGAGACATACCTCAGGCTGGACTAGCACCACCCATAGGAGTGACCTCGGCAGGAGTGACACTGGTGGGAGTGAGGCCTGTAGGAGTGAGAGCGGTAGGAGTGAGGCCGCTAGGAGTGAGGCCGGGGGGAGTGCTACCACGAGCGATCCAATACTGTGATGCAGTCGCCATATACGCGGGAGGTACCTAAGAGATGAACTCGAAGGATTGATCCTCTGTCATGGAATGTGGAGTGACTAGAAGACTGTCTCCCATCGTGCTTTGTAACAAAACAACTCAAATAATTAACATATGATAATAAAGGTAATATAGAGAAATGGTAGTGTACAAAAGAACCTAGCAAAAAAATAAACAAAAATTAGTACGTATAAGTGTTTGATTCAAAACTCCTCTATTCTAGCATCCTCTTGGAGATTCGATGCACATAGAACATCTATCTCTATATTGATGACTTCTAAATCACTTGCTATGCTAGTTTCTTCTTGATGATCATCTATTGCTTCATCCTGTATTTCATCTTCTTGAATGACCTCTTCTTCTCGAACAATGATCTCTTCGTGTGTGTGTGTGTGTGTGTTTGTATGAATGTGTGTATGTGTGTGTGTATGCATGCATGTGTGTACATGTGTGTGGGTATGTATGCGTGTGTGTGTGTGTGTATGCATGCATGTGTGTATATGTGTGTGTATGTATGCATGCATGTGTGTATATGTGTGTGTATGTATGCATGCATGTGTGTATATGTGTGTATGTATGCATGTGTGTATGCATGTGTATATGTGTGTGTATGTATGTGTGTATGCATGTGTGTGTATTTGTGTGTGTATGCATATGTGTATATGTGTGTGTATGCATATGTGTATATGTGTGTGTGTATGTATGTGTGTATGCATGTGTGTGTGTGTATCTATGCATATGTGTATATGTGTATGTGTGTGTATGCATACATGTATGTATATGTCTGTGTATGTATGCATGTGTGTATGTATGTGTGTGTATGCATGTGTGTATATGTGTGTGTATGTATGTGTGTATGCATGTGTGTGTGTATGTGTGTGTATGCATATGTGTACATGTGTGTGCGTATGTATGTGTGTATGCATGTGTGTGTATATGTATCCATGTGTGTATATGCGTATATGTGTGTATGCATGCATGTGTGTATATGTGTGTGTATGTATGCATGCATGTGTGTATGTATGTGTGTGTATGTATGATGTGTGTATATGTGTGTGTATGTATGTGTGTATGCATGTGTTTGTATGCATGTGTATATGTATGTGTATGTATGTGTGTATGCATGTATGTGTGTATGTATGCATGTGTGTATATGTGTATGTGTGTGTATGCATGCATGTGTGTATATGTGTGTGTATGTATGCATGCATGTTTGTATATGTGTATGTATGCATGTGTGTGTATATGTATGCATGTGTAGATGTGTCTGTGTATGTATGTGTGTGTGTATGCTCTATCTTCCTATCTTTATCTCTCTCTCTCTCTCTTTCTCTCTCTATCTCTCTTTCTCTCTCTCTCTCTCTCTCTCTCTCTCTCTCTTTCTTTCTCTCTCTATCTCTCTCTCATGTCTCTCTCTCTTTCTCTCTCTCTCTCTCTCTCTCTCTCTCTCTCTCTCTCTCTTTCTCTTTCTCTCTCTATGTCTCTCTCTCATCTCTCTCTTTCTCCCTCTCTCTTTCTCTCTCTCTCTCTCTCTATCGATAGAGAATAAAAAAACCACTTATAGGTACGTCCCTCTTTTGGATTGTTGTCATGAAAGCATAATGTATGTCATTTATCGTCGAATTCCAAAAATTCGACACCAAAAAACTTCTGCAAAATCAAAGAGAAGATAAATTATAAAACATAAAGCATACAAAAAGACAAAGGCTAAGAGTATGCACAAAACTTACGAATATGTGAGATCTAAATAGAGAGAGAGTGTGTGCGTGTGTAGAGAGAGAGAGAGAGATCTCTCTGTGCGTGTGTGTGCACAAGACAATGTAGGTCACAATTCGATTCGCGTGTGCAAGTTCGATAGAAGCAAGTAGTACTCAGTGTAAAACACGTACAAAATGTTCAATTTTGCTCTTGGGTTCTCGGTATGTTTAAAACATGGCCTCGGTATATCCGTTGGTATGGGCGTTGGTATGCGCGTCCATAATTTCCAGTAAATTACTAGTGCTTATACCGATGGCTATACTGATGCTTATACCGACGCCCATACTGACGGTCGCGAGACATTGTGAGAATCTGTTTTAAATGGTCATACCGAGGGTCATTTGACTGTCAGTATCTTTAAATGGACTTTTGCAACGTTTATACCGACGTCCGAAGTGGCCGTCGGTATAGGTAGCATCAGTATGCCCCTCATATGTTGTAGTGAAGCCACTAAATGATAACACCGATAAAAGTCCAGTTTGGGGAGTTTTGTACTGAAATAATTTGCAAATCCTACCCTCTGCCATATAGTTTGGAGATCTTCGCTCTTCTAGAGAGTCTCGAACTCTTGTGAAAAGAATTGGTAGCATCTCCAAACGTTTGCACCATACATCATATTAGCTTCATATATGAATTCTACATCTCCTAGGGGCCTTGCAAACCCTTGAAACTAGTGTGCCTCGTTGCTAACCCTTTCTATCTATCATTGAGGAGGGTCTCCAATGGGCATCGATCCAATAAAACCCTGGAACTCCATCGTGATAGCCTGGGGAAAGCTCTCAAATGAAAGAGCCAAGAAATCCATGATAGGCGACTCGAGCATTGCACTTGTCGAACCTTCCACTTGCATGATGGAAAGCTAGTGTTGCACACCTAGGCTCAAGTGAAGAGGAAAACACATTATTCATGGAAAATAATTAAGATCCCAAGAAGATGAGACCTCCATTCATTTCCACCACCAACATGCTTCCTATGTAGTGTGTGATTTTAACGATGTGAGAAGTGAATTGTGAGAAGTGCATGCTTGAATATGAGTGGGAGTGTGTGAGGTGCGTGGCTTTACAATTGATTTCAAATGAGTACTACCTATAGAGTTAGTGTATGTTACAAGGAGAGTGGTGATATGAAGTTGTCTAATTGGGTCTGCATGTATTGGTTAATAAGAGTGTTAGTTTCACTGAGTTGATGGTGAGGATGAGCTAGATCGAGAGTCTCGTGATTATAGAAGGCTTAGGCATCCATTTCTATGTCACACGGGGGGTTAGAAGAGATGAAGCGTTATTTACAAAAGAAGTTGTGCAGGGTTTTCTAGTACTCTTAGAATAGTTCTTCTTAAAGCTGACTAAGGTTGAAGCATAAACTAAGCACTTTTTAGGTACCCAAAGCTGGCAAGACTTGGACCGAGCTGTCACCATGGATTTGGGCACCCCAATTTGCAGAATGTGTTGCCTCAATAAAAATTGAGAGGGCTGCTAAAGATCTGGCATGTTTGACTGTAGCTCAGTGATGAGTAGCACCTCCTTTAATGTCAATCCGAGAAGACGTGAGGATGGTATGATGACCTCGAGCAAGTGAAGGCATAAGTGCGTGAGTGCGAAGCACACTAACATGCACACACATACACACACACACGCACACAAGGCAAAACAAAGAGTGAGAAGCAATGGAGTCTTTAGATTACTTTCAAAAAGCTCACACAAGTTCAAATCAATTACAAGCTAACCTCAAAAATGAGCTCTCTAGCTCTATTTATAGTTTTTGACTAGGTTTTGGCCTTGTCTAGACCTAGTGTCCGGCCTAGTTAAAATTTAGGTTCTCTGCCCTATTTGGGGATTCAAACGGAATCTAAAAAATGTGAAAACTGCTAGGCAGGTACTTCTAAAGCTCCTCAAGCTCAAGGACTCCTTGGCTTGCACAAAATGGAGCTACAAAAATATGAAATGGTATTTACAATGGTTTTTAGTGATGAAAATCACTATTTTTGTAGGGATTTCTTCTAATATTTTGACCTACATTTCCTGGAGCTCCCTACTTGCTCCTTCTTGTGTGCCCAACTCTTTGATGCCTGAAAAATTTAAATGGCCTACTTGCCAGATCTTCTTTGACTACTGTGTCTGCTTGTGCTTTCTCTTCGCTCCGACTCCCTTCGTAGGCTTCCTTGTCTTGTGACTCCTTCAGTTCCTTGACTATTGCCAACACCCCCCCCCTCTCGCGTCTGTCGTCTCTGACAGACCCTTGTCTAGCTGTGTGTTGGACATAATATTGAACAACATCGGCAGCGAGGTGGTGTTCTTCTAATCGTAGCCCCCGTGCTAGGTCTGTTAACAATGCATCCCAATTCACTGGTCCTGGTACGTCCGGATGTGGCACCCGCAATTGTTCTGAATGGATGGTTCTTTCCACAACGATTAAGTGGAGGAGATGTGAGGGCCTAGGTACAAATATTTTTGAGTGATATTCCCAGAATCCTGTTACGAACATCTCCTCGAATGTTTGTTTAAAGCAAGCTGGGAGGTACTTGATTCTGGCGTGCCAAGCATATATTACCTCTATTGATGGGGTGGTGCTCATGTTGTATACCGGATCTTGGTTGCCTGTAAGAAAGCCAACTCCTGAGAAGTGGGGGTCTTTAATATTCTTGAATGTCCTGAATGTGATCAGCATTAATTCAAAGATTTTCATGCACATTTGGGCCATCACATCGGGAGTATTCCGTAGTCGAATGCTCCAGTGACGGATGGTAGAAATCATATAATTCACAGTGGGAGGTCCTTGTGGAGGTGCTAGATAAACATAATTTAACCACTTTGCACAGCCTTTGATGTTCTTGACAGCAATGGTAAACTCGGGCCAGGTGCGTCTGCGGAAGACTAGAACATAACAGGGATTGTATTTAATAAAGAGTGGCATGTTAGTCCAAGTACGAACCATTTCTAGGTAGGTCTCGAGAAGACGGATCCTCCAGGTGGGTTGATGAATGGATCCTTTTTTACCACTCTTTGGGATATCATCGGGCCCAAATTGTGTGGCAAAAGTTGGAGGTTTGCCACATCGGCGTTGGATCTCCGCATTGTAATCTGCCAGGAGTACACAGTATGGCACATACTGATCGTCATTGGTGCCGATCCATCTATGATGAGACATACTGCAGAAATATTCTGACTTTATGATGGTGTCTTCTAATTTGGCCATTGATTGGATTTGGATTGCCACTCGATCTTCATGGGTTGTCGCTGTTTTTTCTAGTGTCTGGAGCCATTTGGGTACTTCGACTTCCAAGGTGTCCATTCCTTCTGAGGTTTGCTGACCACCTCGCATCGGCATAGGAACATATGGTTCCTCATACATTTCGTCCACCTCAATGGGTACCAATTCATCTGGATCTGGTTCTACAACTGGAGAGGGCTATCTTTCATATTCCAGTAACTTTTTCTGCAGTTCCGCCACCTACTCTGTTAATGCCTTTACTTCCGCTGAAGTCCAGGTCGTTTCTATGACTTTGGGTTGTGCCTCCTCTTCCCTGAGCTGGCGACGTAGCTCATCCTGTTCCCTTTCCAAATCCTCATGTGCTTCTAATAAATCAGCATAGCTTTCCAAGATTATTTTCATTGTTTCTGAGGGAACTGCTTTGAATTGTTCTGGGTCGATTTCATGGGGAGAGCCTTCCATGGTAGCTTCCAAGTTTTCTTTGTTTTGCTTCTGCAGACGCTTGTTTTCTCAAGGGCTGTAGCCATGTGTTTTCTGAGTAGAGTCAAATTTCGCCAGACTCTCAGATTATCTATTTGGTAGACCTCCAATAAGGCTTCGAGTTGTTTGACACCTGACTCTTGTGATGGTTGGGGTGTCTCCAGGAGGGTTTGATGAGCTTGCTCGAGAGTGGTGTAACGTTGATTGAGGTCTGCATTTTCTTCTTCTATAATTGTAAGCCGTCTCTGTAGTTGTTGATGATTCGTAGTCAGTTGATGATGACGGTCTTCGAGAGCCTGATACTCACTCTGAAGTTGATACAGGCATTGATGTAATGCCATGAATATACTATTTACATTAAACGATGCAGGGAAAGATGAAGATGAAGGGGAAATGGGGAAGGGGAAGGGAGTTATGAATGCTGTGGAGTCAAGTGGTGAGGTAGGTGGAGGGGGTATGGGAGATTGAGGTTGCGTGGGGGGTGGGAGTGGTGCTGTGGCTAGTGATGTTTCCATTGTGTCGAACGTGTGTGTGACTGTGTAGATGGGAACAGTGGGTGGGGTGGATGTGATATTTGTGAAGAGTGTTGTGAAGGTGGGCATGGTAACTCTTCCGAATTGGATGCCGAGAGAGAGAGGAATTCCCAGGACGACTGTGGTAATGGCAGAAATAGGTGTGGTAGTGCCAGTTGGTGAGGTGACTTGTGTAGTGAGAGGTGAGGTGGGTGGCGAGAGTGGTTCCTCCTGATGTTCTTCTGTTTGTGTGTTACCTCCTGGTTCTGATACATTGATGTGGATTTGTTTGCCAGATCGCATGGGACGAGTAGGCACTCATTTCTCAAATCGATGAATATAAGTCATGGCTGCATGAACAGCCTCATCTAAGCCTACCGCGTCAGCGTGCAGGTTCATTGAGTCGATAAACATGTCATCCACACCTTCCTCGGCTAACATTTGGCTCATGATCATCTTTCCTATCTCGAGCGACAGTTTGTGTTGCTCTTGGACCCGCCTCATGGTTTCGTATAATCTTTTTATTTGGGCCGAGTATGCCGGGGCACTTGCTAGTTCTGAAAGTTCTTCATATTCTTGATCATACACCTCGTTTGCCTCTTGTTCTTCTGTCTCTTCTTCATCTTCTTCTACTTCTACTACTCCCGGTTGGGTCGGGGCTGAAGTTGTAGTCGTGGGTTGTTGTCCTTGGGTCTGCTCTGCTTCTATCTCTAGGTTAGAATCATTGATCAAACGGGTAATTTCTTCATTTGTCAAATCAGCAAGGGTGTAACCTTGAGGGAACTCCAAGTCCGATGGAATTAGAGGGAGCACCAGGTTGGGTCCTTCTAGACTTGGTCTGGGTAGGCGAATGGTAAATGGTCGGACACGACTCGTTTGTGGAGGGATCACCTCTGGTGTGGTAGTGGCTCCCCTTCGTTGAGCGCATGGTAATTGAACTCCCCCTCTCATCTTCTTCGATGGAGGGCCCGTTGTTGATAGTCGTCTTTGGAACTCTTGGGCCCTGACCCTACTAGTGCTCTTTGAATGGGCACGTCGTACGCTAAGCACCTGTAAATTATTCTTGTGAGAGCACAGCATCCATGAAGTACATTTTTCTGTTTCTTATTCCACCGTTGATGGGCTATGTGTATTTGATCGATGATCCAGTGCAGTATGTTGATGGTGAGATTCTCTGTCTCTACCAAGTACAAGCTGAACCATATCTTTTTTGGTGGCATAGTGAATCGTTCTTGGGCGGGAAAAGCAAAATGTTGCATAATAGTTCGTAGGTGGAGAGCAATGGTAGGTGTCATTGCTACCATGTCCTTCAATTTGTTGAGATCCTTATGCTTCATCTTGCCTGGAACCATTGTTTCTTTATCAATGGGAATATGCATGCCTTGCATGTTCAATGCTGCCCATACCAAATTGAGGGTCAGTTTGAATCTCTTGAGTTCGTGGCCTGGCAATAGTGAGGGTAGCACAAAAGTACTATCGCCTCCCTTCGCCCAGCTAGGAGTGATAGTACTGATAAAATAGGAGCAGCGTAGGAAATCTGGCTTAGGCAAATGTGCTCTGAAATAGCTATCCAATCCCGCTTTGGTCTAAACCGATCGCATTACTTCTGCTTTCTGATAGTTCTCAAATTCACGAGTGAAGAAATGGTAGCGTCCCCATTTGCCATTGAACTCAATTTCTGCTTCCTAGAAGTAGGTGCCATCACCCAATGGCCTTGTGACATCACTAAACCAATGAGCGTGTTTCCCCACTTGAGAAGCGTGTCCCTGAGGAGGGTCCTGAATAGGGAGAACATGCACCGCTTGAAGTTCTTGAGGCCTCTCGGTGAGTGGTGGTTCCAAGAGGAGGGTTTCAATGTCCACAATCTGTGTGCTAGACCCTGCCTGGGAACTGGTGCCTCCTGCTTCTGCCATTGTTATTGCTTGCTTGCTGGTTCTGTGAGAATATAGATCATGCGTTAATATTGTAATGGACAAGATAGAACACTTTTTGTCCCCGTTACAACATTATCATGAGGTGCGTAATGGGTTAGTGGGTCAGTGAGTGCTCGATGATTGTGTGTGTAGTTAATGAATGGATAGTTCTACGAGCTAGATGGAAAGATGCAGTGTATGAGTGATGTAGTTAGCAAGTGAGGATGAATTTACACATGGGGTTCGGGGGTTTTATTACAAGTTTTAGGTTGCCAAACACAATGGATGGCTTTCGGTTTTGGTTTAGTGGATACTCTGGAGGGCTTTATGAGTATGTCTGCTTGGGAATGAGGCATTTTTGGGACCCATTTACAAGTGAGTCTGTGCGTGCTTCTGGGTGATTGTGTGTTCGTGCGTATTAAACAAGAGTGGGTAACGGCTCCTTGAGTGAGTGACCCCTGTCGTGTATGATGTGATTCGTGCGGGACTAGTTGAGCCCGCAAGCAAGCCTTAGGCACCCAAATTTGTCTTGATTGTGGGCCATCCTTCATCGACTTCTTGGGCACCCAGATAGATTTCACTTTCTCAAAAGAAGTTTTGGAAGTCTTCTTATTAGTATCGTGTCGTTGATTACTTATAGGAAGTTGAGATGATTGTTTTCACTTGATTGTAATAGGCCGCTCGCCTTTTCGCACCCACAATTGTTTCAATGGCTGAGTCATTCTGCTTCGCACGTTCTTTTGGCCTCCAGCATAGGTAGTCTTCAGTAATTGATCTGCCTGTGGTTGCTGCCTCCCTCTGGCCTTTGGAAAGGAAGGGAGTTCCGTTGAGTCCTTGACTCCTTTATTGAGATCACCATTCCTCTGCATCACATAGCTTTGGACAAGAACAGCATGGTCAACTTCATGTGTACCCCTGGAAGGACCAGGAGTTTGTGCCTTTCCTAGTTCCTTGAGTGCTCCATTATCTAACTCAACTGTAATTCGACTCTGATTTACCCATACCTGAAGAAGTCCACTTCTTAGGTTTAAGTTGACTGCATGGTCATAGATCCAGTCTTGACCCAAGACCAGAGGCTCAGTGAGATCCTCATCTTGACACACTAGTACCTTAACTGTCATTGGAACATCTTGAATGGAGAGGGGAAGTTCCACCTCGCCCATGCAAGGGGTTTCCACACCTCCCAATCCTATGAGATAAGCTTCTATACGATTGACTTTTAACTTCAATTCTTGACAGTAAGAGAGTTTAACGGCACTAGTGGCTGCACCTGAGTCAATCAATGCTCGTGTAATTTTTGCACTAACTCCTTGTCCTATCTCTAAGGTCACAAAAGGACGTCGATCGATTATTCTTTGGGAACTTATTCCTGAGACTTCACACATTGCCACATGATATCCTGGATCCTCATAGGCACCTGTCCTAGGTTGATCCCTACCCTGCCGTCTCAACTTCATCCTTCTGATGCGTTCTAAAGCTTCTGCTTGAGCTTCTTCTCGAACTCGTTTCTCTTCTTCTTTGCGTTTCTTAGCAGTGTTGAGTCGACTTAGCATTTCTTCTATGAGAGGTTCCTGATACAACTTGACTCTGCACCCGCTGATGTAGCTCGGAAGAATATCACCTTCTAAGGTGGCTAGTTGTAGTGCTCCACTCGTTGAGATCTTATTTATGATCATAGGTCCATAGCCACGTTTCTCTAATTTTCTTGCATGTTTCTTCAAAGTGTAGACTAAAACTAGGTCTCCGGCCTTTAATCCTTTATCCTTAACATGGGCATCAAAGTACGCCTTCTATCGTTTCTTAGCTGCATATATTCCTGCTGCAGCTCTTAGTCTGGTTTCACCTAATCGTTCAAGGTAAAAAATTCTCAAAGAGAGTTCATGGCCCGTCCACTCATGCTCCTGTGCTATTCTCAATGTGGGAATCAAGAAGTCCAAAGGTAGCACAGCATTTTGGCCAAATACCATCTGAAAGGGTGTGGCTTGGAGTACCGTTTTATAGGCCACTCGGTATGCCCAAACAGCATGGTGTAGCTGTTTGTCCCAATCAGAGCGTTTATTATTCACCAATTTGGTAAGCACATTGCATAGAATCTTGTTTGTGCTTTCGGCCTAGCCATTAGCTTGTGGGTGATAGGGGGCAGACTTTTTATGTACTACCAAGAACCCTTGGAGCAGATTTTTAATAAATTCATTCAAGAAGTGAGTGCCTTTATCACTTACCAGCTCTATAGGTAGCCCGTATCTTGTGAACACATTGTCAAATAGGAACTTAGCAGTTGTTTGAGCATCGTTCTTTGTCGTAGCTTTTACCTCTACCCACTTTGTTAGATAGTCTATGGCAACAATGATGTATTCAGCATGTGAACCCTTAGTTGGGGGATTAATAGGACCTACAAAGTCTATTCCCCACTTAGAGAATGTACATCCACCCATCATAGGTTTCAGTGGCATCTCATCCTTGCGTATAGGATACTGAGTTCTCTAAAAAACATCACACCGTTTCACATAGGTATGTGCATCCATGTGAAGGGTCGGCCACCAGAAGCCCGCAAATAGTATTGCCTTGATCACCCGATCTGGTCCAAAGTGTCCTCCTGCTACACCTTGGTGAGCTGCTTCCAAGATCTTGAGATATTCACTCTCATGGACAATAGTCTCAGGTAACCATCTTTACCACGCTTGTATAGATTATCACCAATGAGTGAGTAATCTAGGGCTTCTTGTTCTAAACTTCTTTGTCTAGCCAGTGTCATATCTGGAGGGAATGTTTTCGTCCTCAAGAAGGCCACTAATGGTTCACTCCAATCTGGCACTATGGACACTTGATACAGAGTGGCATGTTCCACAAGTGGTTTAGTGCAACAGATTGGGCATTCCTTGCACAACTTGTGGACATCAGCCTCCATAGTCGGCCAATGCATACCGACTCTCCTTAGTGTCTGTAGGGTTCGTTGCTTTGAGTAGTGTTGCTCTAATGCACCTACATGTGCTAATTGCAACCATTTAGCGTACTCATCCTCTTCCACACAACAAGCCAATATCCCTTGATCTGTTTGTTTGTACATGCTTCTTGCCATGATGTGGTACTTCTGGGCCTTTACTACCTCTCTACCTTGAGTGTTTATGACTGGGTGGTTAGGCCCGTATGTCAATACTGGCACTAATGGCTTAGCCCACTGAGGGACAACTTCCAAATTAAACAAGTAAGCATCAGGAAGGTCATCTGATACTCCTTGTGGGGCTTCTCCAGATGTGAGCCTAGAGAGGTGGTCTGCTCTCAAGTGAGTCTTCCCTTTCCTCACCACAACCTCAAAGTTGTATTCCATTAGCAAGAGAAACCATCTTACTAATCTACCGGTATTGCAAGGTTTGTTTACCAAGTACAACGGTGCTTGAGATTAGTAAAAAATTTAAACTTATTTGCAAGCAAATAATGTATAAACTTCTTAACAGCATATAATCGCTGTTTAAGCTCATTGAAGGAATTCTCACATTCACCGGTCCACTCAAAGTTAGTCAAAAATCCATACAGAGGCTTGGCAATGATGGCGTACATGTGTATAAAGCGTCGGTAATAGCCACAATGCCCCATGAAAGCTTGTACTTCTTTGACATTCTTTGGCCTAGGTAACTATGCTATGGCTTTTACTTTCTCTTCATCAATGGATATGCCATTTTTTGACACTATGTGTCCTAGAATCCTGCCTTGCCTGACCATGAAAACACACTTTTCTGGGTTCAAGCAGACTTGATATTCTCTGCATTTGTCAAAGATTTTCCTGAGTTCTGGTATATGTGTCTGTCTAATGTTGGAATGAGCACAGAGGTCATCAACATAGACTTCCAAATTCTTCCTCAAGAACTCTTTAAACACGTGGCACATCAGTCTCTGAAAGGTTGCAGGAGCATTGGTAAGCCCAAATGGCATTACCCTAAAGGCAAATATGCCCCATTCTATGGCAAAAGCTGTTTTATGCTGATCTTCTGGAGCTATGGCTACTTGATTGTAGCCTGAAAATCCATCAAGGAAGCTGTACACTTCCTTGCCTGCTACTCTTTCTAAGAGATGTTCTGTGATAGGAAGCGGATAGTTATCTCGAATTGTGGCTGCATTGACCTTTTTTCAAGTTAATGCACACACGTAGCTTTCCATTCTTCTTGGGCACCACTACAATGGGGGATACCCACTCAGTGTGCTCAATTTCATATATGAATCCAGCTTCTGTCAGTCTATCTATCTCCTCTTTGATCTTAGCATCATAGTTATCATTATATGTGTATGGCTTTTGCTTAGAAGGTTTAGCATGTGAGGTCATGGGGATTGTGTGTGAGCATATGTCCGGGTCTACACCTTTCAAATCCTTGTAACTCCAAGCGAATACATCTCTGTATTCTCTTAGCAAGGCTATTAATGCATGCTCTTCTTCCTCTCTTAGGTCATGTCCTATGTAAGTGCATCTCTCCTCTCCTTCTTCTAGGGCTACCACTATTTTTTTGGTGGTTTCTTTGTTATCATAGGCCTCTCCTGATTGTCCCTCTCGTTTAGGCATCCTTATCATGACTCTTCTATCATCTATCTCATACTTCTTAAAATTTTTCGGGACCTCAAACAAAGATTCCTCCTGTTCTTGTGTGACTTCTTTCTTCTTCCTTTTCTTTCCTTCTTCCTTAGGGGTTACATGTGTGGTTAGCCTTACATCATTTGTAAGCTCTCCGTGCCTCTGGGGTTGAAATTCTACTTCATAGAAGTATTCTTTATCTGATGCAAAAGGTGGGTCCATAATGATTGACTCTAGATCGGAGTCACTTGCATCCTTAAATGCATTAGATCTAGGTTCACACTCTTCTAAAACTACATCTCCCATGATTGGCTCTATGGAGAAAACTGAAATGTCATAGCCATCCTCATCACAGTGGGGTGTCCATTGTTCTTCATTGATGGATACATCCATGGTTGCTAGGATTTCTGCCCAGCCGTGGGGCTCAAATTCTTCATCAGGAAATACTACAGGTGCATAGGCTGGGTCTTGAATGGATCTATGTGTTTCTTTTGCACCTATCTCTCTGGCTTTTTCTCTCTTCTCCTCTTCTACTGCCACTTTACACATCCATAAGTGAGTGTCTTCATGCATCCATGAGGATCCTGATCCTATGGAATGCACAGACTCCGTATCATCTTTGGCTCTATGGATGGGGTTCCATTGGATAGGAGGGACATCTCTATGACAGTAATCTTTGAGATTAACCTTGGTCGTGACACCTAAGTGTTGCAAATACAAGGAATTGGTTCCCCAATCCTGGACCACTTGCAACTGTCGCATAAATGGCCTTCCCAAAATCATCTCATCGGCATGACTCTTGTTGAAATCACATATGGTGAAAGTATGCTCAAACTCAACACCGCATGTAGTGAGATTTATTCCTTCCAGCAAGCCTAAGGGTCTTTCTATGTGGCCATCAGCCATCTCTAATTTCATCCTCGTGGGCCTGAGTGTTGGCTTGCCCCAACGCTTCCATAGGGAAGTGGTGGCAATAGCAACTCCTGCATCTGAGTCTAGAATTGCCTTGATCATGTATCCCTGATGGGTAATGGGAAGATAGGTGTTTCCTTCTTCACCTTCACTCATATCTCCTATCTTCTCTAGAGGAATTTCTGGCACTGTCCTATGAGAACCTACCTGGGAACGAGGTTTTGATATCTCCGGTACTTGTTTGGCTACATGTTTCCATAACTCTGGCCTAACTTTAAGTAGCTCTTCTAAAGTGAGGTTGCACTGCACTTTAGTGTTTTTCACTACCTCCGTATTCCTAGGTATGACTGAGTCTTTGTTTCTTACCATGACTGTGGGTGCTCTCATACAGGTCGACTTGGCTTCCCATGGGCCTGTGAAGTGGGGTAATTCATGTAAAGAATTAGACTCAAAGTCTAATCTCTCTTGAGACTGGGTGCTCTCGTGCTCTCCATAAATAGAGGGAATATCTTGTGGGAATTGATCATGTGCGTCATCCACAAGTTCAATGGGAGGAGGGACTTCACTTTCTTTAGCCCATTTGTCTTCTTGAATCTCTCGTAGGAATTCTGGTGTGTACCTATTCATAGAAGAGGAGGTGTCTGGTTCAGTGGAATTGGGCACAAAAGCTTCCTGTGGGGGAAGGCTTATTCTTTTGCTTGCCTCATCTCTTCCTTGATTTTTTTCTTCCTTGGCAGATCTTGCAATTATGCTCTCTAACTTCTCTAGGAGTCCATCCAAGTGCAATTGTGTCTTAGCTGAGCCAGAGTAGTTGAAGAGACGACTGGCTTCAAACATGGTCTGAGCCAATGCGACCATTTTCACGCAAAGCTTGGTTCTTTCTATCTCTAGGTCAGCTTTGGGGTAGAACTTGTTATGCTCCATCACATTTGGCCCTTCTTGGATTCTGGCCTGATATGCCTTAAGCATCATGTCTATGTCTTTAGGAGTGGGGTCAGCTAGCACTGATACTACTCTAGGGGGTGGTGGGATGGTCTGAGGTAGGTGGACAGATGGTGGGTTAGATGGTGATGGAATGTGGTGGTGGTGGTATGTGAGAGTTTGTTTGAGAGGTGAGTTCAACAATTTTGGCTTTTGTTTCTCTTATGCTTTCTTCTAAGTCGTTCATCTTTTTAGACCATTGTCTTTTCATTCTTTCTCGACTATCCCTCTAGGCTCTCGATCGTTTCTTGGCTATGCTCTCGGTTTCACTAACCTCTGCACTCTTCTCTTGACCTATTCCTAGGTTTTGTTGCAAAGCCAGGGCCCTAGTGACCACTTGCACTGGTGCAGTGGAAGTGACACTTCCTGTTGAGTCTACAACTAACCCAATAACGTTAATTGGAGTTATTTTTGGCATATTATTGGGATTCTTTGGGCAGTCTCGTAAGAGATGCTCCTTCCCGCAATCTTGGCAAATGCCTTGAATCGTCACTGACTGGGGTTGTGTAGGTGGAGGTAAGGGGCAATCACGGATGAGGTGATCTCCCTGACATCTGTAGCATGGTCCTCTAGGGAATGGGGGTCTCACCTGCCTAGGTTGGGGTCTAGAGTTAGGGTTTGTGTACATTACATTTGTGTACTCTGGCTCCCAACTAGGTTCACTTGGTTCTTCACTGTAGTAGGACTCACCATGTTCAGGAGATTGCATGTAGTAAGCCTGGGCTATCAATATGTGTAGAATCAAAGCTATGGTCATTAGGATCACTTTCTGAAACCAATGGTGTTACTGGCACTATAGCTCTATTCAAATTTTCCTCAGCTGCTGCATACTTTACAGGAATCACATTAGCTGGGGTTGGGGGTTGTTGAGCTAACACCGGTTGTGGCCTTTGTTGGTTTTGGTAGGAGGGTTGTTGATAGGGTTGCTGCGGTCTACCATATTGTTGTGGAGGGTACTGGTTCTGGTATCTTCCCTATTGTGGATAGGGCTGAGGGTAAGTTTGTCTAACTGCTTGCTTATTGTATGGGCAGTCTTGTGCCGTGTGATTTGTCTATCTCCGTTCTAGGGTGCAGTATTGGCTGCTAGGGTTCACTTGGGGATGAGCCATGATGGGACATGCGTTCGCCATATGGTCACCACCGCAAGTATAGCACCTCTTTACTGGGGCAAATCTAGGAATTTGTTTACTAGAGACACCTAGTTTTTGAGCTACTTTCTCTGCTAATTCCTCGATTGATGTGGATTGCGAGGAAGAGAGGCTATAAGCACTGTCAGAATCTTTGTAGATTTTTGAAAGCACTAGTTCCTCCCCTAGGTTATCCTCAATGTCAATGCACATGCGTACACACTCTTCTATGGTCCTAGGGTCCTTCAAGTACACATAGGACCTCAATTTGGTACTTAGCAATCCATCCAAGAATAAAGCCACTTGTTTGGCAGGTGTGGGTAACTCAGGAACAGGGCATCTCTCAAGGTACTGCCTAAATCTTCTTCCTGCAAGTCTCACAATCTCTTGAGGGGTCTGCTTGAAGCTGTATATCAATGAGGAAGTATTATGCCTTATGCCACTTTTAGAAAATTCGGTGATGAAAGCCTCTAAGAGTTGGTCTATGCTCCTGAACTGTCTCTCATTCAATGGTTGAAACCACGTAAGGGATGTGTTCCTAAGTGTTAGAACAAAGGCATTATATTGCGTGAATAGGTCCTCAACTTGTTCAGCTCTCAAGACTTGCCTAAACTCGTCCACATGATCATATGGGTCTCCTGTTCCATCGAAGTAATTCTTCATGGACTTAACTAACTGAGTCCGTCTCAAAATCTTGGCGTGTTCCCTAGGCCTTGGCAGAGGGAAATCATTAGCATTCCTCTGGTTCCTTGGGGCTCTAAGTCCCTCAGGTTCCACTCTATTTGTTTCCGTTCTCGTTCTGTCTCTTCCCACTGGGTTGGCAAAGCTTACCTCCGGTCTATCTCTATGTCTGTCTCTTTGAGTTCCATGAGCGTGGGAGGTTCCAGCTCCTTGGTGACCAAAGGACACATTCGATCTTGGTTGGGGGAAAATAAATTCACCTTTCCAAGTGTAAGCGTGCCTATCATTTTTTGTAACCACAAAGACCCTCTCTGAAGCATGATCCAAGTAGGTCACTCTGCCTGGACTATCAGGATCTTTGAACTCATATATCATGATTGTTCCTACCTCATTTGGCTGATCAGATCTATACCTTCAAAAGGCTTCATTAGTCTCTCGGCTGAGGAGTAGATCTATGCTCTTATTGTCTTGGGGAATCCACTCTGGTGTGATAATCCTAGTGAGAACAGATTTGCCTCAGGGGGTTCTAGGTTCTACACCCATGTTTCCTTGCTCTAGGTCACCTAAGTCCGTTTCTGGGACCACATTCCCAAATTCATCTGTCCTATCTGGATGAATGGTGACTACATATATTGTCCCTTCTTTTTCCAAGTACGCTCCATTTTCAAAATTGACCGATGGATGTTCTAGTCCAATGGATTGGTCAGGGTTTTTGATATGGACCACAGATCTTCCTAGGCCGTCCTCATAGATGCTAGCACCTAATCGGTTGGTCCTAAGGTATTCGAGTTGCGTCTTGTAAGGGCCTTGCACCCTATGTAAATATGGCACTCGAGAACTTCCAGAAGGTCTCTCCATACCGTGGGACATCTCAGACTCGCTAGTCTCAGAGATAGGGTAATACGAATGATGGCTCAATTGTTGGGCCCAAGACCTAGCAGTATGATTGACACTAGCCTCTGAAGATCTAAGGCTTTGTTGTCTATCTCTCCCTAGGTGTCGTCCTGATCTAAGGTTCATAAGCCCAATTGAATGATCTCAAATTTTCCCAAGTACACTTTGCATTGCTGAGGTCTTTTGTATTAGTCACTTGTTCTTTTTTAATTGCCCTTAGGGTGTCACTTCTTGTCCAATTAATCTTCGTCGCAAGGAACACTTGAGTTTTATCGTACTTTGAGTGTGGTCGCTCAATTTAAGTTCTTTTCCCTTAGGTTGTTTCGCAATTGTAATCTCCTAACACTTGCACTTGAGTGATTAGAGTTCTTGGACTTGGTCGTTCTTAACGTGTCCTTAATTAATCAAGACCTCTATCCGTACTTAGCCTATGCTAGGGATTGACAGAGGGTGTTGAGAATTTCCAACCTTAAGTTTCTTCCCTTGGTTGCCCTTGTATGCCCAGGAAGCGTGTTCCCAAGCTCACACTTACTCTTGCTTCGAGTACCCTTCGATTCTCTCGAAGAACTTGAAAAAGTCCACAATTAGCTCAAAATTGAATTCAGTTGACAGACAGATCATTTTCATGCATGTAATTCACAGACCCAATCGCCTTTTGCCTCTATGGAAAACAATCCCAAGGGAAACTTAGTTTTCCTACCCCGGGATATGGTCACTTCAAATTACCCTATCTAATAATCCTGACATCAATTCTATCGTAACCATTGGAAGTTTTGGTTGTACTCCCCACAAGCTTTCCAACAAAACAAAAATCACCGCAATCTGATTTCGTATGAGGAGGTTATGTCCATTCAGGGTTTGGGGGCCAATTTAGGATTTTAAACAGGTTAACAGGCAGACAGGGCTTCTCGAAATGCTTTGGGGTATCGGCCTCACAACCACTGATGAACCCTAGTATTTGTTCCACAATTTGTCAAAAATAGACCACTCTTTTTTGCCCTAAAATATTAGCCAAATTTGCCCGTCAATCGTGTTCGCAAGCTCTGTCAATCGCGATTGATAAGTCAGTCGCAATTGACGTGTCAGTCCCGATTGACAAGTCCGTCGTGGCTGTCAGTCGCGATTGATGGGTCAATTGCGATTGACAGGTGGCCCGAAAATTCAATCAGTCGTTGTCAAAAGATTGTGGACTCTGTCAGTCGCGATTGATGGGTTGATCACGATTGACAGGTCCATCGCGAGGGTCTGTCCGTCGTGGTCAAGCAATCCTTGACTGCGTCGGTCGCGATTGACAGGTCCGTTGGGGCTGTCAGTCGCGATTGACTGGTCGATCGCGATTGATGGCTCGATCGCGATTGACACGTGTCACGCGTAGGTTCTGTCAGTCGTGGTCAGTCGGTCGTTGACTCTGTCGGTCGCGATTGACGTGTCGATCGCGATTGACGTGTCGATCGCGATTGACGTGTCGATCGCGATTGACAAAGCCGTCAGCATGTGTCCATCGTGGACAGGGCGATCGCGATTGATAGAAATCTGAGGAATTTTAAAATTTTAAACACACATTTGGGAAGCTCTAGGCCTGTAGATTATGGTTATGTACTTTGTTTAGCAAAAAGATCATTTTTTCTGTCGATCGCGATTGACAGAGGTCAATGCCTCGGGACCTGCACAGTCAAATTTTTTGCCTACTAGAGCTAGTGCAGCTGCTGGGGATGCTGATTCCTGTAGAAAATCTCAAAAAACATAGAAAATCACAAGCACACAAACGCTCTCTCGCTCTCTCTCACAAGTGAAATGAGGGGAATGGTATGGGTGGGGTGATATGACCAAAAACTGAGATTTTTCACGATGATGGAGATGGATGTGGGAGATGGTGAGGATGATGATGGTGATGAGAAAAGAAGAGAAAATAGGAAAAAGGTGAAGAAAATACCTATAACTCCAACGCATCAACTCTACGTCTTACCATTACACGCTCGTCCTCAAAGCTCGATCCCCGGCAACGGCGCCAAAATTTGGTGTAGCTCAGTGATGAGTAGCACCTCCTTAATGTCAATCCGGGAAGACGTGAGGATGGTATGATGACCTCGAGCAAGTGAAGGCACAAGTGCGTGAGTGCGAAGCACACTAACATGCACACACATACACACACGCGCTGTCGTCGTGATCCAAAACCCAGTGTTGGAAGTCAAATTTCAAACACCAAATTGAAGCACCATTGAAGAGGAGAATAGAGGGAAATTTCTTTTTCCTTAATCAGGACACGGGAAAATTCTTGCTTCCCATCTATCAATCGGGATATGTGGATATCGTCTACCTTGAGGAGAGATCTAGAGTTTTTTTCCATCTATGCATTTTGGGCGTCTAGTCACATGACTTTGAGAAGAAAAAGGAAGCTTCTGTGGCGGTGGCAAGAGGGAAGATATGCGGGGGCTGACACATAAGAGAGGCATTTCAATGTTTATAATCGGCGGGGAGATAATGCAGAGAAAAACATCCGACGGGGGGGAACAAAAGGGCGCACCGTGAGCATGGGAAAAGGATGGTGACACAGCGCATAGAGGGAAGAAGGCAGGCAGGTCTGAGAATACAGCGGAGAAGGAAGGAGGCCAGAGAACGGGAATTTAGCAGGCAATATACGGAGGATAACGTGCTGTGATCGTACGGCCAGGGAAGCCTTGAGAAGGGAGGAGGCTATGCAAGCAAGGATCAGAGAAAAAAAAAAAAAAATAATAATAACAATCATGAATGCTCGTGAGTCGCACCTTCTTCGCTAAGCCATCGGACTCACGCGACGACAGCAAAGGAGAGGGAAACGATTCGATTATACAGCCATTTTATGTGAGAAAGATGAGGAGGCACGGAAATCAATTTATCACAGATTTATACAGACGATGAGAGATCAGTATAAGGGCAGTTTCAAAAAAGTTCATGATAAGACGTACTCGATGTGTCTGGTATTTATGAACTTCTATCTGCGTTTTCCTGATGAACTATCACTGATCATTTTTTTTTTACAATTTGGTGTAATCATTTAAGCAGACGCTTCATCATTTCTGTTGAAAGCTAATTTTTTTGATGACGGATTTATTTGCACGCATAGGTGAACATTTTTCTTATTGATCGGAAAGCGTTAACAATTGATATATTGATTACAGCACTTACACATTTGTATTTATTCTATAAACGCTGAGAGAAATTGTGCTCTGATGATGACTAATAATAGCGGATTTTGAGAGGAGATTAGTAGTAGTCGTCAGTTATTTCAGACAGAGATCACAACTTTTTTTTTCATGTTATTAATGACCATTGAGGGACGTAAAAATGGGGAGGTATTCTGAACGCTTATCATTTGGTGTTTTAGAGCTATCTGCTTCTGTTCGCTAATGGCTATGCTAAAGATTTAACGTTGAAAGTAAAAGTCTCTTTTGTGCTCTGATGATAATATAGAAGAATAGCAGAAAATCAAAGAGAAATAGAGAAAACAAGGGAGACCAAATTTTGTTCAATTCTGGTCTGAGATGCGAAGGGAAATTCTGTAAGAAGATTTCTTGATTTCGATCTTGATTACTCCACCATTCCTGCATACTTGGATGCGGAACTGAATAAACTCAAAGAAGTCATATCAGAGGTGCGTAACTTTAAAGAGCATGACACTGAAAAGCTATGTTTTACAGAGGCACGGAATTTAATTTCTGCTAGTATCATGTTTAGATGATTTTTCTATTTTATGATCGATGTGCATCGGCTCATGTACGAACGCTTCTAATGCTCTGAATCGATATACATTCCATATAACTAATGTGTTCGAATTATATTCCATCTATGACATAAATTATTCTGTTAAACTTTCTCTATTGCTCCAAACAAATCGAGATTAAATGTTTAAGTTGTCACTGATTCTGATATCAAACTACGTTTCAAATCATCACGTACATAATCGCTACGATTTGGTACTTCTAAATGACTATCAATAGTTCTATCAGAGTTGTTATTCTAAAAAAAAAAAAAAAAAAAAAAAATGTTTTGTTTATAAAAACAATGAGATGCAATTCATATAAGAGGTTACCGAATGCAAAGTTGGAAGTCACGAAAATTATTTCTTTTGACGAAACAAGATTCAATCACGAAAGCAATCAAAATTTGTTTCTTTTACCTACAGATTACTGTTCCATCGAGATATAGTTCTTTAATGCTCACTCATTTTCTATGTTGAAGTCATATTGTTTTTACATGATTGAACCGTTTGTGCAATTTCTTTTCTTTTGCTGTCAATATTTTATCATACTGAAATGAATTTCCTTGAAACATCCACTTTGTGAAAAATAATATACTTTTGGCTTTTGACATATGCATTACGCTTACAAGATTTCTCATATTTATGTGCGGGTAGAGAGACGATTGCTTAATTTTGTTGATAAACTATGATCACAAGCGTCAACGTCTTATATCTAAATATCTTTGTCGGTTGAAATTTGATAAAAACTATTATGCTTGTCTTATTGTGTAGATTTTGATAAATTATCAATTTAAATTTATATTTGGCCGAAACACAAGATTGTTTTTTTTTTTTTTTTTTATCAACATATAGAAGCCTTAAATGTCTAAATTGGTTCAGATGATTGAATCATTAATTGATCAAGTTTGTTTGATTTATGAATCTTGAGAAGTATTTCCAAAAGTTTTTCTATGATAGGATAAGTTGGAATTTGGACCTCTTCATTGTTCTGAATACAACAATTTTCTTTGAGTACCCTCTTCTTTGTACCTGAGCTTGCTCCAAGCACCCTGCGTGCGCCGTATTTTTGGCGGTCGCCCTGATCCACCAACCATCGCTTTCGCGCTAACAAATTGAATTGAATTTGGAAGTAATATCACTATTCTCGACCCTCCTTTGGCGAACGTGACGACATACCTGGTGAACCCGACGTGAAAGGAGGGGGTGAGTGAGTTATAGAGCCACAAAGATTAGCATAATCAAAATGGAAGAGATCCTAGCTCAATTCCTACGCTTTCAAGAAGAAGATAGGCGTCAAAAAGCCATCCAATCACTTTATGAACGTCTAGTCAATCGGTGTGGCTTTTTTAATGGAAAGAATGTCTCAAAGTTCTGCAAAGAATATGAACTCGAGGCCAAATATCTAGGTGTCGGACTAAGTCCGATGACGGAAAAAGAACTATGTGAAAACTTTATCTATGTGTCGGATTACGACGTGCGAGACCAAATAATGCGAATAAATCAAACGACATGGTCCCAATACAAAGCGACACTCCTCAAGCAGTTTATGCTAGAGGATCTTGATAAAGTAACTCGTAGATCTTTCCTAAGGTGGGTTCATATGCCCAAAGACCAACCAATTCTTGAGATCAAAGAAGAGTTTGAGCGACAATATGATGATCTTTCCGAGCACGATAAGAGGTGCATGAGTCATGAAAGGGTTTCGTTGTTTCTTCGAACAATCGATGTTAATGCCTGAGAGGAGTTAATTCCACTTCTACAAGATATAGACTCCGACTCAGGGCTCACAGAGGATTGGACGCTTGTCCATGAAGCTGTAATGAGATATGTGAAGAAACAACAAACAATAGAAAAATTTTTAAACGATTGGCAAGCTGACATTTATGCAAATGAAGAAGATACACAAATTCCATGCATTTTAGAGACTAAAAATAATTTTCAAATCTATAGAATAATAGAAAACCCAGTTGGACATAAGGAATATATGCATGAAATACACGTACATGCTTATGAAGAGGATCACTATAAAGAACCTATAAACATAAGTGATGCAATCTCTGAGGATTCAAGGTACCAAGAGCCTGTAGATACTTTGATTACATCTACAAATACTGTATATGCAAAAACCCCAATGATGGGAGGAGCAAAGGAATATACGGAAGCTAAACAAAACAAAATCAAACCAATATCAAACATACAACAAAACAAAAATAAACAAAACACACCAAGAAACCAACATGAGGCTTCCTATAATCTGATAGACTCCTCGCTTCTAAGGGATGATAATCAAACAAACAAAGAGGCAAGATATGATAATAACCAAGATTTAAAGATATCTACCGGAAGTCGAGGTAACCAGAAAGAGATTGCAAATGAAATAACTCAAAATAATCCAGTGAATCCATGTGATGATCAGCACAAGATGGTTCCTTAAAAGACGAAATCAAGCAATACTTGAACTATTTGATACCATCTAAGAGTGAAATATCTCTTGAAGCATATGATTCAAATATGAATCATGGACAAATGACTAATTTGTATAAAGAGAATGCAAGGGAGCATGATGCTAATCAGGAGGGCATGCAAATTATGAGTCCTCTAAAGAATGGTATGTATGCCGATGGTGAAAAGCATGATGCTAAGCCTACTGATTGTTTAGATCAAGATCAAGAATATGAAAAACTCTTGAGTGATACCACATTAAATGAGTCGTTAGAGGTACAAGAGAGTGATCTGAATTATAGGTGTAAGAATGAGTTGTTGATTGAGCTTCAATATAATGATATGTATGTGAACGATATTGTACTCCATGAAGAAGGACATATGAATGATCATGAGAGCGATGAGGATACTCCACTGATTACTCCTCTTTACACTGATATGTATGTCAAAAATAATCATGTTGAGTTGAGTCCACACGTTGAAGAAATTGAGCATAAAGTGGTAGATGAAATGTTTATTGTGACATATGATAAGTCTGATGTGTGTATAGCATCGAAGGATATTCAATGTAAAACTATTGAGTCAAACAAGTGCATTGATGAAGCTCAACTTGATTTGGGTATATATGTCAAGATCCTCATACACGATGAGATAGTCGAGCAAGAATCAATGACCGAAGAAATGTATGATGAGTGTGGTGAGAGTACATCCTCTGAAGAGAATGAGCAAGAAATGATTGAGAGATATGAAGAATTCTATGATGGGATCTTGAATAAAGAAGTTGAGTTCCCGTCAATCTACATGCACTGTCCTATAAGGTGTAAAAATTATGATGAGTTTGATCTTGATAAGAAAGTCTCTAGTGATATTGAAGATGAAGACTTTCTTGGATTCAGTGATATCGAGTCTCTTCATGAAAATGGGCAAATGAATCTGGAAAAAGACAATGATGAAGAGTTCTTGGAGAGATTAGAGATAGAAGCAGATTCTATAATTTGTAGCACTCAAGTAAGGAGGGATTATGATAGACTGAATCACGAAAATGAACATAATTTGCAGTCAAAGAATGATGAACCTTCCTATTCAGAGTGTAAATCTTATGAATGTATTCAAACCCTTAATGGCAATGAAGAAGAAAGATTGGATAATCATAATGGAAATGATGAAATCCTTTCAAATGATTTCAACCTTAAAATGAATCAAAACATATGTATGATTGATTTGTTTGATGATGTTCTAAATACTCCAAATTTTAATAATCTATATACATGTGCTCATTTATCATGTGCATCTTCATATGATGCATTAGAGAGAAATGTAAATAAAAGCAACTATGCTCAAATGATTAAATCATGGATGTTTGAATTTTCTAAAAGCTACGTATGCCAGTCGAGCCTACAAGGAATGGACGAGCAAATGAAATGGCTTGTCCACATATCTAATCTTTTTAAAAATGATTCACGGATTGATGCGATCCAAAGGTGGCTTCTTAGGGAGCACAGTTTCTTTGGTGATCATATATCAAGGGAGATGGGTCTGAAGGGAGAAACCCTAATAAATGAGAACAAATAATACCAAAAGGAAATTTGTAAATAAAAATGTATATAACTTGTGTTTTTTGCTTTAATCTTAAGATAGATAGAAGAAACCAAATAAAACTAAAAATGCAAGAAATTAAAGTGGGAACACCTATGGTAATGAATGCATGTTGGATGAGTGGTTTGAAGTCAAAAATAATTCAAATAGAGATTTTAATGTTCAAATGAATGAAGTTTTTTAATATGTGATTCTTGAATGTGATGCTACTAATTTCTCTTATGTAGTTTTGAGAACAGGTGTTGATAAGGAGCTAATTGGAGATCTAGGAGTTTGATGGATTGTGCAGGAGGCAACCACTTTCAAATTACATCTTTATGGTTTACTGCAAATGGTTTCCCGAAGTTCTTTCATGGATTGCATGTATATATTGTGTCATGTGATTTGATGTTTCTCATGGTTTGTTTAGTTTCTATGAGTGTAGGAATGATCAAGCGAAGCCAACGGAGATGATGACTCAAGAACAAAGCCGTGAAAATCTTTTTCATTAGCTATCGTGCTTTAACCCTGGTCTTTTCTTTGCACCATTTTTGAGATGCATTGCATGCCAAATATGCATGTAAAAATATATAGGAAACCACGTCTTCGAAATTCCGTAGAAGCACGTCCATCTGCACAATTAGATAGGTAAATATCATTGAAAAATAATAAAGCAAGTTTTGAATGATAAGAGAGAATAGTTCTGAGTAAGGGAGAGTGATTGCATCTGTAAGAGAGTGGAGTTGTGAGTGATGTGAGCGTTGCTTAGATACCATAAAACCTTGATTTTTTTGCACCATTCTTGTTTCCTTCATGCACCTAACACATGCATAAATGAAATGTAAAGAGCACGAGTGATATTTTGGTTAAAACCCATAGTTGCACGAGTGATTGCACTTGTATTGAATTGTATATCCATGATGAAAATTGAGTTTAAATCCTCAACACCGAATTCCTAATACCTCCCCTATTTGCACCATATTGTTTTTATGCACTTAGAGTATGCATATGTAGGGCTCATTACATGGCCGTGCATAGGCACATTTGTTTTAAACCCGTGCACTTGAATTTTCACAATGATTTGCAGATACCGAGATCGATGCTGGCGCATCCAGAGGATGCACAGGTTTAGAGGGGATGGATGTCGTCGTGATCCAAAACCCAGTGTTGGAAGTCAAATTTCAAACACCAAATTGAAGCACCATTGAAGAGGAGAATAGAGGGAAATTTCTTTTTCCTTAATCAGGACACGGGAAAATTCTTGCTTCCCATCTATCAATCGGGATATGTGGATATCGTCTAGCTTGAGGAGAGATCTAGAGTTTTTTTCCATCTATGCATTTTGGGCGTCTAGTCACATGACTTTGAGAAGAAAAAGGAAGCTTCTGTGGCGGTGGCAAGAGGGAAGATATGCGGGGGCTGACACATAAGAGAGGCATTTCAATGTTTATAATCGGCGGGGAGATAATGCAGAGAAAAACATCCGACGGGGGGGAACAAAAGGGCGCACCGTGAGCATGGGAAAAGGATGGTGACACAGCGCATAGAGGGAAGAAGGCAGGCAGGTCTGAGAATACAGCGGAGAAGGAAGGAGGCCAGAGAACGGGAATTTAGCAGGCAATATACGGAGGATAACGTGCTGTGATCGTACGGCCAGGGAAGCCTTGAGAAGGGAGGAGGCTATGCAAGCAAGGATCAAAGAAAAAAAAAAAAATAATAATAATAACAATCATGAATGCTCGTGAGTCGCACCTTCTTCGCTAAGCCATCGGACTCACGCGACGACAGCAAAGGAGAGGGAAACGATTCGATTATACAGCCATTTTATGTGAGAAAGATGAGGAGGCACGGAAATCAATTTATCACAGATTTATACAGACGATGAGAGATCAGTATAAGGGCAGTTTCAAAAAAGTTCATGATAAGACGTACTCGATGTGTCTGGTATTTATGAACTTCTATCTGCGTTTTCCTGATGAACTATCACTGATCATTTTTTTTTTACAATTTGGTGTAATCATTTAAGCAGACGCTTCATCATTTCTGTTGAAAGCTAATTTTTTTGATGACGGATTTATTTGCACGCATAGGTGAACATTTTTCTTATTGATCGGAAAGCGTTAACAATTGATATATTGATTACAGCACTTACACATTTGTATTTATTCTATAAACGCTGAGAGAAATTGTGCTCTGATGATGACTAATAATAGCGGATTTTGAGAGGAGATTAGTAGTAGTCGTCAGTTATTTCAGACAGAGATCACAGCTTTTTTTTTCATGTTATTAATGACCATTGAGGGACGTAAAAATGGGGAGGTATTCTGAACGCTTATCATTTGGTGTTTTAGAGCTATCTGCTTCTGTTCGCTAATGGCTATGCTAAAGATTTAACGTTGAAAGTAAAAGTCTCTTTTGTGCTCTGATGATAATATAGAAGAATAGCAGAAAATCAAAGAGAAATAGAGAAAACAAGGGAGACCAAATTTTGTTCAATTCTGGTCTGAGATGCGAAGGGAAATTCTGTAAGAAGATTTCTTGATTTCGATCTTGATTACTCCACCATTCCTGCATACTTGGATGCGGAACTGAATAAACTCAAAGAAGTCATATCAGAGGTGCGTAACTTTAAAGAGCATGACACTGAAAAGCTATGTTTTACAGAGGCACGGAATTTAATTTCTGCTAGTATCATGTTTAGATGATTTTTCTATTTTATGATCGATGTGCATCGGCTCATGTACGAACGCTTCTAATGCTCTGAATCGATATACATTCCATATAACTAATGTGTTCGAATTATATTCCATCTATGACATAAATTATTCTGTTAAACTTTCTCTATTGCTCCAAACAAATCGAGATTAAATGTTTAAGTTGTCACTGATTCTGATATCAAACTACGTTTCAAATCATCACGTACATAATCGCTACGATTTGGTACTTCTAAATGACTATCAATAGTTCTATCAGAGTTGTTATTCTAAAAAAAAAAAAAAAAAAAAAAATGTTTTGTTTATAAAAACAATGAGATGCAATTCATATAAGAGGTTACCGAATGCAAAGTTGGAAGTCACGAAAATTATTTCTTTTGACGAAACAAGATTCAATCACGAAAGCAATCAAAATTTGTTTCTTTTACCTACAGATTACTGTTCCATCGAGATATAGTTCTTTAATGCTCACTCATTTTCTATGTTGAAGTCATATTGTTTTTACATGATTGAACCGTTTGTGCAATTTCTTTTCTTTTGCTGTCAATATTTTATCATACTGAAATGAATTTCCTTGAAACATCCACTTTGTGAAAAATAATATACTTTTGGCTTTTGACATATGCATTACGCTTACGAGATTTCTCATATTTATGTGCGGGTAGAGAGACGATTGCTTAATTTTGTTGATAAACTATGATCACAAGCGTCAACGTCTTATATCTAAATATCTTTGTCGGTTGAAATTTGATAAAAACTATTATGCTTGTCTTATTGTGTAGATTTTGATAAATTATCAATTTAAATTTATATTTGGCCGAAACACAAGATTGTTTTTTTTTTTTTTTTTTTTAATCAACATATAGAAGCCTTAAATGTCTAAATTGGTTCAGATGATTGAATCATTAATTGATCAAGTTTGTTTGATTTATGAATCTTGAGAAGTATTTCCAAAGGTTTTTCTATGATAGGATAAGTTGGAATTTGGACCTCTTCATTGTTCTGAATACAACAATTTTCTTTGAGTACCCTCTTCTTTGTACCTGAGCTTGCTCCAAGCACCCTGCGTGCGCCGTATTTTTGGCGGTCGCCCTGATCCACCAACCATCGCTTTCGCGCTAACAAATTGAATTGAATTTGGAAGTAATATCACTATTCTCGACCCTCCTTTGGCGAACGTGACGACAGCGCGCACACAAGGCAAGACAAAGAGTGAGAAGCAATGGAGTCTTTAGATTACTTTCAAAAAGCTCACACAAGTTCAAATCAATTACAAGCTAACCTCAAAAATGAGCTCTCTAGCTCTATTTATAGTTTTTGACTAGGTTTTGGCCTTGTCCAGACCTAGTGTCTAGCCTAGTTAAAAATTAGGTTCTCTACCCTATTTGGGGGTTCAAACGGAATCTAAAAAATGTGAAAACTGATAGGTAGGTACTTCTAAAGCTCCTCAAGCTCAAGGACTCCTTGGCTTGCACAAAATGGAGCTACAGAAATATGAAATGGTATTTACAATGGTTTTTAGTGATGAAAATCACTATTTTTGTAGGGATTTCTTCTAACATTTTGACATACATTTCCTGGAGCTCCCTACTTGCTCCTTCTGTGCCCAACTCTTTGATGCCTGAAAAATTTAAATGGCCTACTTGCTAGATCTTCTTTGACTACTGTGTCTGCTTGTGCTTTCTCTTCGCTCCGACTCCCTTCGTAGGCTTCCTTGTCTTGTGACTCCTTCAGTTCCTTGACTACTGCCAACATTGACTTACTAGGTACAATCACCTTGCGTATCCACCTTGGTTGAGGGTATGCCTGAGTGGACTGTTTAACGAAGCACTTTGATGTGTTGCACCAATGAGTACATGGATGATGTAGCCAAGTGGTTTGTCGAGGATGAGATATCATATCCACACACTATTTTGGAAAAGAAGGCAGATCCACCACACTCTTGCCTGGAAATGGTGACTGTTGACATTCATCTCAAGATTGAGTCTTACGCCACCATACTTGTTGGATTCCTATATGTCTACCAAATTTCTGCTCTTGGATGGTTGGTACTTCTTGTGTGGGTTCCGTAGGGTATGCTGACATGCACAAGGTGGGGGAAACTTCTATCATATCCAGCACCTCTCTCTCTCGACTTTGGAGGGGCAGTTCATGGTACTGTCCTTCAAGTTCCAACTGACGCAAAATTTTGCAAAGATTTAAACTCACCGAATAATGATATAACTAGTAATGGCCTAGGATCATAGGTTCTATTAGATCATCATCATGAGAAACTCACAGTTTTACCATCAAGGTCACATTTTCTATGGATATGGGTAGCTCGACCTCACCTATGTAGGGGGTTTCTAATCAACCTAGTCCAATGAGATAGGCTTGAAGATGCTTAATTTCATATTACCTACAAAGAGAGAGTCAAGTTGCATTCGAGGCTACAACGAGTGAAGTAAAGCCTTACACTGTGTGCGCATGGGTTCCTCACCTAGAGTGATATTAATGAATGGTCTCCTATCAATGATAGAGGGGACATTTCTTCCTCCAACTTGGCACATAGCTACCGGATATCATGGGGCGTCCACCGATTGAGGTTCTCTGTCTAGTCCTCTCCTTCATAGCCTAATTTGCCTGACGCGTTCCAACACTTCTCCTTGGGCTTCAGCTTTGATTCGTTCCATTTCTTCCTTTTGCTTCTTGGCAAGAGTGATTCAATTAAGCATGCTTGCAATTTAAGTTTCTTGATATAGATTGACTCTGCATCCACTAATATAATTAGGCAATACTTATCCTTTAAGAGTTTCCAACTGAACTGCATTGCTAGTCGATATCCTATTGATGATCATGGGTCTGTAACCTCGTTTTATTAACTTGCAAGCATGTTGTTTCAAGGTGTAAACTAGCACCAAATCTCCTACTCATAATCCTTGTCTTTAATATGAGCATCAAAGTAGGCTTTCTACCTCTTCTTAGCGGCATAAATTCCTGCTGCTGCTCGTAGTCTTGTCTCTCCCAGACTCTCTAAGTCAAGTATTCTTGAGAAAAGCTCATGACCTTTCCATTCGTACTCCTGAAAGATCTTGAGTGGGCATGTCAAAAAATCTAAAGGCAGCACTGCATTCTGACTAAACACCATTTGGAAAGGTATAGCATTAAGCATTGTTTTATAGGCTAGGCTATAAGCCCACAAAGCGTGGTGTAATTGTTGATCTCGATCTGAACGTTGATTGTTCATAATTTTGGTGAGAATGGTGCGCAAAATCTTATTAGTACTCTCCGCCTGTCCGTTAGCTTGTGGATGGTATGGGGCTGATTTCTTGTGTACAACCATAAAGTCCTATAATAGATATTCAATAACCTCGTTTAAGAAATGAGTGCCCCTATCACTTACAAGCTCGATAGGAAGTCCATATCTTGTGAAGACATTCTCGAACAAGAACTTACAAGTGGTGCATGCATCGTTTTTCCTGGTGGCCTTAGCTTCTACTCATTTCATAAGATAATCAATGGCAACTATGATGTACTCAGCATGGGAATTCCTTGCAGGGGGATTAATAGGTCCTACGAAATCTATTCCACATTTTGAGAATGCACGCCCTCCCATCATGGGCCGTAGGGGCATCTCATCGCTGCGTATGGGATATTGAGTCCTTTGACATACATCTCATCCTTTGACATAGGTGTGGGCATCCATATGCATGGTGGGCTGCCATAATCGTGAAAACAATACGGCTTTGATAACATGATCGGATAAAAAATGGCCTCCTACTGCACCTTGGTTTGCAACTTCCAATCGATTAACATATTCGCTTTCATGCACACATATCCTCAGATAACCGTCTTGTCATCGCTTAAACAAGCTATGACCAATGAGCTTGTATTCTAAGGCCTCTTGTTCCAAGCTATGTCGACGGGCTACAATCATGTCCACTGGAAATGTTTGTGTCCTTAGGTAGGTAACTAAAGGTTCATTCAATCTGGCGTTAGGGTCACCTGGTACAAAGTGGCATGTTCTATTGGGCATCTATTACTGCACTAAAGACATTCGTCACATAGTTGTCGAACATCTTTTTCCATTGACGGCCAATACACACCTAACCTTTTTAACTTTGATGGTGTCACTTGTCTAGAATGGTGTTGCTCTAATGCACCTACATGTGCTAATTGCAACCAATTGTTATACTCTTGTTCTTCTACACAACATGCAAAGATATTGTGTTGATCTTGCCTATAGATACTTCCTGCGATAAATTGATATCTCTGCGCTCTCACAACCTCTTTCTCTTGGGTTTTTACTCATGGGTTCTTAGGTCCGTATGTCAGCAATAGAACTAATGACTTGGCCCATTCAGGGAGAATCTCAACATTGAAGAGATATGCATCTGGTAGCTCATCTACTAGGTGATTTGTAAAGAATTTTAACTTATTTTCCAATAAATAATGGTGAAAATTCTTCATTGCATAGACCATTCCTAGTCCTTCTCTCTCTGTAGTGGTGTAATTTCTCTTTACAAAGTTCAACTCTCTGTTGGCATATGCAATTGGTAAATCTATATTTCCCTCCTCTGTGGGTTGTGCCAACACACATCCTATGGCATGATTAGAGGCATCTATATGTACATGAAAAGGTTTGTTCCATTCAGGTACCCCTAGAAGAGGTGTAGAACACAATTGTCCTTTAAGCTCACTAAAGGAACTCTCGCATTCTTCTGTCCACTCAAAATTGGTTAGCAGGTTGTAGAGTGGTTTAGCAATGCATACATATGTATGAATCATTGGTAATAACCGCAATGGCCCATAAATGCTTGTACTTCTTTGATGTTCTTTGGCCTAGGTAATTCATTGAATACTCGTACCTTATCTTCATCGATGGAGATTCCGTTTTTTGAGACTATATGACCGAGTACCTTGCCTTGTCTGACCATAAAAACACACTTCTCTGGGTTTAAACAAACTTCATATTCCCTACACTTTTCGAAGATGCATTCAAGCTCAGGGATATGCTTTGGTCTAAGTAGTGAGAGAGCACACATGTCATCCACATACACTTCTGGGTTCTTTCTTAGAAAATCTTTGAACACATGGCACAACACCTTTGGAAAGTTGCAGGTGCATTTGTTAGCCCAAAAGGCATTATGAAAAATGCAAAGATACCCCACTCAATGGCAAACGCCATCTTGTGTTGGTCCTCAGGGGCAATGGCAACTTGATTATAGTCTCAGAACCCGTCAAGGAAGTTGTACACTTCCTTTCTTGTCTCTTTCCAACAGGTGTTTTGTCATAAGTAGAGGGTAATTATCCCTAATGGTGGTAGCATTGACCTTCTTTAAATTAATGCACACTGAGCTTACCGTTCTTCTTTAGTACGACTAGGATGGGTGAGACCCATTCGGTGTGTTCTATTTTGTAAATGAATCCGGCTTCTATGAGTCTATCTATTTCTTCTTTGATTTTTAATGCATAATTGTCATTATATGTATAGGGCCTTGTATTATATATATTTCTATTTCTTATATAATTAAAATCCAATTTTTATATATTTAATTATATATAATTAATTGATTTATTTAAAACACTAATTCTTTTCATATTTATTTATCTATGTAATTATCCTATTTTATATATTTATTTATTTATATATTCAGATTCTTTTCTTAATTAATCCTATTTTTATATATTTAAATATATATATATAATCATATATATTTATCTAAATTATTTAAAACACTAGTTCTTTTTATATTTATTTATATATTCAGATTTTTTCCTTAATTTCTTTCTATATTTTTTCTTTATGTAAATTTAATTGAGTTATATGTATGCCTAAACCCTAAAACCCTAATCTTAAAGATCTAGACCTAAAATATATATATTTCTGTATGCATGTGTATATACATGTATATATGTATTATATGTGTATGTGTATGTGTGTATATATATCATGCATGTGTTAAAATCCTAAAACCCTAATAAAGAAAACCTAGACCTAAAACATGTATATATGTGTATGCATGTGTATATATATGTGTATGTGTATATATATTTGTATATAGATATGTGTATAAGTATATGTGTGTATGTCTATGTGTATATATATTTACTCTCCTTAAAATCCTCAAAATTAAACCTATTTTTATATATTTAATTTATTTATTTAAAACACTAGTTGTTTACATATTTATTTATCTATGTAATTATCCTATTTTATATGTATATATACATTTATTTATATATTTAGATTCTTTTCGTAATTAATCTTATTTTTTATTGTTAATTATATATATTTAATTAATTTATTTAAAACACTACTTCTTTTTATATTTATTTATTTATATAATTATCTTATTTTATGTATATTTATTTATTTATAAATTCAGATTTTTTCCTTTATTTTTTTCTATATTTTCTCTTGATATAAATTTAATTGAGTTATATGTATGCCTAAACCCTAAAACCCTAATCTTAAAGATCTAGACCTAAAATATGTATATTTCTGTATGCATGTGTATATACATGTATATATGTATCATATGTGTATGTGTATGTGTGTATATATGTTATGCAGGTGTTAAAATCCTAAAACTCTAATCAGAAAAACCTAGACCTAAAACATGTATATATGTCTATGCATGTGTATATATATGTGTATGTGTATATATATGACTATATAGATATGTGTATAAGTATATGTGTGTATGTGTATGTGTATATATATTTACCCTCATTAAAATCCTTAAAATTAAACCTATTTTTATATATTTAATTAATTTATTTAAAACACTAGTTGTTTTCATATTTATTTATCCATATAATTATCCTATTTTATATATTTATTTATTTGTATATTCAGATTTGTTTCTTATTTTTTTTCTATATTTTCTCTTAATATAAATGTAATTGAATTATATGTATGCTTAAATCGAAAACCCTAATCTTAAAGATCTAGACCTAAAATATGTATATTTCTGTATGCATGTGTATATACATGTATATATGTATTATATGTGTATGTGTGTATATATTTTATGTATGCATAAAAACCCTAAAACCCTAATAGAAAAGACCTAGACCTAAAACATGTGTGTATGTGTATGCATGTGTATATATATGTGTATAAGTATATGTGTATGTATGTGTAAATAGCTTAAAATCCCTAATCCTATTTTTATATATTTGATGTAAGAAAAAAATTTCAAATCTAAATTTTATATATTTAATTATATATATTTAATTAAAACACTAGCTTATGTGTGTGTATATGTGTGCATGTGTGTATGTATGTGTGTGTGTGTGAATGTATGCATGTGTGTATATGTGTACGTGTGTCTATGTATGCATGTGTGAGTATATGTGTATGTGTGTGTATGTATGCATGTGTGTGCATGCATTCATGTGTGTGTGTGCATATATGTGTGTATGTATGTGTGTGTGTGTGCATGTGTGTGTGTATACATGCATGTGTGTATGTGTGTGTATGTATGCATGCATGTGTGTATATGTGTGTATGTATGCATGTGTGTACATATGTGTGTGTATGTATGCATGTGTGTACATGTGTGTGTGTATGTATGCATGTGTGTATATGTGTATGTGTGTGTATGTATGCATGCATGTGTGTATATGTGTATGTGTGTATGTATGCATGCATGTGTGTATATGTGTGTATGTATGTGTGTGTATGTATGTGTGTATATGTGTGTGTGTATGTATGTGTGTATGCATGTGTGTGTGTATGTGTATGTATGCATATGTATATATGTGTGTGTGTGTATGTGTCTATGCATGTGTGTGTGTATGTATGCATGTGTGTATATTTGTATGTGTGTGTATGCATGCATGTGTGTATATGTGTGTGTATGTAAGCATGCATGTGTGTATGTGTGTATGCATGTGTGTGTGTATGTATGCATGTGTGTATGCATGTGTGTGTGTATGTATGCATGTGTGTATATGTGTGTCTACATGCATGTGTGTATATGTGTGTGTATGTATTCATGCATGTGTGTATATGTGTGTATGTATGTGTGTGTGTATGTGTGTATATGTATGTGTGTATGTATGTGTGTATGCATGTGTGTATGCATGTGTGTGTATGTGTATGTATGCATATGTGTATATACATGTGTGTATGTATGTGTGTATGCATGTGTGTGTATGTATGCATGTGTGTATATTTGTATGTGTGTGTATGCATGCATGTGTGTATATGTGTCTACGTAAGCATGCATGTGTATGTATGTGTGTGTGTATGTATGTGTGTATGTATGCTCTATCTTCGTATCTCTATCTTCCTCACTTTCATCTCTCTTTATCGCTCACTCTCTCTCTCTCTCTCTCTCCTTATCTCTCTATCTCTCTCTCTCTTTCTCTCTCATCTCTCTCTCTCTCTCTCTCTCTCTCTCTTCTCTCTCTCTTTCTCTCTCTATCTCTCTCTCTCTTTATCTCTCTCTTTCCCTCTCTATCAATAAAGAATAAACAATCACTTACAATTATTTCTCTCTTTTGGATCGTTTTTGTGAAAGCATAATGTATGTCCTCTATCGTCAAATTCCAAAGAATTGACGCCAGAGAACTTCTGCAAAATCAAAGAGAAGAGAATTTATAAGACCTAAAGCATAGAGAAAGACAAATGCTAAGAGTACACGCACCACTTACCAAGATGTGAGATCTAAATAGAGAGAGAGTGTGTGTGTAGAGAGAGAGATCCGTGTGTGTGTGTGTGTGTGCACAAGACAATGCAGGTCGCAATTCGGTTCGCGCGTGCAAGTTCGACAGAAGACAATCAGTACTCAAACACGTGCAAAATGTTCAGTTTTGCTCTCAGGTTTCCGATATGTTTAAAACACAACCTCAGTATATGAGTTGGTATGGGCGTCAGAAATTTCTAGTAAATTACCGACGCTCATACCGACGCATATACCGATGCTCATACCGGCAATTGCAAGACATCCCGACGATCCATTTTAAATGGTCATACCAATGGTCACTTGACCGTTAGTATCTTAAAGTGGACTTTTCCAACATTTATACCGAGGTCAGGGGTGACCGTCGGTATAAGTAGCATTGGTATGCCCCCTCACATGTTGTAGTGTGATAGCTTTGTCTGTCAAACATGCCATTATTCCTCACATTCACTCTTGTAGAACAACTAATGATGCTTGGGATACACTTACCACATTGTAGGAAGCTAGGACGGTTACCTCCGAAAATAGTTGGAGCATGAGCACATGAATGAAGGTGATTCTATGGACGGTTTTCTAACAAAGATCAAAGAATTAAAGGAATAGTTGATTTTTGCTGATGAGGTTATACCAGATAGCTCACTTGTGCAGACCATTCTGAATGGTCTTCCTGATTCATATCATAGTTGAGCTTCTACTCTTCGGTTGATGATGAAAGGCAATCCAAATTGCTTGTAATTTGAGAAGTTAGTCTCTGTTCTATTGCACGAGGATCAGTCTAGGTAGAACATGTCCATTATGCGTGTTGCAGATCAAGCTTTCCTGGCTAGTCAGAAGGGCAAACAAAAAAAGAGCTCTTCAACTAGTAAGGACAAATCTGCTAATTCTGCACAATCGAAGAGGGAAGACAAAGATGATAAGAAATCAGAAAAGCAAAAATTGTTTTGCACGTACTATAAAGGAAATGATCATATCATAAAGAACTGTCCAAAACTGGCTGCCAAAGAGGCAAAGAAGAAAGAGGCTTGAATGGTTGTTGTAGAGGCCTCTACACCAAAAACCAAGTCTCCTAATCTTGTGTAGGAAGAAGAACGGGTGTTTACTACTATTTGCAATTTCGACCCATCTTCTCATGAGCAGCGCATGTTCGTAGTAGACTCAGATGTTTGGTACTTTGACAGTGGGGTGAACAAACATATTATCTCGTAGCGCAGTTTCTTCTCTTCACTGAGCTGCCCCTACAGGGAATACTATTACATGTGCCAAAAACTCCTCTTATCCTGTTATGGGAGTTGGTAAGATCATTTTGACTACTTCTGATGGTAGTTCTTTCACTTTGTCAGACGCTTTGTTTGTGTCAGGGATCAAGAAAAATCTGTTATGCGTTTTTGCATTAGCGAATATTGTCTTGGTTTTGAAATTTGTTGAGGACAGATGTAGAGTTCATGATCTATCAAATGGCGATGTGATTATTGCTTTTGGCATTTTATGTAATGGGCTGTAATAAGATCATAGACTATGAAACATCTGTAAATGATTAGGCTTATACATGATTCTCCGGCTATGTCAACTGCAAAGCTTTGGCATGCACGCTTTGGTCATCTGAACTTTGCTAGTTTGCTATGCCTGCAGAATCTCTGAAATGGTGTCCTCTTTGCCCAAACTTGAGGCACCCGGAAAACATGTTTGTGAAGGTTGTAGTTTGGGCAAAATGTAGCGTTCCTCCTTTCCAAAAGATGGTTTAGTTTGGGCTACTCAAAAATTGTAGCTTGTACATAGTGATGTCTGCGATCCTCTATAGACACCTTCTTTTGGAAATTATCTTTACTTCGTGACTTTCATCGATGATTTTTCTACGCATGAATGGGTATATCCATTGATGGAAAAGTCCGAAGTGTTCATGTGCTTCAAACGGTTTTTGGTTTTGGCTGAAAATCTGTGAGCATGTAAAATCGGCACCCTCCGTTCTGATTGAGGGGGGAATATATGTCTTCTGATTTTAATGCATTTTTGGTTGAGCATGGCATAAAACACCAGTGTACAGTGCCGTATACACCTCAATAGAATGGAGTTGCTGAATGAAAGAACAAGTCAGTCATGGAGATGGGGAGGTGTATGGTTAAGAGTCAGGATTTACGAAAAGTTTCTGGCTTGAGGCTGTCATGTGTGCAACATATGTATTGAATAGGTATCCCACTAAAGCGCTATAGGCTATCACTCCATATGAGGCTCGGCATGATGGCAAGCCATCTATTGTTCATCTGCATGTTTTTGCTTGTTGGGCATATGCATTAGTGCTCGAACAACATAGTAGAAAATTGGATGACAAAGTAGTAAAATGTATTTTTGTTGGGCACAGTTCTAAAAGTGAAGGCTATCGTGTGTATCATCCATAGACTAAACGCATTCTGGTTAGCCGTGACGTTTTTATGGAAGATGCTATTTTTCCATTGCTTTCATGTACTAAGGAGACATATGTTAGCTCCAAAGACATGTATGATACTTTGCTGCCTCTTTTTATAGGTGGACAGTCTAGTGCTGGTCCAAATGAGGTAACTTCTCAGCCTTTGCAAGCTTCATGTGATGATGCAGATCATTCCATTTTTGATGCAGATTTACATGATGCACTTGTTGATGAGAGATCTGATATTGAGCAGGCAAAAACTATGCCAAAATGGATGGTGAAGACTTTGTGTGACAGCAAATTAGATGCACCTTTGTCACATCATACTCGTGTAGGCTCTCATACCTCTTTTGCATCAAATTGCTATGCTATGGCTGCATCTAGTCTCTATGATGAGAATGAGCTTGTTTTGTTTACCTCTTTTGCATCAGATTGTTATGCTATGGCTGCATCTAGTCTTTTTTATGAGAATGAGCCTGTTTTGTTTGATGAAGCAGAAAATTGGATGGCTGCTATGCAATCTGAATATGATGCTATAATGAAGAATAGTACTTGGTCTTTATGTGACTTACCTCTTGGCAAGAAGGCCATTGGGACTAAGTGGGTATACAAGCTTAAGCATAAGCATGATGGTACAGTTGATAGGTATAAGGCTAGGCTTGTTGCAAAGAGTTATGCACATGAAAGAGGCATTGATTTTGATGAGACCTTGCATCTACTTGCCAAATGACTACTGTTTGTAGCATCTGTGCACTTGCAGCTCATCATGATTGGAATGTACATTAGTTGGATATCAAAACACCATTTCAGAATGGTGACTTGCATGAAGAAGGGTATGTTTTTCAGCCCTGTGGCCTTGTAGAGAAAGGGCATGAGAACCGGGTGTGTAGGTTAAAGAAGGCATTATATGGCTTAAAGCAAGCATCACATGCTTGGTATGAAAAGATACATGCCTATCTGATTGCACATGGTTTTGAGAACAGTCCAACTGAAAGCACCTTATATGTTAAGTGTGCTAATGATGTACATCTGATCATTGTGGCTTATGTTGATGACATGTTGCTCATTGATCCTCATAAGAGGCATATTTCTGATTTTAAGGCTGATTTACATGCATCATTTGAGATGTCTGATTTGGGGCATTTGCATCATTATTTGGGCATTTGGTTTATGCACGTTGATGGTGGAATGTCTTTGTGTCAAATGAAATATATTGACACATTATTGTAGCATTTCTGCCTTGAAGAGCGTAAGCCTATTGCCACTCCTAGGGAGACATGTTTACGATTGAGTCTTTAGGATGCTGGAGATGCATTTGATGATGTTCACTATCAACAGGCTATTGGATGTTTGATATGTGTGAACACACTCGGACCATCGGGGCACTTTTTTCCCTCTTTAGGAGGTTTTTTCCTCCGGCTTGTATATATGCATATTGCCCTAATGGACTGCTTATCTTTGTACATTCTCTAGTAACACATTCAATATTGTGTTGTGCTCCAAGCTTCTTCCTCTTCCTTGTGTTGTTCGTGTGCTTCCGCAGACCTCTAACTCCAACATGGACTAATGCAATGTTGAAGTTCTCCTCTCGTGTAGCATACTTACCAAAACTACATTAGCAAGCAGTGGAGATTGTTGTCCTAGGACAAGTTGCATTCTTAGCTATGCTTGATATGGATCCTAATACTGAGGGGGGGCGCTTGATAATATTGTTGTGGCTGGTAGTGCCTTGGTATGTACCTGATTGGTATTGCTTAGGGTAGTTTTGTCTAACCACTTTTATGTTATATGGACAATCTTGAGCCGTGTGGTTTGTGTACCTTCGCTCTATAGTACAATACACTCTGTTAGAGTTTCCTATGGGTTGCAATGCATGTGGATACATGTTCGCCATATGGTCGCCTCCACAAGTACAACACCTTCGAGGGGGGGGCTAATTTAATGCTTAGTTTACTAGACACTCCCAATCATTTAACCACTTGTTCCGCTAAGTCCTCAATTGAATTGGAATGTATGGATGAAGTTTCTATACCTTGCAAGGTTAGTGCACTAGAAAACACAACATACACTCGCAAATCTATGTCTCACTCTCACACACACAGAAATGAGGGAAAGAGAAGAGAAAGGGGGAATATGACTATTTTTTTGTGATTTTTTGGAGTTTGCGATAATGATAGGGAATGATACTAGAAGAATAGAGGAGTAAAAGTGTGTAAAGACTAACTACAAAAAACAAAACAACAAAGAAATTTTACCTTCCAACAATTTTCTCCAATACACTTACCATCACACGCTCAACTTAGAGCTCGTCCCCGACAACGACACCAAATTTGGTGTCACTTTAGCACAATGGAAAGTACCAATGTGAGGAGCTTCACCTCGTAGTTTTCAATCCATGGAGAGATTAAGCCGATATGAAGATCAAGAGGGAATGATGTGTATGAAGAAGATGGTGAGAAATGCAAGAGCACACACACACACACATGCATACACACACACACTAGGAAAGTCGCGATCAAGATCAATGGAAGGCAAGAAAGAAAACTTAATCATATTCATCATCATCTAGTTATAATAGATCTTCTATCTCTAGCTCATACGTTCAATCATAAACTAACAATGACCTCAAAATGAGCTCTCTAGCTCTATTTATAGTTTTTGCTTAGGTTTGATCGATTTCACATCTAGTGACCAGCATGGTTAAAAAATAGGTTCTACCTCTAATTTGAACTATCTAACAACTTCCAAAAATTATAAAAATTGGTGTGAGCTTTCTACTTAGACTCTTCAAGATTGAGGACTCCTCAGCTTGCACAAAATGGAGTCGCATTCGTGATAATTGGATGTATATGCATATAATACATTGGTTTAGTGATAAAAATCACTGTTGTCATGATGAAGTCTTCTAAGTAGCTTTAAATGCTTCCTCTTCTTCTATGGCGAGAACTAGTACTCGAACTTTTGCCTTGAACACTTATAGTCTTTCTTTTCAATTATTACTAGGTTATTTAAGTTATCATATATGAAATGAAAATTTCATGGTTTGCATTTGGGAGATTGTGCAATACATTGGGGAGTGAGGTATTTCATATGATATGACGTACATAGATAACACAAGTAATCCTTGGATGATTCCGTGTTTTCTTTGCATAAAAGTATTGAAGCTCGAAGAAATTAGCTTCTAGCAGATGTTACTTGATTGATGGCTATTTGCACGTCCTCGACATGAGGGGTATATTGTACGTGTCTAGGATGTCGTTCTAGTGTCTAAGATGGCGTGTTTTGGCCACCGAAAATTACAAGACGGATAAAGAGGAAGGATTATGAGAAGAAATACTATGCTTTTCAATACCTTTTTTGGATGGATGATACCTTTGATGTGAAGTAATTGGAAATGGTCCTAATTTACCCACCTTTTGAGCATTTTCAAGTAATTTTATAAGAGAAGATGACCTAGTTTTTCTTTGTTATGTCGTAATCATTACAACATGGGAATATTCTAGACGTGCATGAAAAACCACAATACATGCCCTAAATAAATTACTTGAAAATGTTTCTTGTTCAATAAAGGATGTAGTTGAGAAGATTCGTGATAAGATGCTAACGATACAATTTTCAAAATTCACGACACAAGAGGAATCTAGTCTGAAGGGATTCAGGTAAGATATCAAAGCCTCGAAATAGGTATGTTCTAGGGGTAGATTATGTTATGCCAATAGAAAGACCTGAAGCCTTGGTCTATAAGGAAGCTATGCACGATCTGATCCATGAAATGTGATTGAATGTAATGGAAATGAGATGGTCGAATTCTTTAAGAATAAAACTTTGGAACTTTTGCTAGAGGACAAGAAAGAAACGCCCTTCATGTGGGATATATGCTAAATTGGATAGGTTATAGTCTACACCGAAGTAAGAGTCTCAACCTCTTGCTAAGGAATTCTAGTGAGAACACAAAACTGCGTTTGTGAAAGCCTTTTCTCTAATGGTCAAGATGAAAACCTTGTAGCTTCTCCTTGTATTTGGATCCCATGAGGATATGGATATCCACCTTGGATTTAAAATCTATTTTCTTACATCGTTACCTTCATGATTATGTATATATGATTTTCTTGCTACTAGGTAAGTTAGAATTGGTACCGAGTTTGAAGAAAGCCTTTACAATCTAAAAGAAGCTTCATAAAAATAATTTCTTTCATGCTTAGGGTTTTGGGCATAGTAATTAGGATCCCTATCTATATTTACAACAATACATTGAAGCTAACCAAGTCTACCTCATCTTGTACGTTGTGACAAACTTTTGACATGAGGCATTGGGGAGACGAAACACACATCCTAACTATGAAAATTAGATGGGATAGACGAGATGGTGGCATTTTTCTTTCATATGTGGAGTATATCTCTAAGGTAATGTAAAGGCTTGCTTTGAAGAAATGCAAGCCACTGAGAAACAAATTACCTCAACATTTGATTTTATTCTCATATGATCGACTCTATTCAATAGCAAAGACAGATTTCATGCACCAAAATTCCTCCTAGTTTGCGATTGTAAGCTTGATGTAAATTATTTCTACACACAAACCAACAAACATTCTCTATGTTGTGGAAGTTGTGAGAACATTTATTCGAACTCAAAATGGTACTTAGGTATCTTAGAGCTACTAGAGATAGGAATCTTAAGTACGGTGATGGAGGGGTATAAGTACTTGGTTATGTAGACTCTATGTATGTGAGATGTCTAGAGATTAGATAGTGGCCTACATCTGGGCTTATTTCTCATTTTTGTTTCATGATGAGATTTTATAGAGGTGACAGATCCATGAAAGTGCTTCAATGTTCATGACATAAGCAGAGAGTACATTCTAGTTAGTAAAGCTTGAAAAAAGGCTTTCTAGTTGCCAAGGCTTGCTACCAACTATGGCATTTTTTTACAATACGTACCACACCTCCTATGCGATACTCAAAGTGTGATTGAATTGGCAAAGAATCTAATCTAGCATGCAATGACGAAACTGAATCATGCGCAATATGAATTCATTTAAGATCTCCCTCCCGGTAATCATGTGCATCTCAGGAAATTGTGAATATTTGAGATCGTGGTAAATATCTTGGACAAAACATGATACATATCACATTATGCATTTATGGTGACTAGCCTTTGATCATAATCTTTCACTTGTTTTGGTGGATTTTACCGTACCCATCAGGTGGGAAGCTATTAGATCATGTGCATCTTAAAAAGGTGTGAAGCGTGTGATAAATACCTTAAACAACTCAGTTGACAAAAGTCACTTTATGCATTCCTGTCCATTGATAGGGTGTCACTTGACATGGTGATGAAGACCTTCTGATTCATTTTGGTGGATTTTAACATACCCATTGATGATGTAGTAATGTATTGTAAAAGAAACAAAAACAAATAGTAACAAGGAACTCTACCGTCGTTCTCAGCTTGAATTGCTTCTGTGTATGCGACAGCGCCATAGCTGCGCGAAGTCATCAAGGGGTATGAGAGCATAAAAGCTGCACCATATTAGTCGAAGAGCATTCCAACTGGAAGGAGAAGAAGCTGCGCTGCAAGCATAAGACGCCGGCGGGAAGAAGACACCTCAGTATGCGAATTAGCTTCCGAGAGAGAAATGCATGGACAAAAAGATCATCTGAACCATTGTCAGCAGTTATGAAACTGAAACCTTAAGTCCTATTGAACCAACGACCTTGCCAGTACTCTTTGAACTGTCGGCCATAGCGACCTCCACCAACGCCACATTGGCGGGCACACTTGCATTCACAAAGACACTACTTCTGAGAGAAGCACATCATATGGATCACGGATGTAAATCATCTTGCTGCAGAAAGATAAAAGTGGCCATGAACATTCCAGCAATATAAAACTTCGGTTCAGCCTACTCGTCGTGTCCTTTGCATCCTTGCGAGGTAGCAAGTACAAAAGCTCTCTCAACACATGGACATCAGTTCCTCCATAGTACATCCTATCTCGCATTATTTCTTGACACTTACTTCTGCATCGTCAGACATCCATCCTTTCCACGGGCGTACGAAAGCTTTTAAGAACAGAATCAACACTTCTGATTGAATTCTTGAGAAAAGAGTTGTTTCAGATTATGAGAATTACTGAGAGGTCTTCTACATTGTAAGCAGGTACACATTTCATTTGAATTTCTTTTTGAGTGCATGTGGCAGGTGATGTCATGTATTCTCTTACGGGTCTTTGAATGGACACTACTCACACGTTGTGAGATGAATGTATGCATTTTGCAGGTCCTAATGTGGACAACTCACATGCCTTGTGAGGATTATATTACCTTGCTGAAAACCATTGATTTTAAACAAAAACTGAGGGACGTAGTAAGGTTTTTAACTGGGGTATTTTCATCTTTGGAGATAGTCTGTTGATATAGGTGGAAGGCCAAAGAGAAGACAATCCAAAGACCTCATGTACTGATCATGAGATGAATGTATGATTTTGAGCCCTCCGAGCAGAGTATATTTGCTTATGTTACGTGTTGTAATTGATGCTTTTACCAGAGTTTGAGTTCTGGAGTGGATTCACTATAATTGATTTGGCTTATGTACACTTTGGACAAAGGAAACTCTGCCGAAAGTTTTTCGAAGAGGTCAAAAATGAGCATATAAGTACATAGAGATGCATTGAGTGCTTAGAACAAGAGAAAAACCATTGAGATTACTTGTGAACATTCAGGTTTTTGGTGCATATATCTAGAAATATAGTCAAAATGCTGTCGAATGTTTTCTAGGCCTCACCATAAGTTCGCCATTGCATAGAGAAGTGCTTAAATTGCAAGGATGGGTGATAACATTGCACAAATAGTTGGTGATAAGCTGAATAAAGACAATTACCACATATGGTCATATAAGATGGAGAATTTCTTAATGGGAAAAGGATTATGGGGATTAGTGAATGGAGAGGACGAGTGTGCTGAGTTGCCAGAGAACCCGAATGCAGAAGATCAAAAGGAATATAAAACATGGATAGAAAAATCTAGAAAGGTTCTCCATTGGATTTTGATATGTATATCAAAGAGCTTGATTCCACATATTATGAAGGCTAGCACACCGAAGGAAGCTTGGGATATATTTCATAAAATATATGGTACATTGACGGAAGCTAGAAAAATTCATTTAAAGCAAAAGTTGCAAAGTGTATGGTGTGGAAATAGATCCATAACTGATTATGTGGCTGAAATAAGAAAGATCACTGATGATTAAGCTTCCATAAATTTCAAAGTCGAAGACGATGATATGGTATCAGTTATGCTAATGGTCTAGGACCACAGTACAAGAGCTTAGATACTTCTATCTCAATAAGAGGCACTATGCCAAATTTTGACGAGCTAGTAGCCCCTTACATGACAGAAGAAGTAAAACTTGGTTTGAATGCGTCGGGAAGTGGCAATTCAAGAGATAATGCATTCTTTTAGCATAGAGGAAGAGGTTCTAGTCATGGACGTTCATCTTCTAGAAATGCAAACACAATGGATATGCCAAGAGGTAGAGGAAGATCAAACTTGAGAGGTAGAGGAAGATCACAGGCACCTAGGAACTGTTACCATTGCGGCAAGTATGGAAATTTTGTGAAAGATTGTCATTATAAGCAGGATAGTCAAAGAGGAAGAGGTAGAAGCCATTATGCGGCACATGGAAATTTCTTTGTAGAAAGTTCATATAGAGACTATGGCAGAGATAATACGTTTGCAATGGATCATGTGTTGAATAGTACATCTAAACCTCGAAACAATATGAACTGGTACATAGACTCTAGTTGCACAAATCACATACGAGCATAGGAAATTGGTTTGAGTCAAAAGAGGCTTTGAAGAATAAAGAGTATGTGGCAACTAGTGACGATACCTTACACTTGATTAATGATGTTGGGAATGTACTGCTAGTACAAAGAAATGGTGTTCGAAACACATTAAGTGATGTCTTACATGTGCCTAGCATTACAAAGAATCTAGTTTCGGTTGGTCAACTTGCAGATCAAGACATGGAAGTAATTTTCAAAAAACATGGATGTTTCATACATGATTTCAAGTATGGCAAAAGAGGAAAATTGCTTGGTCATGGAAAGAAGATGGGTAGATTGTTCACGTTTGATATGTGTACACCCCTTTATGAGAATATGTATGCCAAGAATAATGAATACTCAGATATAGCTAAATTATGGCATTATGAATTGTTCATATTAATTTGAGAAAATTGAAGTATATGGAAAATCAAATGTTAGTGTGTGGATTACCAAGATTTGGTCATTTAAACTTTAAAGGAATTTGTGAAGCATATGCATTTGGAAAACATCAATGTATGAAGTTTCCAAGAAGAGGAATGCATAGAAGGAGACCTCTAGAGCTAATCCATTGTGATGTGGTTGGACCTGCTAGAACAAAATTAGGTTGTGAATCGCTATACTTTTTGATATTCATTGAAGATTATAGCTGATATACATGGATATATTTTTTCAAGCATAAGAGTGAAGTTTTTGAGTGATTTATGAGATTCAAAAACATGGTTGAAAAGCAATTGGGAATATATATAAAATGCCTATGATCAAATTCAAGGGGAGAATATATCTCAAGAGGATTTGATCAATACCTTAGTGATAATGGAATGAGAAGGCAACTGTCTTGTAGATACACACCACAACAAAAAGGTGCTCCAAAACGCAAAAATCGTGTGATTGAGGAAGTTGTTAGAGCCATGTCGAATGAAAAGAGCATGCTAGATATGTTTTGGGCACAAGCATGTCATACGTTTGTGCATGTTATAAATAGAGATCCAATAGGAATGGTTCATGATCTCACTCCTTATAAGAGCCTATGGAAGCATAAGCCAAATGTGAGCTATTTACGAGTTTTAGGAAGCATTTGTTATGCGCATGTGCCTAGTCAGTTGAGACACAAGTTTGAGGGAAAATATAAAAAGTGCATATTTGTTGGATAATCATAAAAGAAGAAAGGATATAGATGTTATAATCCTATTACAAAAGAATGTATAGTGAGCAAAGATGTTATATTGGATGAAAATGCATCATGGTACACACCCAAAGACATGGTTGTGATAGAGAATGATATGGATGATTCTATGCATAATATTCATGATGAGCCAAAAACAAGTGGTAGACATTTCGACCATGAAGAAAGCCAAGAATATGGTTCATATGAATTTCCTACACCAGAAACGTCATGGAGTGAAAATGCAAAGGAATATGAAAGAAGAAAGGAGAAAGGAAAAGATATGTACATGTCTGACTCAGATATTGATGACGAGATAGTTACGCCTGGAATGTTGAAAAATATGAAGGAGAAATATGTTCCTCCATACGCAAGAAGATCAGATGAAGAAACACCTTTGAGATGGTCTACAATAGTAAAACATCCTGTGAATATATTAAATCTATACAATAAGTGTATGAAGCTTCATTATGCATACATGACAGAGAGAATCAAGCATGAGGAACCAAAGAATTTTCATGATGCCTCACTAAGTGAAGATTGGTGCAAAGCAATGGATGATGAGATGAATGCATTGAAGAAGTATGATACATGGGAATTAGTGAAATTGCCAATCGAATAAGAAAGCTATTGGATGCAAATGGGTATACAAAGTGAAGTGCAAAAGTGATGGTTCATTGGAAAGATTTAAAGCACGCTTCGTTGCAAAAGGATATGCACAAGTATATGGATTGGATTATGATAAAACGTTTAGTCCAGTGGTGAAAATGACAACAGTGAGAATCGTCATTGCATGGGCTACTATGAACAATTGGAAATGGGAGTTAAGAATGCATTTTTGAATGGTAAATTGCATGATGAAGTCTATATGCAGCAATCAAAAGGTTATGTGTATCCAAAATATTGTGACTATGTATGTAAATTAAAGAAATCACTTTATGGTTTGAAACAAGCACCAAGAGCATGGTGTGAACGATTCACAAAGAAGTTTTTGGATCTGAAATTTATGCAATCAAAGGTTGATTATTCATTGTTTGTATGGAATCAAGGAGGCTTAATGATTCTATTAGTGACTTATGTGGATGATTTGATCATTACTAGAAATGATGAGAATAGGATAGCTGATTTCAAAAAGCAACTAAAATCTGAATTTCTTATGTCAGATTTGGGAGAGCTGAAATACCTTTTGGGAATTGAAGTAGTTTCAATGGAAGAGGGAATTTGGATTATACAACGCAATTATATGCTAAAAATGCTTGAGAGATTGAGTATGAGTGCATGCAAACCTGTTGATATGCCACTTGATGCTAATGCTAAACTTATGAATGATGGGAAGTACTTGCATGATGCCAATGCATATAGGAAAATGGTCAAAAATTTGATTTACGTAAAAAAGACAAGACCAGATTTGAGTTTTGAAGTTGGTTTGGTGAGTCGGTTTATGCATAAACCATGTAGAGTGCACTTGGATGCAGTGCGACGCATATTGTGATATGTGAAAGGAACATGCAATTTTGGTCTATTTTATGAGAGAAAAGTTCAGCCATGTATATATGCATACATAGATGCCAATTGGGCTGGAAATGGCATGGATCGAAGGTCAACAAGTGGATTTTCATTTTTGCTTGGAAGCGCAATCATTTCTTGGAGTGGCAAGAAGCAACCAACTGTCACCTTGTGAAGTACTGAAGCTGAATATAGAGGCATTACACAAGCTATTTGTGAAGCAACATGGATTAAGTACCTACTCAAAGATATGGGAATCTACATCGAAGAGAAGGTGGTCATCTAGTGTGACAATGTGAGCAGCATAATGTTATCAAAGAATCCAATTTATCATGCGAGATCGAAGCACATCGAAGTTCATTATCACTTTGCTCGTGAGAAGGTCATCAAAGGAGTAGTGGAGCAAACTCACATTAACACTAGAGAACAAGTGGCGGATATCTTCACCAAAGCTCTTCCCAAAGACAAGTTCATCTACTTTAGAGAAGCTTTAGGAGTTAGGAAACTTTAGTTTGTATTTAGATTTCATTTCATGTTACTTCATCTTGTATGAACATATGTATTTCTTCATTTTGTATTCAAGCTCATTCTAAGCTTGAGGGGAGATTTGATGTTGTGGCAATGTATTGTAAAAGAAACAAAAAACAAGTAATATGTGTGTATATTCCATCGTTGTACACGACGTTATCCGAAAAACAAGGAACTTTATTGTCATTCTCAGCTCGAATTCCTTATGTGTATGCCACAATGCCATAACTGTGTGAATTCATCACCCATGAGATGGGGAGACTGCTATGGATTATATCTTATGCATTCTAGAGAAGATTGTGTTTAGGAGGGAGACTATCTAGGATTTAATTACGGCTGTAAACAAGCTCTAGACAAAGTCACATCCGTGATTTCTGGTGTGTATTTGCTTATGTGCTAGAAGTGACGAATAGGAAAGCGCATATGCAACGTTTCATCCCTAGCGAACGTGCATTGATCATGACATGAATATTTCCTACGATCTATCTTTAGAATACATAATGTACACTATATACTTGATATTCATTACATATACATGAATAAAAGATTATCCTAGCGAGTAAGCTTTAAAAACTATGTGACCATCAGAAACACACTATGGATCAGTTGAATCCCATATGTCTCTTATTCGATTTCTTGCACTCTCTCTTCTTCTGTATCCCTCTACTCTCGTATGAGTAGGATAAGCTTTTTTTATCTAAGTTCCGTTTACCTTGAATTTTGTTATGACTTATCCAAAAACTGTTGAGGTTGTAGCAAGGAAAGACCAAAAACCCTCACCACCTTGCATAGAAACAAGAAGGAAAGCTCAAGAGTGACTCTCCTCTCATCCACCCCTACCTCCAACATGTTCAATCCATTGGAATCAGCCCCATGCTATGCCACATGCTTGAAAAGAAGGAGAATAGGGAGTCAAGGATCCTAGTCCATGAGGAAAATACAAGCAAATGCAACTACTCTACTCACACAAAGGAGAGACATGCATAGGCACACACTCCACTCTCACACACTCACCAAGACACAAATACATATAAATGTAACTAGTCTTGGAGTAAATGAGAGCCTTCTTCCATTGATAAGAGATATTACATGAGAGCACGTCGACCAAAAGCTCCCCTCTTTACAAAAATGTGCTTCTATATATAGGCTAAGCTCTATTCCCCATGTGCTTCTTTGTAAAGTCAAAAGGTGGATCTCTCTCTAACTAACATATCTTCTAGGATATTCTAAAATATCTTCTTGCAAGAACCAAATCCCAAGAATGTGTATTCGTGGAATTTTCACGTGGGATTTCCTTAGAAGAGGAAAAAAGGTGATATATCCAAGGGTCACCTATACTATGGTATAAGGAAATATCATAAAGTGATTTTGGAGATTGTTCACATCTGACACTCAAGTATATACAAGGAGGGTTATTCTCATGGTCTAGGGAGGGTTCCTATGCACAATTGAGGATGTGTGCATACCCTACAACCCAACACTCTCCCCCCTCTAGCCTTTGTTATCCTCCACAAAGCTAAAGAAGAAGAGCATACACAACTGAACTGGCCCAAGTTGGAGTCTTCAATTCTGAGCAGCTTCAGGTCTTCAAATCTACAATCCTTCAGTTTGCAAAGCTTCAGGCTGCAAGTCTGCAGGTCTTTAGGTCTTTAATGATATTCAAATCTGTAGCACTTTTATCTTCAAGCCGTCAGTCCTTCCTTCAATCTACAATTCTTCAGTCTTCAGAGCTGGGCGACACAATCCGCAAGGGACAGTCAACCCAAAAACAGAAAGAGAAGCCTTAGTTGCAAAATTTGTAGCCAATCCTACTCAGTAAGTTCTAAAAATTTGGAAAAAAGTTCATAGGCCTTCATAACAATTGCAGACATGAAGGCGCAAGCAAGGGCCCAGTTGCAATAAGAGGATATAGAATTTCTTGAAACCTTAGTAGAGCAATCCCTGCTTCAAGTAGACCAGGTCTTATATTGGATATCTTAGGCCAGCTTGCTACACAGTGGTGCTCAAACAATAGTGTGGGTTTTTGCATCTGAGTGGTTGCATATCTCGTGGTGATAGTCACACACTCCAAATTTACAAGTATAATCTACATGATCAGGATGGACAATTCTCAGGAAGGAAGCAACTGATCAATAGATCTAGGTTCCATCCTAGCATAGAAAACATTTTCCAGCAATACATCAAGAGATGAGAAAATTGACATAATTCAACTGTGTGCCTCGAACATCATGTTGCTACATGAATACATGGGAAAAGTTTGAACCAATCTCAGGAAATCATCCCAGAGTTCGTCCTTCATATAGCCAAGCCCTGTGTTACACTCACTCAGACCATAATGATGAGGTAGCATACAACTTTATCATGCTACACATAGATTGACAGACGAAAATGGATAGCCAGCCCCCAAGCCTACAACCATCTTCTATGAGAGAAGAAGCCAACAAAGAAAAAATCATCAGCTTCTCTAGATTTCTGATGGTGCCGCCCACTTATGGCCATACTGCAACTCGCAATTCATGAATGCTTTCCTGCTTCAAGCTTCAATCATGAGAAGTGAAATAAAGGACATACATGGCCACACATGCATAGAGAAGATCAGACTGTTGGTGCTTTACACAATATCATTCCCTCTATAGGACAGTCACAATAGTGAATGAATGTTTTGTCTGCAATTGTTCCACATGAAGGATTGTATCATGGGAAGAAGCATAAGAAACCTAAGTAAACCACCAGAAGAACTATGGTGTGCCCTATAATTGGTGGTCTCCCCTATCTCCAATACTCGAGGGCTGAGAGCATTGAGTAGAATCTGCCCGAAGAAATTCTTAAGCAACCTAGTTACATTCATCCTAAGTTTAAGACATCATTAGAGTGAGCCACACATCCCGAAAAAAAGGCAGTTGTCTGTATGACAACCAGTAGGATGATGTAGCACATATACAACTATTCCCAAGATGACATTAAAAAATACCAAAATAAAGTTGGACTCCCTGCATGCTTGTTGGTCGATCACCCCTGCAACTAGAGAACCAGCCTTAGAAAGTGGAAACACTAGGCTTGAGATGTCCAACTTCCAATTTTTTTTTTTGTTTTGAGGCAGCACCTAGAAATGTCCTGCACTTCTTGAAGGAGCAATCCTGCTGAATGCCATGGTAAGAGGACTGATGTGCTGTAGCAATTCGAAAGCTCCATAATCCTTGAAGGTGGATGAAGGAGCTGACTGCTACCCAAAATCAATAGTGTGGGAAAGTGTGGACACCATCCCCTCAGATGAGTTGTCCTCAGTCCTAGAGAAACCTCTTTACCACCCAGAGCTATCCTTAAATTTTCAAGCCTGCAATGTTCAGATATAACACATACGAGTGGTTTTACTCACATTCTTTTGTTGCCATCTAGAATCCTTAGCAAGATCGTGAAGATGACCAAAAGTAGTAGTTGCACCAATTCTATGCCCAAGCTTATTAAGAATCTCGTGCCAACATCCTTTCCTTTTCCTAAAAAGTATTTAGCTTCATTGAAGATTTACCCTCCTTATCTACTATTGTAACTAGTGGCCAATGAAAATTTTTTTGAATGATCTACTGGTGACAGCTGAGCATATTACTTTGGTGTTTGAGCACTTTGACTGAGACCCTATAGGTTGTAGACCGCATCCATTATTCACACACAAGTTTGAAGCCAATGTAGTTTGCAAACATCTCTTCCAGCCACCTCATAATCCTTTGCAAGATTAGCTCAGACCTGATGTGGCTTTTGAGAATTCTCATGCCTTGACCTGTGTACTGCTCACATACAAGATCCAACTTGAAGTTTATGAAAGAGAATACCTCAACAACACCTAGGGAATCATGCATCCTGCTAATCCTCACCAAGCACACAATAGAGAGTTGATAATGAGTTCCACCTTTAAATCCTTGCACCCGTTAAGTCAATCTTTTGCTTGATTCTGAAGCATGAAGGAAATGAGCAGCACGGATAACTCTATGGCATCTGCTTTGCCATTTGGATCAAGACACTACATATTATGATCATCTCCACGTACCCACCAAAGCTTATCAGATGGCACAATTATATAGATCTTTGGGATCTTCCATTTGCTTGAGTTTCATCTAGTTTTACTTTAGAACCTAAGGCTTCTAGCTACATCTGTCCATCTGTATAAATGGGTCTAGTGTAGAGACACAACTGGCTTGACTTGCTCTGTCATTTCAACATGGCATCATGGAAAGGGAGAAGACCAGATAGAGACCTCTTCCCCCTCATCCAAAACCTGCCCGAATTGTGGATAACTTACAACTCAGCACCTCTTGCTTTTGCCATCTTTGTTGAGATCCGAGCTCCAGTACCAAGTCCAATGATGGGGATGCCAGCATCAATTTGATCCTAGAGCCTAATTAGAATATGCTACTGGATATTCATCATATCAGTTTAGAGGAGCTTCATAGTCTGACTCACCCAAGGATCTCTTCTTAATGTGATTTATAGTAATCTCCAAGGTACTCTTACTGGGCAAGAACTATCAAGGACAGAGTTCCAAAACAGCCTCTAGCAAGGCAGCAGCAAAATCTTTATCCGTTATATGATGAAGAATTTTTCTTACTCGGTGTTCAAAAGTTTGATTGTTGTGACTTTGGAGTCTCCTTCAAAATAATAGTACCGGTATTCTCATCACAAAAATGGTTTTCCACTAGTGTCAAAAGCTAATATGCCCTTTGCTGGTATAAGACTCGTTGTGGCATGATTGGGACAAGGTTCACTGGAGTCTTCATCAGCTCTTTCTTGCTCAGTTGAAGCATCAGAATTGATCTCCTTGCGTGTATCTGACGCACTTTTGTCCCCATTTTGGAAATGGTGAATCCTATACTCACCGTAACCATCTAGGCTAGAGATGAAGGAAACACAGAAGTTATTTGCATATGGTGTTGTTGATGCTGGCTGTTTGATGATGTTGTTGCCGTTGTTATATTGTCTAAGACAAGCACTTTCTCATGCCTCTTTCGGTGCCTTGCTGTGGATTTACATGAGACATGAACTACGTCGAAGATTCATTAGATTGTAGTAACCATGCAGATCCTTGAAGTAGGCTATGGCAAGAAAGCCAAAGGAAACTGGTACTCAAAGTCTGATACAAACTGCAATGGCAAGAAAAAAGGTGCCTTTCAGCTTGATAGTGAAAGGAGTGATTGGCCGATATGTATGCTTTAGTGCTGTGACAGGTACCTGTATCCTTTACTTGCATGAAGTGTGACATTAATCCATGGATGTCATTATAAAGTCCTGAGTTTCCTACACAAACGAGAGCGACAAGAGCCATTGCTCATCTTGAGGACAGAGAAGAAGCAAGAGTGTATCAAATCTTGATCATCATTTTTGGAATGTGTACAGACCTTGACCTTCAAACCAAGGATAGGTAGTAATCATGCTTACCTAACCACACATTGAATGGGAAATCAACAATCTTAGCCCCACCTAGTCACTTGATTTGAATAGAGAGCAAGAAGTAGTAGTTTGCATCTGGGCAGAGCAGACCACAACACCACAGGGTCCAACAATAGCAAGCATTGATGTCTCTTGTAGCCTCTTCATCATGCCCGATCTCACATCCGTAAAATAGAGGGAAGCACATCAAGAACATGGCCTGGAGCTCGGATTATTGACCACAGGGATACTACTGCGCCATAGAGTGTCGAGGAGGACCAGATTTGTCTAAGGAGCTCCTGCACATACAGTTGGTTGATCGAGCATAAACAACAACAACTTGTGGTAGTCAAAGGACTTGAAAGAGCAATGTTTTCACAAATAATAGCAGGAGATGATCCTCATCCTACTCCAAACCATAGATCCTATATGCGGCGTCAGATTTCTCGATGGAAATTCTTAAAGCTCGACCCTGAATCTCCGTACGCCATCCATAGAAGGAAAATTGTGGAACAGGAATCGAGCAAAAAGAGAAGAAGAAGAAGAAGAAGAAGAAGAAGAAGATCAAAGAGTAAAACTGCTCAGTAAAGAACAAAGTTTATGAAGAAAAAGTACAACTCTCTGCCCAAAGCCCCATAGGGGCACACATCAGGTGACAACACCAAAGAACTAGGTCTTGAGGATTGGAAATATAGAAAGATAACAACTAGGACATTTCATGGGAGTTTGCACACAGCTTCCTCATCCACCAGGAGCAAGCGGTGAAACGAAACAAGCTGGGAAGAGAGACAACACACGAAGCACTCTTCATCGGATAAGATAACCAATTGTCTAAAGGTCCTAGCTACCTCCTTGTCCACTAGACGTGTGCGGTGGAAAGAAAGGAATCAGGTCCCAGAGGATGACAAAGAAGATTTAAGACCAAGACCTTTAAAATGTAACGCTCACTTAAAAGAGAGTAGAGGTCAGCAAAGTGAGGCATGCGATGGAAGGAAGCAAACAAGCTCTAGTCAATACAGCAGGGTCAGATGTGTATAGCAACCTAGATTTATGAATGTACGGAATACCAAGGGGATTATAGAAGCAAAGGACTAATTTTTGATAAAATAACAAACTGTCTGACCATCCTTATCGCTTCTTCAACCACTGGGTGTCTGTATTCAAGAGCCATAGACAAGCTGCAAACAAGAAGCAAAGCATGTCAAGGGACGACAGAGACAAAGAGGGGGAGAGTGTTGCAGAGAAAAGAGGCACAAAAGAGGAGCCCCAAAATTTTCAGAATAATGGATTTTTCCTCTTCAAAATCCTAGAAAATTCCCTCAAAGCTATGTAAATGCACGAGAGGAGTCCTCTAGATGCATAAACCCAACTCGTTGTAACATATTTCTTGTAAAATAGTAGGAAATTAGAGATTAGCCAATAAAGTGCTGATCACTTGTGTGAAAGGACCATTTTTAGGGCACATGTATATAAGTTACTTAGTGACTCTTTGTAAGCACTTTTTGTCATTGTGAAGAAGGAGAGCTCAAATTTTTTTAATTTTCTTTTTTCTTGTAGATTTTCATCTTCTCTATGATCTTTTGTGTGTGTGTGAAGCTTGGAATGTGTGTGTAGGATTGTTGTCTACCCCTCCTCATCACTTTTGAACAACTGTAGTGTGTGTGTGAGAAAGTACGAGTTGTGGAGTGAGTGTAGGTGTTTTCCGCCATTCACTATTTTCTCCATAACTTGAAGAGCGGTTGTCAGATTCGAGTGAAAATACCACCAGTAGATGCGTCTCATGGAGACTTCGAAATGAACAACTCACCAAGTAGCACTATGGGGTGTGTTACCGTACTATGTAAATTGCTAAAGTTGTATGTTTTTAATGCTAGTTTTAAGAAGTACCAAGAGAATAAAAAGATAAAAATCTAGATTTGTAGAATTAGCCACTATACGTTGCTATTAATTTACGGATGAAATACAAGGGTCAAATCCACTTCTGATTCTAGATTTTTGAGTAATGCAACCAAAAAGTGATGAAAAAAATATAAAAATTCACAAAACGTTACGAAATTTGTGATGTGGAAAAATGCATTTGATAAAAAATCAAGAAGCTTGATTGCAAGCATTCGCTTTTAACATGGAATAAAATATGCATATGTGCTAAATTTCTCTACTATTTTCCAAATCATAGCCTGCTGAGAAGATGTGAGACGAGGACCTATAGTAAAAATACATACAATTTTGTTTCCATGCTTCTTGAAGAATGAATAATGGAATAAATAAATCAAATGATTTTCCATGGTAAGGTTCAATTCTTTGACATACATTATATTGTGATACGAATTGTGTGATGTCTTTCTCCATGCAACGTTAGAAAACATTTCTTCACATGCATAAATGGTTCTTCTTATTCCATAGTCCCATACATAACTTCCTTTGGAAATTAAAAAACCCACTATAAAATTTATATCCTTAAACATCATGTGACTGTGAATTTTAAAACTCCTTCCATGGCTATGAGAAAACATCAGATGCGTAAGTTGGAATCAACGCATTGAATCAATGAATTTCAATGTAAGAAAAATTATTCATAGTTGTAAAGTCGGATCATTCAAAAGAAAAGTGACTAGCCTTTTAACGTTGGTATTGGAGTTTTGGATGAAATGTTTTTGTCAAAGAAGCCCACTATATGTCTAGCACAAATCAATTATTGATTCAATAATATTCGTGTGGATTCTTGATCTATTTGTATTAAGCTTCCAGAAACCATAATATAGTTCTTATAGACTTCTAATGCATGTACAAAACCAAAACGTTCTTTTTAATATGTACTATAATTTTCTTTTGAATGCTTGAATTGTCTAATTTCAAAAGAAATTGGATGATCATTTTTCATTAAAATTCCACCTAATTATGAACCAGTATCAATGAGTCATTATTACAATTTATCATAACAACGAATAATAGGATAGAAATGAACTCTAATCGGGTTTTTATGATTACGGAGTGACTACGAATGGACCAATGACACAAGGGTGGTGAACACAATGTATTTCATTCATCATATATGCTATTCATGAGCGTCTCTTGTTTTTATGTGGTAAAAAAAGGAGAAAATAACATAGAATCAGTGGTTTTTGTTACGTCATTAGTTTTGGAAGGCTTAAAAATACGAATGCTTGTATTTTCTTGACAAAAGATTTTTTGGCTCTTTGGAGTTCCCATTTTCACTTATCTTGATGCCATCTATAAAGAACCTTATAGACTTATTTCGCCTAATGTCGGCCCACACTTCCAATCATTGCTAACTAACCATGCTTCAAAATCTATTTCGAGGTACTTTGGACTCGCAAAAAAAAAGGGGGGGTAAGAAGGTTAAGACCTTTCCACCTTTGGGTTCTCGAAAGCATTAGATTTTTGCTAGTTTTTGAAAACTAGATCCTACCAAGACTCCTTGTTGTTTATCCATGATCTACCATCCATTGGATGTAGCTTCTATTCCAAAATACCAAGACCACCTACTCCCTTAGAGAAAGTGCAAATTTCTCATTTGATTTTACGCATTGGTCTCCTACTCGGTCTCCTGTCCATTAAAAACTTATATAGATTCTTTTCATTTCATGAAGTCGAAAATGGATGGCCTCCTAAATCCAGCATAATAAATGATCATGAAGTGAGGAAAGTGTTGATCATCATTTCTCTATCAATGACATTCAATTGCAAAGCTTTCTAGTACTTTCAGATTTGAGTCTAACATATTCGGAACCCAATCCCACTTTCAGCTCATTGAAAATTCAAAGCCGAAAGGAACTTCTAGGAGCCTAAAATGCTTCTGGGTAGACGTGCCAGCCAACCTTGGGTGCAGATAAACTAGGGATGCATTTCTGAGGTGACGCTAAAAAAACTTTTGGAGTGGTTAATTTCATATCTAGAGATATAGCAAAGATATGAAGCCTTGACCAAAAATTGGACATATAACTTCTCATCTTCTAGGAATAAAGGAATTACTATCATCAACAAACATTTGGAGCAGCATTTAGTGGCCTCTGTTTTTTTCCCGCTTAATTTCAAGTTCAACAAGATAGAAAAAGCTATCAATGACATTCACAAAAAGTAGGGGAGCCAAAGGGCAGCCTTTTTGGATAGATCTTTTTAGCTTAATGGTAAATGAAAGGCTACCATTGATATTGATGCAGACAGAGGCATTTTCCAAGAGTGAGGAAAACATTCTTAAAAGTATAGGTCCTAATTCGAAGTCCTTGAGAGATTGCAAAATGAAATCCCATTCAACTTTCTCATAAGCTTTTTTAAATTCAATCTTTAAGAACACCAAACTTTTTTTTTACTCCTTATCATACTCAAGACGTCCCAAATGTCAATGATATCATGTAAGATGGATCGGCCTTTGATGAAGCCTCTTTTTATCCTTAAACCAATGAAGGTAATTAGTGATAGACATGGAGAGGTCCTTGACTATAACCTTGTATTCATTTTGAAGCATACTAAGAAACCTGCAATTTTCTATTATATTCTTGTTTTCCCTCTTGTAGATAAAGTTGATGATACCTTCAATTCAAAATACTGAGAAAGCTCCAAATATAAAACCTTCTCTCCACACAAGACTTAAAGGACTAGAATGGATTCTTTAAAGGCTTGAAATATAATATGAGACTTTCAAGCTAGAGCTCTTACTTGAGGAAAGGGCATTGATCATAGCCATCATTTCATCAATGGAAAGGCGATTCATTCACGCAATAGACCACAAGAAACAAGATCTTTCTCAATGTACTACTCAAAACTCTAGCCATAAATTCCTTTCTCCATTCCTATCGAGGATACGCTACAACGAGTAGTTTACTAAACTATTGTACTATGTGATTGTGATATTCCTTATTCATCTTACATTTTACACTATTATTGTTGAACATATAACGAAGATTTTCTTTGATCTACATCTTGTTTATAAGTCTATACATTTCTTTCATAGGTTTTTCCATTTTTCCTACGCAGCACTCTTTGAAGTAGATGAAAGTCTTCTTGCGTTGAATTTCTTCTTCATTTCTCAGCTTACTAATTACTTTGAAATGTTTTCTTTTGAAGATGTAACTTAACTTTATTTACTTATTCCCCAAGCTTTGAAAGTATTCTACATAGATTTTATCTTCTTTTACTTCCTTATTGTTGCGCATCTGTTTTAGAAAAAGACCTTTTGTTTAAGAACCATTTTTTTAGCACTTTAGATATTAGCCATTATTTTCATAAAAAGGGTCATTAAAAGTTGACCACTCTTTTAGTGCTTTAAAATAGCATCCATTATTTTTGTGAAAAATTTGTTGAGCAATTTTTTAGTTATTATCCATTGCTTTAGTACTTTAAATTTTCTTCACTAATTTTGTACAAGAAAATCATTGGCACATATTCATTCCCAAAACTCTATATAAAGAGCTTAGTAATTCATTTTTGTACATAGTTGTTGATACTCCATCATTGTGAATATAGAGACATTTTTTGTACAGAGAACTTCTCTTCTTTTATCTGGTCTTGTGCGTCTACTCTACTCTATCATCTTCACAGTCTATGCTATTCTCTGCTTCCCTTCATGCTTCCATGTATGCTACTTCTTGAACTTCCTTTATTCTACATTGGTATCAGAACAAGGTTGATGTATCAAAGGTGCTATACATGAGGTATATGCATAAGATGCAACACCAATAAGCTGATAATTTGCAAGTACCTTCGTTTAGAATTACCTTCTTTTAGGAAGGGTGACGAAAATAGCCAAATAGAAAAATTGAGTAAAACCAACTATCAAGCCTGGCTTTTTCGCATGTCTGCATATCTTATGGGTAGGAATCTGCATGGTCTTATTAGTCGTATGGAACCTCAACCAGACTTACCTGATCAAAATCCGACACCACAGCAAGTCCGTGAATATCAGAGGTGGAATGAGCGTGACAAAAAGGTAATCTTTGTATTATCACAAAATGTTGAGTCGAGCATGATAGGACATATACAGGACTTGAGAACAAACAAGGAGATTTGGGAATCATTAGAGCGACTCTTCTCAACAACCACAAAGGCACGGGGAATTCAATTGAAAAATGAATAAAATAATTTGCAAAAGGATGTACGACAGTCAGTTAATGATTATGTTTAAAAACTTAAGCAGATCGTCAATGCACTTGCTTCAATTTCGTGCATTGTTGAAGATGATGATTTAGTTGCATTTGTTTTAAATGGTTTAAAAGAAGATGAAAAATGGAAAGCTTTTACAACTTCTGTATTTGTGAGAGTGAAGTTGCTTGATTTTGATGAGTTGGTTTCACTTATGATAACAGAAGAAATTAATATTAATGGTGGATAGTCTATGCAGAAAAGTGGTGTAGGTCATGCACTTTATGCAGGAAATCATCGTGGTCGCAGAGATGGCAGAAGAGGAAGTTTCAGAGGTCATGGAGGTCGAAATGAGATAAACAACAATTATGATGCTGGCAACTCAGATATGAATATGCGTGGTAGGGGGAAATATTCCTACCGTGGCAGAGGATGTAATGGGTATCAAGGTAATTCAGGTATAACATGTTATAATTGTGGTAAGGCTGGTCATATATCTCGTGACTGTTGGCATGATCAAGGGCGAGATGGATATGCAAGGCAAAATCATACACAGGGTAATTTTGTTCAGGAACAAAATCATGAAAATGTACTAATGATGAATGTGAATACAGACGCAACTCATAGCAATGATGTATGGTATGTTGACAGTGGATGTAGTAATCATATGAGTAATAATGTTGATTGGTTTGCTAATTTACATGCACCTTTGTTTGATGGCAAAAGTTGAAACATGTGACAGTTCAATGCATCATATAGCACAAGTTGGAGACGTGTGCTTTGAAGATCGAAAAGGCAATAAAATCTTAAAAGATGTTCTTCATGTACCGTCAATAAGTAAAAATCTTATTTCAGTTGGACAGATGGTGGAGCATGGCTATCAAGTGCGGTTCAACAAATCTGGGTGTTTTGTTGAAAATCTGAAGTAGAATTATAAAGTCTTGGCAAAAGGTCAACGCCGAGGAAGACTTTTTACATTGGATGAAGCTCCTAATTTTGTTTCTTATTATTCAGTTGGTAATAATAAGATTTCTCAGATTGAATTATGGCATAAGCGAATAGGACATGTAAATGTACATAAAAATGTACATAAGTTAAAAGACATGGTTAAAAGAAAGATTGTTGTTGCTTTACCTGATATCTCCAAACAAAATATGATATATTTGTGTGATGCTCGTCAATTTGGTAAGCAAGCAAGGCATCTTTTTTCTAGTGTCAAATTGCAAAGCACGAATTTATTAGAATTGGTGCATACTGATGTTTGGGGTCCTACGAAGGAAACATCCCTTGCAGATAGTAAGTATTATGTTACTTTTGTGGATGACTTTAGCCGAATGACTTTTGTGTATTTTCTTAAGCATAAGAGTGATGTGTTTGATTGCTTTGTCAAATTCAAAGCAATGGCCGAAAAGCAGACCGGAAACGTAATTAAAAGGTTAAGATCTGATGGAGGTAGTGAATATTTTTCAAGAATGTTTAACGATTTTCTTTGGAATGAAGGTATAAAGAGGGAATTCACTTGGAGGTATACTCCTCAACATAATGGAGTAGTAGAAAGATGGAATAGGATTATTGCAGAAATAGCCAGAGCAATATTGAATGAAAAGCATATGCCATTGAAATTTTGGGCTAAAGCGGTAAATACAGCAGTATATTTAATGAATCGTATGCCAACATCTACAACACATAATGTAACTCCTTTTGAGGTTTGGTTTAATAGAAAACCTGTTATTGATCACTTGCGTGTATTTGGTTGTGTTTGTTTTGCTATGCTTCCATATGCATTGAGAACCAAACTAGAGCCAAAGTTAGAAAAATGCATTTTCGTGGGTTATGCAGATAATCAGAAAGGATATAAGTGTTATAATCCTATAAGTAAGGAAATGATTATTATTCGTGATGTACGCTTTGATGAGTTATTGTCTTGGTATATAGATCCTATTTTGCAGGTTCAAGAAGAAATGCAAGAAGAAATCGAAGATGGTTTACATGATACTACATGAGTGAGCTCAGAAGATGAGAATGGTTATAATGAAGAAAAATTATCACCTACGTCAAAAGAAAAAGGAAAAGGTAAAGCAAAGCTTGTTGAGATAAGTGATGATATAGAAATTGATGAAAGTTCTAAATCTGATTTGATAAAACATGAACAAGAACTTAGGAGAAGTTCAAGAGAAAGAAAGCCAACACAAAGGTATATTGAGTCTTATTGTGTTTCACATTCAGCTTTTATGTCAAAAGTTATTGAAGAACAGGAACCTACATGTTTCGAAGATGCAAATTCAAATGTTAATTGGTCAAATGTGATGCAAGAAGAGATAGATGCATTGTATGAGAACAACACATGGCAGCTTGTACCACGAGATAATAAGATGAAGGTAATTGGAAATAAGTGGATATTTCATATTAAAAGAAATAGTGATGGTTCTATTTCCATGTACAAGGCAAGGTTAGTTGCAAAAGGTTTTGCACAAACATATGGAATTGATTACGAAGAGAAATTTAGCCCAATTGCAAGAATGTCAACTATATGAATAATTTTGAGTGTTGCAGGAAGTAAATGTTGGAAGATATTTCAGGTTGATGTCAAAAATGCATTTTTGAATGGTCAATTACAAGAACAGGTTTATATGGAGCAACCAGAAGGATTTAAAGATGAAAAATACCCAAATTTTGTTTGCAAGCTAACAAAAGCATTATATGGTTTGAAATAGGCACCTAGAGCTTGGAATCATCGCTTGGTAAGTTATTTGGAAGCTCAAGGATACAAAACAAGTGTTGTAGATCCTTCTTTATATGTTAAGTTTGTAACAGATCAATGTGTGTATATTTGCATTTATGTTGATGATCTTATCATTACAGGAAGCGCTATTGATGAGATTGATGAAATTAAGAAGAAACTTGGTAAGGAGTTTAAGATTTCAGATCTGGGGATTTTACGTTATGCAGTTGGAGTACTCTCACAGTTCATGCATAAGCCTACAGATGTACATTGGAATGCGGCTAAGCGTGTGGTACGCTATTTGAAAGGCACTTTGAACAAAGGTTTATTTTACTCACATGATACTAATCTTTATATTAAAGATTTTAGTGATGCAAATTGGGCAGGAAATAAAGATGATCGACGTAGCACGAGTGGCTACCTACTAATGACGGGAAATCGACTTGTATCTTGGAGTTCAAAGAAACAACCAACAGTGGCGCTTTGATCTATAGAAGCAAAATATCGTGCGCTTGCAGAATTGACATGTGAAGTAATGTGGTTCAAAAAATTATTTGAAGATTTACATCTTCTTTGTATAACTCCATAAATAATATGTGCAGTATACATTTGGTAGCTAATCCAATTTTCCATGCACGTACCAAGCATATCGAAGTTCATTACCATTATGTTCGTGAGAAGGTAGTTTCAAAAGAGAACAACATTTCTTTTATATCTTCAAAAGATCAGCTTGCAGATATGATGACAAAAGCTCTTGATGGAACAAAGATACAAAGATTCAAATAATTGATTGGATTGTTAGAATATTCAAGTAAAGCTTGAGGGGGACAATGTTGCGCATCTGTTTTAGAAAAAGACCTTTTGTTTAAGAACCATTCCTTTAGCACTTTAGATATTAGCCATTATTTTCATAAAAAGGGTCATTAAAAGTTGACCACTCTTTTAGTGCTTTAAAATAGCATCCATTATTTTTGTGAAAAATTTGTTGAGCAACTTTTTTTTATTATCCATTCCTTTAGTACTTTAAATATTCTTCACTACTTTTGTACAAGAAAACCATTGGCACATATTCATTCCCAAAACTCTATATAAAGATCTTAGGAATTCATTTTTGTACATAGTTGATACTCCATCATTGTGAATATAGAGACATTTTTTACACAGAGAACTTCTCTTCTTTTATCTAGTCTTGTGTGTCTACTTTGCTCTATCATCTTCACAGTCTATGCTATTCTCTGCTTTCCTTCATGCTTCTATTTATGCTACTTCTTGAACTTCCTTTATTCTACGCTTATCCTTTGGGTACTAGTTTTGGCCGGGTGTAAAATAATTTGAGTGTCCTTCACAACATTGTTGCAGCACTTTTATGACGAAGTAGCACTTTAAAAATCTTGAGACCAAACCTTTGTAACTTATTCATGGACGGAAGGCAACATAAACATTGAAGGGTCTGCATGAGACCAAAAAGCTTTCTTTATCAGCATAGAGAAGGAAAATGAAATCAAGATACTATTCAAGAAAATATAAATATGATAACATACATCTGATGGATGAAGGATGAATAGGATCAAGACATGCATGAGCGTTAACTATCATGGCTTAACCTTCAGGTAAAGTGGTGGAAGTAAAGCTCTAGCCTCGGTAGTTTTGAGAGAAATTGGTCAACCCAACACTATATTATGTCCATATATTCTCCAGCCAAATCAAGACGAAGCTATCAGTCAACTGCATTTGACATGACATAGCTCAATGAATAACTTTTAGGTAGTCAAATCCTAGACATTGAGTAACATTTTCTGGAGGGCTTTTTAGACTCTGTAATTTCAAACCCATTGGATTGTGACCATCTTCGACATATACTATCTCAATTTCAAGGTGTAAATACTTGACGAAGCAATCTCCCTAATTCAGCATATGCTTGTTTTCTTTACATCCAATTTGTTTAGCTACTAAATATCTAATTCTCTTCTAAAAGGGGAAAAAGTTTGAAGTCGTTTTTCTAAATGAATCGAGATAGTTAGTGCTATATCTAGAGGTTAGTTTTGGGAGAGGTAAGGTTGTGGATGGTTGGACATATTTGTTTGTGAATTGCGATCTCAGGTTCAACTGTCAATCTGATGACAAACTACCTGAGCAGTCGCACAGTGAACTCCAAAAGGAAAAAAAAAACGGTGGTTCTTGTGATGGATGTATTGTTTTTTGGCTCGAGGCAGGACACAATACCTGAATTTCCTATCCGAGCCTGCGTAGCCTAGTGGCTGATTCCTTGAAGCTGTAGAAGGAAGTCTTGTGTTCAAGTCTTGGCTGGACATGTCTATGAATCTCTCATGATGGGTGCCTCTACCTTATGAGGTTGGGTGTGTGAGTGTATATTTCCAATTCATTGTACTCTCACAAAAAGAAAACCTAAATTTCCTCTTTTCGAAAAATTCCTCCTCGGGAAATTTTATTGTGCAAGCCAACCACTAAATCACACATGTTGATCAATATCGAACATGTGTGATTTAGTCGATTCTGTGTTGGCTTCTACGGCATATGACATACGGAACCGATCTTTGCGTGTCCATGGTCAATATGGTCCTTGTACTATGACAGGGAACCTCCACCTCCTTTTGTGAGGAAACTGGATGTAGGAGTGTGTTTCTATATTTCCTACTATTTTCGAAAAACCAGATCTGTACCATGAAGGGGTTCTGTATTCATCTTTCCATCATCGACAAAGTAATGTAGAGAGAGGGACATAAAGTAATGTAGAGAGAGGGACATGCTGAAGTTTCTGAGTTCGAGCTTTAGGAAGAGGACGAAAATGAAGACGATGATGACGAAGAGGCTGTATGGCTGGTTTTCGAGTTTCTGAGAGGCTCTTCGAGTAGGGAGAAAGTTGTAAGCAATAAGAAGAAGAAGAAGCGAGGGTTTCTGAGTTTGAGCTTTACGAGGAGGACAACAATGAAGACGATGATGACGATGAAAAGACTAATGTATGTCTGTGTTTTGAGTTACTGGCAGGCTCTTCCTGTGGGGAGAAAGTCGTGAGGAAGAAGAAGAGCAAGCTACACATTCTATGCCTTGCATGCTGCAAAGCTAGCTTGATGTCATTGTTCAAAAAAAAGGATTTGTCACTCTACAGTGCTGTCCATTGTTGCGGCATATCAGGCTTTCGGATAACACTGTACATGGACAAATGCTCTTTGAAGAATGGCATCAATGCTCTTTTGAAGAAGGGCATCAATCTATCTTTCCAACGTGCAAGCGTAGGATGAATCCCGTGCTTTCCTTTTTGTTTATGGCGTTTTAGCTTCGAACACGAGGAGTCCTCAAGTAACCGGAGGCACTCAGCCATGCCGTCTTCTTCATCATCATCGTCTTCCTCATCTCGCTCAGAGTTGGACTCAAAACGATCAAGGCAGGGGACACGTAAAGCGATACGCTATGGATCACCCTCTCCCCGTCCCCATTATCATTGCCATCACCATCATTATCACTACTATTTTTCTCCTCGTCACGAACGTTGCTTTCATCCGTGTCCTCCTCCCCCTCCCCCTCCGCACCATCGTCACCACCGTCGTGGCCATCGCGATTCCTCCCCGCGTCACCATGGTCCTCCTAAGCCTGCGGAGAAGTCCAACCACAAGAGTTCGGAGGACCTGCGCGCATTTTACCGGTGCGTACAGTACATGTTTGCTGCATATGGGGCAGATCCGGACGATCATTCTCAGAGATGCTGTCTACACTACATTAACACCGAGGATTCAGGGGATCTGCTAAGACACTGTGTCTCAGCGCCATCTACTTCATCACAACCGCCTAGTGAGCGTCGCCGGCGACGGCGTCGAAGGTCAAGAGACAAAGATGACAGTAATAGACCACGATGCCAAGATCTACCGGTCGAAGATAACGAGCATCAAGCAGGAGAAGCACACGATTCTGATGCAGATAAACAAATTCAGGCGACCACGGAGCCTTCGGCACTATGAGGCAAGATGAACAGCATGACTAGCGTACGAGACTGCTGCCAAACGCGTCAGCAGCCATGAAAATTTCTCTTCCACAGGCCTGGATAGCTGGCATCTCCTTCCTATTCTATACGGTAAGCATGACATATACGATCCATACCTGAGAACTTTTCTTTCTCTGCATAAGCTCCGTCAGACGACGGATTGAGATGTTCAATGCGTGTTATTCATGTCCCCTAACTTGAGTCGTCATTCATCCCCCAAGATATCCATGTAGCTCATCGAATAATGGAACATATGAAGCTTAGTTTCCTTTCAGAGCTTTCTCGACCCCTTGGCTTTCAGCTAATAACACTTACGTACGATTGATTTCCTCATTACTGATTTTTTATCAAGCACGATAATGTTTACTAATGTGTGTGTATGTGTATGTGTCTGTCTGTGTGTGTGTGAGAGAGAGAGGCAGAGAGAGTAATGTGTGTGTATGTGTCTGTCAGTGATGACGATTTTATTCTTGTTGTCAGTGATGACGATTTTATTGTAAGAATGTTGGATGTAGGGATCGGATGTAGGGTTTCGACATCCTAGTTTCTACCAATCTTAATAGAATAAGTGGGCGTAATACTTTTGATAGATTATGACGGTGTAATGCATAAATACATTCAAATATATGCTATGGATTTGGTTTTTTGAGGATTTTCTCCCTTGGCTTGTGAGTATACCCAAGATCCTAATAAACTATTTTTCTTGTCATATTTCATTCTTAATAATATCTGCGTATGTTCTGCTTTTTATCTCGTTATTTCTGGTGCAACTTATGCATGATCATAATCCACAAACCATGACAATCCATATCGACTTTGCGTCTTGCCTCTTGTTGTGCATTCTCGATTTTTTTTATCATCGTCTTAAAATTTATAAACAGAGCACTGACTTGCTAACGTGTAATTTGAGGAGCTTCAGAACTTGTCTAGTAGACTAGGGAGACGAGAATCACTATCCTTTCAACAAACGATTCTCCTTTATACTTCATAAAACAGGGGTTGCATGTGCAAACTTACTTCTAATCTTGCTTAGTATCGTAGCTCAATTAAGTGAACTCAAGATCGAATTTCTAGAAGGCCAGGCTATCAATGTAGTAAAATAGGAGCATAGGTGTGAGATTGCATCCTCATCATTCCTACCCTTGAATTATATTTAATTGCAATTCTATAGTGAAGGGCGAAGTACCAATAAAATCCCTTCTATCTCAAAGCTATAGGTATATAACCTAGCATGCTATCTGATAGAGCAATAATAGAAAGCACACTAACTCAAGGATCTAGGTGCACGTCAGAAGAATGTGAGGATGAAAAAGAAAACTAGGGAGTACAATCATGTTAACCACAAACTGCATATACCATGTTTTTAGAATTCTGAATTCACAGTTCTGAAAGAAGATGAACAGATGTAACTTCTTTCTAGCACAAAGGTCATAATTATAATGCCAAAAGGGTAAGAACCCAAAGACCAAAATTTGAAGCAACAAACTTGTACCTTAGACTTGGTGCACTTGCTAGGTGTTCAATCATTTCCCTAATAGGTTTAGACTTGATGGCCCAATTATCAAACTCAGTTAGCAATGAGAATACACGGATATAACATTTTTTTAATATGTAAATTTTCCATATACTTCATCATGTAAGGCTCTCTAAGATACATAAAATATTATTTTAATATTATATCAGTTAATAAATGTGAACCACATTTCTAATATTTGACAAAGACTTAAAGACAACGCATACGGATCAATATGATCGATGGACATTCCTTGAAAGAAAAAAACAGTAAAGTTAAAATTTTTGTAGTATCAAAATCCTTGAAATATAACAACGGATAGTACTACTAAGTTTGTATTCCTCAAAGATATCTAGTCGATTGGGCTGTAAGTATTTCTAATCTGTAAGAGGAAAAATTCCTAAAGAGGAAAAGAGTGGATTATATACATTAATATCATCACACGTATCACTAAAATAGTATACTCATAAATCTCATCTAGCACCATGAACAAAAACTTGGCACTCATGTCTAATAAAGTCGTGACCTATTGGAAGATAAATTTGTAACATGGTAGAGATTCTATGAAGGGTTTGAAATATAAATATAACAAAACACTAAGAAATCTCACAATAATGCATAATATTTTCAATTGTATATAGTTGTCAATAGCTATGAAAGGGTTCCTATGCTCATCGTTGCTTTCCGGCAACACCGTAATAAGTTGTTCGCTTCACCATGATATGCATGAGTTATGTAGCAAGCAAACTCCACTCATGGGAACATGTTTCATAGCAACGAGCCCAATGCGAGTTTAGTAAGATATGTAAAATTTATGGAATCGGTTTCTGAATTTGCAAATCCTAGTCGAGTGTGAAATAAGCACACAAGCATTTCTACTGTTTGACACGTAGCTTATGTGTGAATGTGCATATCTTACACAAAGTAAATTGAACTCTACAATATATACTACAGACAGAGATCAAATGTTCCATATCTTGTTAAAACCAAGCAACATGAAATGTACTCCAACATGATAAAATCTCGTTTTCAAGCATATGTCCATGCTATTTCCAGTGAATTCACACTTCTCAAGGTGAAAACGTTATAGAAGCGTCTCAATGCAATTTAAAAAATGTAGTGCTTTAAACTTTTTCTGTAGCATTAGTTCTTCCATATTGATAAACAAACTCTAGATATAACTAAAAAGATGCATGTAAAATTTCACATCCAAGATATTTTCCAATGGAATACTTTGAAATAGAGGTTCTAATAGATAGCTATGCGTATTTTCATGCTAATTACAAGGGGATTGCTTCAAACTATGAAATGGCTTGTTCAAACTTGACCAATCATATATTCTCATTGTTTCTATCATAATCAACGGTTGAAATAAACATGCCTCCTCATGCACTCTCGCATTAAAATGTGGAGTTATAGACGGTAGATGAATTTATCTGTTGTCTTGAATCAACAATGAAATACGAGCAAAGACAATATATTTGATTGAAACAAGCAAATTGGAGAGTGATCTATGGGCCACGTAAAAGGAACAAGAGAAAGGATACGAGCACGGATACATGGATAAGTCATGACAAAATTCAAGGTAAACGGAACTTAGACAACAAAAAGCTTATCCTACTCAAACGAGAGTAGAGGGATACGGAAGAAGAGAGAGTGCAAGAAATCGAATAAGAGACATAGAGGATTCGAGTGATCCATAGTGTGTTGCTCATGCACACATACTTTTTAAAGGTCACTTGCTAGGATAATCTTTTATTCATGTATATGTAATGAATATCAAGTATATAGTGTACATTCTGTACTCTAAAGATAGATCGTAGGAAATATTCATGTCTTGAAATATTCACGTTTGCTAGGGATGAAATGCTGCATATGTGCTTTCCTATTCGTTATTTCTAGCATATAAGCAAATACACTCCAGAAAACACGGATGTGACTTTTTCTAGAGCTTGTTTAGAGCCGTAATTAGATCCTAGATAGTCTCCCTCCTAAACACAATCTCATCAGCAGTCTCCCGATCTCATGGGTATGTTACAATCCACCAAAATGAATCAGAAGGTCTTCATCATCATGTCAAGTGACACCCTATCAATGGACAACAATGCATAAAGTGACTTTTGTCAACTGAGTTGTTTAAGGTATTTATCACATGCTTCACACGTTTTTGAGATGCACATGATCTATTAGCTTCCCACCTGATGGGTATGGTAAAATCCACCAAAACAAGTGAAAGATTATGATCAAAAGGTTAGGTGACCACCCTTCAATCACCATGAATGCATAATGTGATATGTATCATGTTTTGTCCAAGATATTTACCACGATCTCAAATATTCACAATTTCTTGAGATGCACATGATTACTAGGAGGGAGATCTTAAATGAATTCATATTGCCCTTGATTCAGTGTCGTCATTGCATGCTAGATTAGATTCTTTGCCAATTCAATCACACTTTGAGTATCGCATAGGAGGTGTGGTACGTGTTGTCAAATGCCATAGTTGGTAGCAAGGCTTGGCAACTAGAAGGACTCTTTTCAAGCCTTACTAACTAGAATGTACTCTCTGCTTATGTCGTGAGCATTGAAGCACATTCTTGGATCTGTCACCTCTATAAAATCTCATCACCACTATCTAATCTCTAGACAGCTCACATACATAGAGTCTACATAACCAAGTAATTATACTCCTCCATCATCGTACTTAAGATTCCTATCTCTAGTAGCTCTAAGATACCTAAGTATCATTTTGAGTTCGAATAAATGTTATCACAACTTCCACAACAAAGGCAATGTTTGTTTGTTTGTAGAAATAATTTACATCAAGCTTACAATCGCAAACTAGGAGGAATTATGGTGCATGAAATCTATCTTTGCTATTGAATAGGGTCGATCATATGAGAGTAAAATCAAATGTTGAGGTAATTTGTTTCTCAGTGGCTTGCATTTCTTCAAAGCAAGCCTTTACATTACCTTAGATATATACTCCACATATGAAAGAAAAATGCCATCATCACGTCTATCACATCTAATTTTCGTAGTTAGGATGTATGTTTCGTCTCCCCAATGCTTCATGTCATGAGTTTGACACAACGTACAAGAGGAGGTAGACTTGGTTAGCTTCACTCTATTGTTGTAAACATATATAGGGATCCTAATTAGTATGCCCAAAACCGTAAGCATGAAAGAAATTATCAATTTTTCATACCATTTCCATGAAGGTTCTTTTAGATTGTAAAGGCTTTCTTCAAACTCGGTACCAATTCTAACTTACCTAGTACCAAGAAAATCATAAATACATAATCATGAAGGTAACGATGTAAGAAAATAGATTTTAAATCCAAGGTGCATCTCCATATCCTCATGGGATCCAAATACAAGGAGAAGCTACAAGGTTTTCATCTTGACAATTAGAGAAAAGGCTTTCACAAACTCAGTTTTGTGTTCCCACTAGAATTCCTTAGCAAGAAGTTGAGCCTCTTACTTCGGTGTAGACCATTACCTATCCAATTTAGCATATATACCCACATGGAGGGCGTTTCTTTCTTATCCTCTAGCAAAAATTCTAACGTTTTATTCTTAAGGAATTCCACCATCTCATTTCCATTACATTGAATCACATTCCATGGATCAGATCGTGCATAGCTTCCTTATAGCCCAAGGCTTCAGGTCTTTCTACTAGCATAACATAATCTACCCCTAGAACATATCTATTTGAAGGCTTTGATATCGTACCTGAATTCCTTTAGAGTAGATGCCTCTTGTGTCGTGAATTTTGAAAATTGTATCTTCAGCATCTTATCACCAATCTTCTCAACTACATCCATCATTGAACAAGAAACATTTTCAAGTTTATTTAGGTCATGTATTGTGGTTTTTTCATGCGCGTCTACAATATTCCCATGGGATATCAATTTTGACTCATGAAAGATGATGAATTTAATCTCTACTGTTGTAATCAATACGACATAACAAAGAAAAATTATGTCATCTTCTCTTTTAAAATTGCTTGAAAATGCTCAAAAGGTGGGTAAATCAGGAACATTTCCAAAAGTTTTTTCCCCTTGAACTCCTTGTTCTCACACATTGTGAAGATTTGATTTTTAAGGTCCCATATTTTCCCTATTGTGAAGGTCCAATATTTCCCCTATTATTGTCTTTGAAGTTTATTAATGTTATTTTTTTTTACAAATTGTGAAGGCATCTATAAAATCATGATAAAAACATAAAATTCCTTCTATTGAAGAAATCTTCTACCTATAATGAGTGTCATTATTGTGATCCTAATTAGGAAGTTTTTTTTTTAGTTTTTACTCCTATAGAAATCGTGCATGATGTATATGTGAGGAAGAAGGATGTGGGGTTATCCTTGAGAAATCTTCATCAAACCTCTGTAGAGTGAGATCCTTCCATCACATAGTATGTTTTGTCCTCAAAATGGGACTTATAGAAGTCCATCAATTACACTACACTGCTCAATGTCAAACATAAATAAAATTGGAACTGCAAATGCATGTGGGATTATCTTCATCTTCTTCTACATAGTTTGAAAATGGAGATTGTGAGTCTCCCTTATCTCAAGAAACCTTCTACATGATGTAGGATGAACTAGCTTGTGAATAACAATAATACAAAAATGAAATAATTTATTCCCTAATATGATTCTTCTTCATAATTTGTCATTGCATCCTATTCTAGTAAGTAAGGAGATTGTGTGATGCGAATTGCCTAGCATGGGCAATTATCAAATAATCATGGGATGAGGAATCAATGGTATCCACCTTAGATTCTCTTGTGTCCTTTTTCTTGGGTATCTTTCAGAATGACTACTTGACTTTGTACTTTATTAGTGCCATTCTTTATAGGTGCTCTAGTATATATTCAATTAAATACATGGATGGAGATTCAAAACCATATTCGTGGACTCTTTATATGTCTCTATAAGACAGTGGCATTCATTATGCCCTTGATTTGCTCAGCCAAGAACATTATTGTCATCCATATTATCAACACTTTAGAATAAAAATACTACAATTGTGTTCTAGTACTTATCCCTCCTCCCCATTTTTTCCTACAAACACCAAAAAAGATTTTTTTGTTTTTTTGCATAGGATATAGTAGGCAGAATCAAGATATCTATGTCATGCAAAGGCTTATTGTTTGTAAGATTCTCTTTAGCAAGAGGCTTAAGCGTATTCAAAGTTCTTCAAAAGGGACCATCTAGTTTGTTGGCTCTTTAGCATGACTCATTCAAATATATCTATTTCGACCTACAGCCATCCATTTGTGGAATAGATATTCACCCTAAATTTCTTCAAACGTTTCTCATATGTATTATCAAACTCCATATGGCATAAGGCATTGTTGATCATAAGTAAAGATCATTTCATGAGGTAGTCTTTCACTATGTTACATCACTCATAAACTTTGTGCACAATCTTGATGCCAAGGATCAATGCTCTACATGAAGTCAATGTGAGACATCCACTCTATAGTACACAAATTTCATACCACAAAACTAATTCCGTGCAAAATGAGGATGCTACACATCAAGCGTATACATAGAATCCATACTTGAAATGGACTTTCTGTAAAACGTCAATGATAGGTTTTTGACTTTGTGTAGGAAGTGGATGCCAAGCATACATGTTTTGCACAACATTGATGCTACCATCAACTTTCTACAAAGTCAACACTTAGCATTGAGTTTGTGCAAAGACCCGATGCATGGTATGAAAATTTGTGGAAATTTTAGAACGTACTACGTAATCTTCTAGTCATCTAATTTAGTGTTACTCTCATCTAGTTATATTTAGCATTCAATTAAAATCCAATAGATTTACCTAAATGCTGAGAAATTTCACAAATCGTTGTTTTAAAGTTGAAAATTAGTACCTATTGTATTTCTACATTTAGCTTTCTTATCCATTGCATGCAAATAGGTTTGCTATTTTTTAATGACTCTCTACAAGTCTACTACCAATGATTTCTTTTGGTCCTTTTCTCTATGTAAAATAAAAATGAGTAATTCTCCCTTGTTTATAGAAATTATCTTTTATAGAACAATATGCAATGCAATGTGACAAGGTGAAACATGATCAAACTAGGACTCATATAATGTGCTCAAAACAAGCCTGGCCAGACTCAATTTGTTCCAAGTAGATTAGACATAACTCAATTGACTTATGTCTAGTGAAGTGAAGATAATTGAGCTTCATGCTTCCAAGAATCGATTCCATATATTGTGGGGTTCTTAAATATTTTTTCCCAATTTGGATTGTTGTTTATGATAAGATAGTGTCAAAGTGAAAATGCTTGTCCTAGACCATCCATTAGGGCTAGAATTCACGAATTACATGGAATCCAATGGTCCAAACATCGAGCATCCTTTGATTGTCCTCAACATCAAAGAGTGATAATGATGAAAATTGGGAGACTAGAGGTGATTGATACATTTGTATGGAAATATGTGTGGATGGATTTCTATGATTCTACTTTTTGTCAAAAATATTTTTCTATCTATCTCGTTCTCTGATATTTGAAGATTTTTAGAGATATGGATACATAATTGATAGAAGATATATCGTTAATTGGTTTCTTAAAAGTATGATTATGGATCCATAGAGGATGGTTAGTTAGAAAAATAGTATAATCTGATGCTTCTAGTGGTTTTTCATCGTACTAATTGAAAATGAAGTAATCTTTTTCATTGTGGAATAGGAAAATGAGCCTTTTTTTTTGAAGATTTTATGCATTTCTTTTCAAATAGAAAAGAGAACATGTCTTTGTTCTTGTTTGTTACGACTCAATGTTGGTTATGAGTGTCCGTATTTTTCCTAGGACTAGTGATGCATTTATGGGCAGATATGTGATGCCTATCTTGATGCATATACACTCTTGATGGGAGATTTATGTTCATATTCTTATTAAGAATTTAAGTTAATCTACATGGAGAAATAAAGTATGCTTTTCAAGGGTCAGTATATATACCATCACATCATTTGACACTAGCATAAACATTGGAGGAGCTTTTCTACATACATTTATTTTAGCTCATCAAGGTGTTCCAATTACCACTTCAACACTATGATTTTAATCAGCCATAAATGTAAAGCAAACCACATATAAAGCCAACACAAATGCATAGAATGTGAAATGGGCTAACCACAAATAACAAAAACATTGATCCTTATATTCCAATAATCAAATCATTAGAAAAGTATATGTTTACAAAGTTCAACAACCCTTTTTCAATAGACGTTGATCATATAAATGCTCAGCCTCTTGCATAGCAACATCTTTAGGGACTTGAGAAGGTTCCAAGGGCCTTTCTTGCTCTAGAATTGGCTCCTCAAGGTCAGCCATGTCTCTTGGCTCATCTACCAATGGTTGCATAGGCTCCCTTCATGCAGGCTGGAATCTCTCTATGTCAACTATATGTTTCTTCCCTACATCCTGCTCCTCATTTGGGCAATCATTCAAGCCATTAATGATCTACATCCTAATGAAGCTTACTAGAGCTTCATCCTTCTCTATAGCAATGTAATGCCTGAACATTTTGAAGGCACAGGCAAGTTTCATCCCTCAAAACAAACAAATCAATTACATGTGATGTCAAAAAGTGTCAATGAGCAAGATTGCAATTATAAGTACTTGTGCCAGAAAACAAGTCCAAGATTCAATCAACATCATTGGAGAACAATTGGATTAACCTCATTAAGAGCTTTTGAGGCTTTTGATAAGGATTAACCAATGTCTTGTTACCTATCACATGACAAAGCTTCTTTGTAACTACAGGGGACATTAGCACATTCGAAATGTCGTTCTCACTACAATGTTCCTAGACTCTTCTTTTACTAACTTCATCATAGTACCCAACTGTAAGGCACTCGGTAGCACTAACGAACCTATGTCCTGGCATGTGATTTACATTTGTCTTTATCCTACAACTTTATAATTATAAGAACAATGTCACATGAAATTTCTAGAAAGAGACCAAAAGCAAGTACATGTCATGTAGGACACTCGACAACATGACGCCTTGACTTTAATGCTATTGAGATAGAGAAGGATTGGTCCTTGCTATGAAAAATGACAATCCTCTAGAGTGGCAACATGGTCAATTGAGCAAAGTTTGTCACCATCTTTCATATCGTGGGTGCTTGAATGGCTCATTATCATTAATAGAACCACTCATTCTAAAGCTAAATGGGATGCCTACTATTAAAAAGGAATACTTTTTCTGAGGCACTACTGTACAAATGTTATTTACATTATCACAATATATATTGTAATACAATGACCTTAGGGGTTCTATGGGGTTTGAAAAACACTTTAGTCTAGATGAATCATCCTCGAGCTCCATCTCCTTTGCCTTTATTCTAGACTTCTCATGCCTTTTCCTTTGGATATGAGCAAGGAAGGTAGAAGTATAGTCCTTATCCATCTCACCATTCTTCTTTTGAGGTTTTTGCAAAAAAACAATACAACATATGAGGGGCATACCGATGCTACCTATACCGAGGGTCACTCCCGGAGTCAGTATAAACAATGGAAAAGTCCACTTAAACATTCAGATGCTCAAGTGACCATCGGTATGACCATTTAAAATGGATCATTGGGATGTCTCGCGATTGGCAGGTATATGTGTTGGTATATGTGTTGGTATAGGGGTCGGTATAACCATCAGTATAGGCATTGGTAACTTATTGGAAATTACCGACGCCCATACCGACGCCCATATCGACGGTTATATTGAGGCCGTGTTTTGAACATACCGGGAAGCCAAAAGCAAAACTCAACATTTTGCGTGTGTTTTACACTGAGTACTGCTTGCTTCTATCGAACTTGCATGCATGAACTGAATTGTGACCTGCATTGTCTTGTGCACACACACACAAATCTCTCTCTCTACACACACACACACACACTCTCTCTCTTTAGATCTCACATCTTGGTAAGTGGTGTGCATACTCTTAGCCTTTGTCTTTTTGTATGCTTTATGTTTTATAATTTTTCTTCTCTTTGATTTTTCAAAAGTTGTTTGGCATTGATTCTTTGGAATTCGACGATAGGTTACATTCATTATGCTTTGATGAAAACGATCCAGAAGAGGGACATACCTGTAAGTGACTGTTTTATTCTCTATTGATAGAGAGAGAGAGATGAGAGAGAGAGATGAGAGAGAGAGATAGAGAGAGAGAGAGAAAAAGAGAGGAGAGAGAGAGATATAGAGATAAAGAGAGAGAGAGAAAGAGAGAGAGAGAGAGGGAGAGAGATAAAGAGAGATAAAAGAAAGGAAGATAGAGATAGGAAGATAGAGTATACACACACACACACATCTACACATGCATACATACACACACATGTACACACATGCATACATACACACATATACACACATGCATGCATGCATACATACACACATATATACACACACATACACATAGACACACATGCATACATACACACACATGCATACACACACATACACACACACATATGCATACACACACATGCATACATATACACACATGCATACATATACACATACATACACACATATACACACATACATACACACACATACATACACACACATGCATACATATACACACATACATACACACATATACACACATACATACACACACATATACACAAATACACACATACATACACATACACACACACATATACACACATACATACACACACACATACATACACACATTTACACACATGCATGCATACATAAACACACATATACACACATGCATGCATACACACACACACATACATACACATGTACACACATGCATACATACACACACATATACACACATGCATACATACACACACATACACATATACACACATGCATACATACACACACACATACATACACACACATGTACACACATGCATACATACACACACATGCATACATACACACATATGTACACACATGCATACATACACACACATGTACACACATGCATACATACACACATATATACACATGCACACATACATACACATGCACGCATACATACACATGCATGCATACACACACATACATACACACACACATACATGCACACATGCATGCACACACACACACATACATACACACATGAATGCATACACACACATGCATACATAGACACACACATATACACATATACACACATGCATACATACACACACATATACACACACATACATACACACACATATACACACATGCATACATACACACACATACATACATACACATATACACACATGCATACATTCACACACACACATACATACACACATGCACACATATACACACACATATAGGATTTCAATATAGATAAACAAATATGAAAATAGCTAGTGTTTTAATTAAATATATATAATTAAATATAAAATTATGATTTTAAGGTTTTTTACATTAAATATATACAAATAGGACTAGGGTTTTTAGATTATTTACACATGCATACACATATAGTTATACACATGCATATATCTATATATATATATATATATATATATATATACACATGCATATACATATATACATGTTTTAGGTCTAGGTATTTACAATTAGGGTTTTATGGTTATTACACATGCATAACATATATACACATATACACATACACATACAATACATATATACATGTATATACACATGGATACACAAATATACATATTTTAATTCTAGATCTTTAGGATTAGAGTTTTAGGGTTTTTACATACATATAATTCAATTAAATTTATATAAAGAAAAAATATTGGAAAAATCTGAATATATAAATAAATATATATAAAAAAAATAGAATAATTGTATAGATAAATAATTATGAAAAGAGCTAGTGTTTTAATTAAATATCTATAATTAAATATATAAAATTACGATGTTTAGGTTTTCTTTACATCAAATATATAAAAATAGGTTTAGGGTTTTTAGGCTATTTACACATGCATACACATATACTTACACACACACACACACACACACACACACACACACATATATATATATATATATATATATATATATATATATATATATATATATATATATATATATATATATATATATATATATATATATATATATACACATGCATAACATATTTACACACATACACATACACATATAATTAATATATTCATGTATATACACATGGATACATAAACATACATATTTTAGGTCTAGATCTTTAGGATTACAATTTTAGGGTTTTTACATACATATAATTCAATTAATTTTATATAAAGAGAAAATAAAGAAAAATTTATGAAAAATATCTGAGTATATAAATAAATATATATATATAATAGGATAAGTATATATATAAATAAATATGAAAAGAGCTAGTGTTTTAATTAAATATATATAATTAAATATATAAAATTATAATTTAAGGTTTTTTTACATCAAATATATAAAAATAGGATTAGGGTTTTTAGGCTATTTACACATGCATACAAATATGCTTACACACACACACATGCACATATATGTGTATATATATATATATATATATATATATATATATATATATATATATATATATATATATATATATATATATATATATATATATATATATATATATATATATATATATATATATATATATATATATATATATATATATATATGTGTGTGTGTGTGTGTGTGTGTGTGTGTGTATGTATGTGTGTGTGTGTGTATACATATATACATACACATATATATACACATGCATACACATATATACATGTTTTAGGTCTAGGTCTTTACGATTAGGGTTTTAGGGTTTTTACACATGCATAGCATATATACACACATACACATACACATATAATACATATATACATTTATATACCCATGGATACGCAAACATAAATATTTTAGGTCTAATCTTTAGGATTAGTGTTTTAATAGGATAGTTGTATAGATAAACAAAAATGAAAAAAGCTAGTGTTTTAAACAAATATCTTAATTATACATATTTAAATATATAAAAATAGGAATAATTTTAAGGTTTTTTTATCAAAGTTAATATCTATACACATACACACACACACACACACACACACATATATATATATATATATATATATATATATATATATATATATATATATATATATATATATATATATATATATATATATATATATATATATATATATATATACATGCATACATAAATATACATATTTTAGGTCAAGATCTTTAGGATTAGGGTTTTAGGGTTTTTACATACATATAATTCAATAAAATTTATATAAAGAAAAAATAAAGAAAAAAGTAAGAAAAAAATCTAAATATATAAATAAGTATATAGAAGAAATAGGATAATTATATAGATAAATAAATATGAAAAGAGCTAGTGTTTTCAATAATTTAATTAAATATATAAAAATAGGATTTTAATTATATATGAAATAGACATATATATAATACATATAACACATATACACATAATATATATATATATATATATATATATGTATATATATATATATATATATATATATATATATATATATATATATATATATATATATATATATATATATATATATATATATATATATATATATATATATATATTAGCATAATGGTTTTAGGGTTTTTAGGTTATTTATGATATATAGAAAATAGTCTTTAGAATTTTTAATATATATAAAAAATACGATTTTAGGACTAGGTCTTTAGGATTAGGGTTTTAGGCTTTTTTAGGTCTTTAGGTCTTTAGGTTTTTGTATTTCAGGTTTAAGACTTTAGGATTATGATTTTTCGGTTTAATAAAAAAATTAAAAGTTCTAAAATGTCCATATTGTATCAGATGGCTAGTTTGAATCCCGAGGAGAGAATGGCATGTCCTTGCACTCAGTGCAAGTACCAAGTTTATGGAAAATGACAGATTTGTACTGCACATGTAAGAGAGTATGGATCCTTTGATAAAAGTCGACTACAAGACCTATGCTACCATTGGCATGGAACCCGAGGTGAGCAGATGGACCGAAACAACATTGCACCGGTAACCTGTCATGGACAAAAGAGAACAATAAAGGAGTTAGAAGTACAAGAAAGTATTAATAGCATTTCATGGAATGAACACATGGAAGAAATGCTCGAAGCATTTTATGAGATGGACGAAGATCATGATGGTGGAGAAGATGTAGAGAGTTTCATGGAAACAACAGAGTTTCCATGATCAAAAGCCGATGAAGAATACAAAAACATGCGAAGACTAGCTCGTTTACCACTATACAATGGACCAAAGATATCTTTTCTACGTGCATCACTGGGGATGCTCAATCTGTTATCCATTTATGGATGGTGAGATAGTAGTGTCTCTAAATTGTTTAGGTAAGTGGATTTGAAATAAACTTTCATTGTTGTATCAAAATAACTGTATTTACTTCTATCGTTCAAATTTCTTATTGGAGGCTTCTTAAAGATCAATTTTTGCTAGAGGGCAATAACATGCCTCCAACATGTGGAAATGCAAGAAAAACTTTTACAGTCCATTGGAATGGACTACACTAAGATTCATGCTTGTTTGAATGATTGCATCCTCTTTCGGAACGAGTATGAGCATCTCCACGTATATCTAAAGTGTGGAGCAAATAGATTTAGAGAAGACCTTTTAGGTGAAGCAATCCCCACAAAGGTTCTTCACCACTCTCCTATCATTCCACAAATTCAGAACATGTTTAGATGCAAATATATATGAGTTAATGTCATGGCATGCAAATAGAAGGTCTACAGATCGTGTAATGTGAGTGCCTGCTGATTCTGATGTTTGGAAGCACATAGATAGTAAGTGGCCAGAGTTTGCTAGTGAGCCTTGGTCCATACGTCTAGGCCTAGCTATGGATGGAGTAAATCCATTTGTTTTATGTAGCTCTTCATGGAGCACATGGCCTGTATGTTTGGTCAATTATAGAATCCCACCATGGCTGGCCACAAAGAAAGGTCATTCATTTATTATTAGCTCTTATTGTGATAGCTAAGTATAAGGTAAAAAACATGGATGTATACCTTGCACCACTTATGGAAGAACTGTGCATTTTATGGGATGGGATTACTATGCGTGACATGTCTCAACCTATAAGAAGATGAGACGTGCGAGTGCAACGCATACTTATGTGCATAATGCATGATTGGCCTAGTTATAGTGAATGTTCATGTTTGTTGACTTTGGGTTACCGTGCTTGTCCATTATATGGACCGCAACTCGAAGCACACTATTCCAAAGCACTGCATAAGCATGTCTATGGATATCATATATATTTTCCTGATGAACATGTTTTACGTGAAGGACAAATTGGTCGACAAGCACAATGCCAAATGAAAGCTAGCCATTGGAAACAACTGTGAGATTTAGAAACTCTAGTCACTGGCATGAAATGGTTGTCGATTTTTCATGAACTCCTTTATTGAAGTGAATTATTGATCAATCATTTGGTAGAGCGAGGTCGTATGCAAGAGTTGTGGGCAATTACTAAGCCCAACGGAACAGTATCATTACCAAGAGCTCCTTGGGTGCTACGCAGGATGGAAGAGCAACAAGTGAAGAAAATAATTTCAGAGTTTCAAACACCTACTAGATGCATGAGGTGTCTAAAGACTGCTTTCATACAAAACGAAGATCTTGGAGGGCTCAATTCTGTTCATTGGCACACGTTTCTTTAGTTTGTGCTTCCTATAGCCTTAAAAGATTGTCTTTCTAAGGATGTGCAAACAACCATTTATAAAATTGGTTCCTTAGTACAGTGGATCTCTTCTAAAAAGATAAATAGAGATAGCATAGAGAGTGTGAAACTCAATGCTATCAAGGTTGTTTGTATGGTAGAGAAGTGCTTTCCCACAAGTATTCTCATTATTCAGCTTCATTTACTAGTTCATGTGGTAGATGAAGTTGCAATTGCATGAACACTCCATAGCCGATGGATGTTCTTCTTAGAGCACTTTATGAAGACATTAAAAGGGTTTTTTTGAAAGAGAGCACGTCTAGAGGGTAGCATGGTAGAGGGATGGCTTGTACAAGAGTCTCTTGTATTCATAACAAAGTTTCTACATATGTCGGATCTAGAAATGCCTCGCTTATGGAGCGATGATAAAGATTTTCATCCCGTAGGCGATGAACGACAAGGTAAAGGGTTGCAAAGAAAAATGGATGCATCTTTCGGAGAGAAGGCAATGAAGTTTTGCATAGTTAACTCAGAGCCTATGCAAAAGTTGTTAGAGAAGTATGAGCTTGCCAAGGAGACGAATGCAAAGGAAAGAGCTCAGTTTCAAAGTAATCGTTCCACTTGATTTTTGCCCCTTCCAGAAAGTCTTCGACCTCTTCCACCTTTTCCAATGAGCAGATGGCTAGATACAGCGGCTTCACAATTAAAGGCAGCGGATGAAGATATCTCTAAAGAAGAAGAAGAACTCGCAAAGGGATGTGATTGGGAGTATACTAAATAGGATGCACTATGGTCTCATGAACGACATTTTCATATAGCACGAATCGATAAAAATAGGTCTACTTTTGATAGTGGGGTGATGGTGACCTTTTTTCAAAAAAGTAGAGCGAGTGCAAGAGATGATAATGCTCAAGAAGGCGAGCTAGATTATTGTGGAGTGATTCCGCCTCACTCCTGTCAGCCTCACTCTTGCCGGTCTCACTCCCACTGGCCTCACTCCCATCGGTGTCACTCTTGCAGGTGTCACTCTTGTCGGCCTCACTCCTACAAGTGGTGCTACTCTCGCCAAAGGTATGTTTCCTAGCTTTATGACTCCACCACGATCATCTTTTCAGGCATCCCCTACTGGCTCCAGTAGTAGACATGTGTGTTCGACACCTCACTACAATATAGGTGCTGGCCCATCTCATAGGTTGAGGTCATGCTCTAGAGCAAGAGGTCCTAAGAGTGGATCTACAGGTAGGTCTAGAGGAGGCAGCTATTGTGGAGGAAGTGCGAGAGACGTTGTGTCGCCCACTTCTACTCCTAGAACGAGTACCTCAGATTTAGGTATGCCACATGGTACACCATGTGGAACACGACGTTGTGTCGCCCACTTCTACTCCTAGAACGAGTACCTCAGATTTAGGTATGCCACATGGTACACCATGTGGAACACGACGTACACCTTGGGGTGCTCATGACCATGATGACTTCAAGGTGTATAGTATCCAAGATGGAGCTTCGGTGATGGATGCAACCAGAAAAGCATGCATCAACGTATACGACAGCTTTGCTCCATATAGTTTGGACACTCTATCATGTTGAAATGGAGTGAACAGGATAAAGATCGGAGGAACTATATCATAGAGATGATTTATCAGGAGTTCTGGCTAGCACATGGGAAAAACTCTTGTCAATTTAGAGTGGATTCTGCACACAGCACATGAAGTTATGTCCCATCAATGATCCGAGGCTCGTGATGCTTTTAGAGTAGGCTTACCAAAGCCTATATGGTTAGATGCCCAGGAGTGTTGATATATTTAGGTCGTGATGTGTGTGAATACTCTAGGACCTCCGGGGCACTTTTTCCCTCTTTAGGAGGTTTTTTTCCTCGGCTTGTATATATGCCTATTGCCCTAATGGGCTACTTATCTTTGTACATTCTCTAGTAATACATTCAGTATTGTGTGTTTGTGCTCCAAGCTTCTTCTTCTTCCTTGTGCTGTTCGCGTGCTTCCGTAGACGACTATCTCCAACAATTGGTATCAGAGCAGGTCGTCGCTTCTTCTAGAGCGCCGTCGATACTCCTCCGTTTGCAGTCTCAGATTCACACGAAATTTGGTGAGCATACTCAGGGTGTTTCCGAGATCAAAACAACTTCGCTGTGTGGTGCCGAAATCGCGATCTGAGATCGTTTCGACCTCTGAACGCACTATCGCAGCGCTTGTGTAGGCTATTTCGTCCTTTTGTGCCAAAGGTATATACCAGTTTCTGTTTGTCAGTTTAAGCGTCTCGAAGGCTACAGGTCTAGCAAAACTCGTCTAGACAGTTCCGTTCAACTTTTTGAGATACAGTCAATTTTCTGCATCAAGGTATTTTAGTCACCAGCCATGGCTGAAAGCAGTGATATATTCTGTATGTTGGCTGTTGAGGATAAGTTGGATGGTACCAACTACCCATTATGGGCTTATATGATGCGACATGTACTGGTTGCAAAAGGGTTGTGGAACATTGTGCAGGGTGTTGAAAGACGTCCTGATACACCTGTAACGACAGGTACTGCAAATACAGGTGCTGGAGCTGATGAAGATGGTGTCGAAGATGATGTTCCGCAGATTCCTGTTCGTGCTGCTGTTTTTGTTGCACCTACTGCAGAGCAGATTTGCTGGGATGGCAGAGATGCCCAGGCACATGCATTGATAGCTTTGTCTGTCAAACGTGCCATTATTCCTCACATTCGCTCTTGCAAAACAACAAAGGATGCTTGGGATACACTTACCACTTTGTACCAGGCTAGGAATGAGGCTCGTGTTGCTTACCTCCGAAAACAGTTGGAGAGTGAGCACATGAATGAAGGTGATTCTATGGACAGTTTTCTCACAAAGATCAAAGACCTAAAGTAACAATTGATTTCTGCTGATGAGGTTATACCAGATAGCTCACCGATGCAGACCATTCTGAATGGTCTTCCTGATTCATATCAGAGTTTTGCCTCTACTCTTCGGTTGATGATGAAAGGTAATCCAAATGCCTTTTCATTTGAGGAATTAGTCTCTATTCTGTTGCAAGAAGATCAGCCCAGGTAGAATAGGTCCATTATGCGTGTTGCAGATCAAGCTTTCCTGGCTAGTCAGAAGGGCAAAGGAAAATGGAGCTCTTCTACTAGTAAGCAAAAATCTGCAAATGCTGCACAATCAAAGAACCAGGATAAAGATGAGAAGAAATCAGAAAAGCAGAAATTGTTTTGCAAGTATTGTAAAGGAAATGATCATATCATGAACTGTCCAAAACTGGCTGCTAAAGAGGCAAAGAAGAAAGAGGCTGCAATGGTTGTTGCCGAGGCCTCTACACCAAAAACAAAGTCTGCAAATCTTGTGCAGCAAGAAGAATGGGCGTTTACTACTGTCTGCAGTTTTGACCCATCTTCTCATGATCAGTGCATGTCTGCAGTAGACTCAGATGTTTGGTACTTTGACAGTGGGGCGACCAAACATATTACCTCGCAGCGCAGTTTCTTCTCTTCACTCAAGCCTACCCCTACAGGGAATACTGTCACATGCGCCAATAACTCCTCTTATCCTGTTATGGGAGTTGGTAAGATCATTCTGACTACTGCTGATGGTAGTTCTTTCACTTTGTCAGATGCTTTATTTGTGCCAGGAACCAAAAAGAACCTGTTATCAGTTTCTGCATTAGCCAAGATTGGCTTGGTTGTGAAATTCGTTGATGACAGGTGTACAATCCATGATCTCTCAAATGGCGATGTGATTATTGCTTCTGCCATTTTATGTCGTGGGCTGTATAAGCTCATAGACTATGAAAGATCTGTGAATGATTCGGCATGTGCAGTTCATGATTCTCAGGCTATGTCAGATGCAAAGCTTTGGCATGCACGCTTTGGTCATCTGAATTTTGCTAGTTTGCTACATCTGCAGAAATCTGAAACGGTGTCCTCTTTGCCCAAACTTGAGGCACCTGGAAAACATGTTTGTGAAGGCTGTATTTTGGGCAAAATGCAGCGTTCTTCCTTTCCAAAAGATGGTTCAGTTCGGGCTACACAGAAATTGCAGCTTGTACATAGTGATGTCTGTGGTCCTATGCAGACACCCTCTTTTGGAAATTACCTTTACTTCGTGACTTTCATTGATGATTTTTCTAGGCATGCATGGGTATATCCACTCAAAGAAAAGTCCGAAGTGTTCATGTGCTTCAAACAGTTTTTGGTTTTGGCTGAAAATCTGTCAGCATGTAAAATGGGCACCCTCCGTTCCGATCGAGGGGGGGAATATATGTCTTCAGATTTTAATGCATTTCTGGTTGAACATGGGATAAAACACCAGTGTACAGTGCCGTATACACCTCAATAGAATGGAGTTGCTGAAAGAAAGAACAGGTCACTCATGGAGATGGCGAGGTGCATGGTCAAAAGTCAGGCTTTACCACATCATTTCTAGCTTGAGGTTTTCATGTGTGCAGCATATGTACTGAACAGGTGTCCCACTAAAGCATTGTAGTCTATCACTCCATATGAGGCTTGGCATGACCACAAGCCATCTGTTGCTCATCTGCGTGTTTTTGGTTGTTTGGCATATGCATTAGTGCATGAACAACATCGCAGAAAATTGGATGATAAGGCAGTAAAATGTATTTTTGTTGGGTACAGTTCTGAAAGTAAAGGCTATCGTCTGTATCATCCACAGACTAAACGCATTCTGGTTAGCCGTGATGTTGTCTTTGTGGAAGATGCTATTCAGCCATTGCTTTCATGTACTAAGGAGACATCTGTTAGCTCCAAAGACATGTATGATACTTTGATGCCTCTTTTTACAGGTGGACAGTCTAGTGCTGGTCCTAATGAGGCAACTTCTCAGCCTTTGTAGGTTTCATATGATGATGCAGATCATTCCATTTCTGATGCAGATTTACATGATGCACTTGTTGATGAGAGAGCTGATATTGAGCAGGCAAAAACTATGCCAAAATGGCTGGTGCAGACTTTGCGTGATAGCAAGTTAGATGCACCTTTGTCATATCGTACTCGTTCAGGCTCTCATAGTGCCTCCTTTGCATCAGATTGCTATGCTATGGCTGCATGTAGTCTCTGTGATGAGAATGAGCCTATTTCTTTTGATGAAGCACAAAACTCAGAAAATTGGATGGCTGCTATGCAATCTGAATATGATGCTATAATGAAGAATGGTACATGGTCTTTATGTGACTTGCCTCCTGGCAAGAAGGCCATTGGCACTAAGTGGGTATACAAGCTGAAGCGTAAACCTGATGGTACAGTTGACAGGTATAAGGCTAGGCTTGTTGCAAAGGGTTATGCATAGGAAAGAGGCATTGATTTTGATGAGACCTTTGCACCTACATGCCGTATGACTACTGTTCGGAGCATTTGTGCACTTGCAGCCCATCATGGTTGGAATGTACATCAGTTGGACATTAAAATAGCATTTCTGAATGGTGACTTGCATGAAGAAGTGTATGTTTTTTAGCCCCGTGGCTTTCTGCAGAAAGGGCATGAAAACCAGGTGTGCAGGTTAAAGAAGGCATTATATGGTTTAAAGCAAGCACCACGTGCTTGGTATTAGAAGATACATGCCTATCTGATTGCACATGGTTTTGAGAACAGTCCAAATGAAAGCACCTTATATGTTAAGCGTGCTAATGATGTGCTTCTGATCATTGTTGTCTATGTTGATGACATGCTGCTCACTGGTCCTATTGAGACACATATTGCTGATTCTAAGGCTGATTTGCATGCCTCATTTGAGATGTCTGATTTGGGGCATTTGCATCACTATTTGGGCATTCAGTTTATGCACGTTGATGGTGGAATGGCTTTGTGTCAAACGAAATATATTGACACATTATTGCAGCGTTTTGGCCTTGAAGATTGTAAGCCTATTGCCACTCCTATGGAGAAAGATTTACGATTGAGTCTTCATGATGCTAGAGATGCATTTGATGCTGTTCTCTATCAGAAGGCTGTTGGATGCTTGATTTACTTATGCATTACTCGGCCAGATATTCAGTTTGCTATCTCACAGATGAGCAAGTTTATGCATTGCCTAGGAGTCACAACATTGGAAGGCGGTTAAGCACATCTTTCGCTACTTGGGTGGTACTCGACTACTTGGGTTGTTTTATCCCAAGGGGGGATCACTACCGCCAGATTTGCATGCTTTTTCTGACTCAGATTGGGCTGGTTGCTATGACACTCGTGTGTCCACCAGTGGTTTTTGCTTCATGCGTGGTAGCTCATGTATATCTTGGTTGAGCAAGAAGCAGCCTACTGTGGCCACTTCGAGTTGTGAGGTTGAGTATAGGGCAGATTTCACGGCGACTGTTGAGTGTGTGTGGCTCAACCGCCTTATGGCTGATTTGTGTGTTGGCCAGACTTCTGCCACCACCATCTTCACTGACAGTCAGAGCGCATTGGCAGTTGTGAGGAACCCTGTGTTCCATGCTTGCACTAAGCACATTGAGGTGCATTATCACTATGTCAGGGAGAGGTTCTCTGCTGGGAAGATCAGCTTGGCATATGTGCCCACGCAGGAGAGCATTGCAGACCTTTTCACGAAGGCTCTGCCTAGGGAGAAGTTTGAAGCTTTCCGCAAAGCTTTGGGCTTACTTCCTTTTGTGGAGTGATTTCCACATAGCTTGGCACTTCCTTATACATGAGTGCAAGCTCCTTGTTCACCGCATCACTCCCAGGGGGGCTTTGTTGATATATTTAGGTAGTGATGTGTGTGAACACTCTAGGACCGCCGGGGCACTTTTTTCCCTCTTAATTAGGAGATTTTTTCCCCCGGCTTGTATATACGCCTATTGCCCTAATGGGCTACTTATCTTTGTACATTCTCTAGTAATACATTCAGTATTGTGTGTTTGTGCTCCAAGCTTCTTCTTCTTCCTTGTGTTGTTCACGTGCTTCGGCAGACATCTATCTCCAACAAGGAGTAGGATATGATTTGCGACGAGCAGCAGTAGACTCCTGACCGATATTATCACCAACAATGGGATGCCATAGCCACATGTTTAGATACGGTTGGACCGTCACATTTGGGCAACAATAGATATCACACCATGCATCAGGAGTTTGTAAGTACCATTTGGTTTATTGAATATGTTTGTGTTAAGCTTGTCATGTATGTTCCTCTAATGTTTTGTATATCTATTGCAGGAGCTGGAAATGGGCCATCCTCCAACAGGAACGGAGGAGGCTTATGGATATCGTCATGGATTGACTTCACTATTGGAGGACTTGGAGGGATGCAGTGTGGTCGTTTCATGGGAGCATTTGCGATGAGGTGATGAATTTATAAACTTGGTTTTTACTTGTTGTTTATAAATCTCATGTCAATTTATCTCATTTCATGAATGTTCTTTGTTGCAGAACTGTTGATATGGAACATTCTTTGCATGTGTATGGCAGTGGTGCACCAAAAGTTTGTATTTGACTCTTATATTGCAATGCTTTGACACATTTTGTAAAAGCCTCATATATGATAGTGCTTTGCCACACTCTTGCACATGCATCATTTATGAAATATATAACTTTTTTTGTACATGTTTCATGGTTCATGGTTCATTCTGATTATCTCTTTTGTGTCCAATAATATTTTGCTTTATGAAATCATATTTTGACTTCCATTAGAGTACACATCACATGTACTTGGTTTTTTGGGCAGAGTGTCTTGTCTTTTGCTAAACAACATCATGGTAATGTTGCTATAGCAAAAGACAACACACTCTGCCCAGGAAAAAAAAATTGGAGATATGATCGTCAATATAAGTGACGGTACTCCTAGTAGGGTCATCGGAATAAGCATCAGTACACCGAGCGGGTGCTCGTATACACACGGTACATCCAGTAGAGGCATCGGTATAATCATCGATATTAGCATCAGTATTACCGATGCTCATATCGACGATTATATCGATGCTCATACTGATGAATATACCGACGCCTATACCAGCGCTTTAATTCCGATGTGCATACCAACACCTACATCGACGTCGGGGGAAAAATGTGCCCCATTCAATTTCCTCGGTAAAAGCCTCGGTATATGGCCGAACTGTTGTAGTTAAAGGATGAGTGTCAACTAAAAGATTTTTCATAAAGTGTAACATATATCAATGGTTCTGATGCTTAATTTTGAATAAATCTTTGCTAGGAGACTTAAATGAATAGATAGTTCGAGGCCAACCGTCATATAACTTGCTTCAACTCTATGCTTGGCATCGACTAGTTCTGGCAAGCTATACTTAGAGTCAAGTCTGTGCTTCAGTACGATGCGTAGCATCAAAATCCTAGTGAAATTTGATGCTTGGCATCGCATTTTGACTAAAGGTTTTTGTTGAACATAGCGATTCTCTGTGATTCGATGTTGGGCATCGACTTCTAGCATGTTTGTTCCTATAACTCGATGCCCTGCATTGAATATCACCAATTACTCAAGAAACTCAATCACATTATATTGTAATGAGCAAGAAAACTCATCCAATCGCACAAAAATATAAAGTATTCTGACAATGCTTTATATGAGGAGGTGGTCGGGTACTTTGCCTAGACTTCACTCCATGTGAAGCACCCAAGCCTCCTCATCATCACCTCCTAAATCTTCACATAAAGCTTGTGACTGCATTGTGAGTTTTAAAACAACATGACAAGTTATTGAAATAGAATGAAAAACCTATCAATGACAAGACTCCACTTACTTATTTAGCTCCATGACCATCTCCTCAAGGCTTAGGTCTTTGGAAATGATGCTTGATAATGTTGACATTATCAAAGTGTTATGCCTTACAATGCTCTCCAAGGTGTTAACTTCATAGCCTTAGTAGCCTCTTGAATGGAGAGATCAGCTTTCTTTCCCATTCCTTTCACATCCACCTGAGAATCTATTTTTTCCTTTTTCTATTTTTGGCCTTTGATCTCTTTGTTCTCCCACATTGTGAATATCTTATCATGAAGATCCCAGATTTACCTTGTCCTGTTGGAACCATGGGTCAATTTTATAGAATGCATCTCACTTCATATTATCATCGAGTGCTGAGTCTCGACCTTTATTAGGCACTACTTTCTCAAATTTGGATGGATCCTTCCACCATCCGCCCTTAGGGCATCAACATAATCATGGTGGAAGAATCTGATATGCTCAATGGATGACATTTTATGCCTGTAATCATTATCATTGTTTTGGTCCCTAGCTAGAAGTTTGGCCTCCTCTATAGTCACAACAACATAGATTTTATGCTCTGCATACCTGAAGAAGTATGTAGTTGGATGCTCTTTTATAAGTTGTCTTTGCACCTCTATCGAGTGTGATCCTCCAATAATGTAGTATGTATAGTCCTCAAACAACGCTTCGTTGAATTGCTCCACCGACCTCTATTCGTTTGGATTGACCATTACCAAGAATGGTAAGATGGTTGCATGTGGGTTTATCTTGATCTTCTTTTTAAGGTTCTATACATGTAGATTATCTGGCTCCCTTATCTCAAGAGGCCTCCTTCCTATAAAATGGTTCTATTGGGGATCTATTGATTATAGTAATGGCGCGGTGGAAAAGTTGCCCCTTTTTGATGAACTTCTTCTTGGCAATCTCATCCCTTATCTTATTCTGTTTTGTAAGCAATATCCTAGATGCGAGCTCTCCTCCAAGAGCAACTATATCATCCTGAGGGTCTGAGCTTTCAGATGATTTCACATCAATTGGCTTGGTCTTCTTCTAGGGCCTCTTCTGTATGGATTGCTTGCCCTTTGACTTTATAGGTGTCGTCTTCCTCTCCTTGCTTGGCATGATATTCCTCTCTATCCATGGAAAGATATCCACAATCAAATTTTCTAATTCCCTACAGATTTGAGTGAGTCTCTCTAGAACACAACATTCAGGACATGGGAGCTCCATTTTGTAAATTGTATTCCTCAATCCCTTTGAAGTCTCCACTAGGAAAAGGAGGTTATATGAGTCTCTCATCTTCATAGTTGACCTTGAACACAAGGCCATATTGAAAATCATGTGTTGTGGTAATCTTTCCCCTCCCATAGGCACCAACGAATACAAGGAGTGGCATTTTTCTCCTCTATGTAGTGAACGCACCACTCTAGATTTGTCATGTCTCTAAGTGGTCTATCTTTCCTATTGACTTCACTCTCTTTGGATTTATCTTTTCTTCTTGGCTCTTCCTCAATGGGCTTAACATTGCTATGACCACCTGGTGATATGACAATTGGATTACTTGCATGGTGAGAGGACAAAGACAATATGCTCTTCTTTTGGTTTAGTGGATGTCCACTGCTTCTGTCCCGAGCACCCTCTCCTGAGCCACTTAGGGTCACCTTAAGCTTCTTAATGAATTTCTCCTTTCTCTTCTCAATGTCCATGAAGTGAAACAATTTTTGTTAGCCAAGCGTATGACATTGCCCTAGGTATGAAATTCATCTCAATGTTTGGGAGCCAAGTCGACACTAGGCATCAAGCTTCTGCTACAACTCGATGCCTGGCATCGAATGTTGCATATAAGTCAATGCCAAGCATCGGCCTTAATGCCCAAGGCGATCCCAAGCATCGAATTCGGGGGTTAGGCCTATGCAATACATGAACCCCCAGTCCAATATGATGTCAAGCATCAAATTTGGGGGCCATGTTGATGCTAAACATCAGCCTTATATGGAGAAACTTGATACCAAGCATCGCATTGGGCAAAAAGCATCAAATTGGTCGAGGATCTCAATGCCAGACATCAGATTGGGCATCAAGGTCGATGCTAGGCATTGACGTGCACTCCAAACTTGATGTGAGACATCGTGTTGGCTGAACAAGTCGATGCTAGGCATCGATTTGGCCTCCAAACATGATGCTAGGCATCGACTTGGGCCGGCAAGTTGATGCCAAGCATTGACTTGAACCACTCCGTCAATGCCACACATCCACTAATGGGATGCCAGGCATCGACTTGCTCACCCAAATTGATGCTTTGCATCATGTTTGGAGTGTAAGTTGATGCTTAGCATCGACATTGTCACCCAATTTGATGCTTTGCATCCAATTCCTCACCCAAGTTGATGCTTGGCATCGACCTTGCCCAAAACACGATGCCTAGCATTGAATTTCATCCACAAGTTGATGCCTGGCATCGACTTTTCCTATAGTGTTGATGCTTTGCATCGAATTCCATGACTCTGAACTAGGACAAAAATGTGAATTACTTAAAACAAATTATTGTAATTTCTAGGGTTCTCAAAAGGAATTTTTAATTGTTGGGTAAATTAAGGTTACTTGTGAGTTTCTTCTCTAGCTCCCTTCTTCTCCATTGTTGATGTTTTCCTTTGCTTTAGCTTTTTTTTTCTCTTTTTCTCTCTGTGCTCTATCTTGACTTACGCATTTGTAAAATGATCCTCTGGTCCTATGATCTATTAATAGACATTAGCTGAGTTGAACGAGGAACTAACTTGTTATAACTGAGTGCAACTAGGTGTAGCTTGATGGCACAACTGGACTATAGAATTGAAGCAAGAAGAAACCAATTATAGAATGATCAAACTTGGTTATTTCATATTCGGTTATCATATGTTTTGAAATAAAAGGTTTAGCAGGACCACTTACTTGGTCGTGCACATCAAAATCATGTAGATCATATCCTCTTTTCTTGATGTACTCCTAAAAATCTAAAGAAGGCACATTCAAGAACTTGTAATAATCCGTGATCAACTATTTTCCACTAGGTTTGAACCACTTTAATATCTTTTGAAAAAGTGATGGTTTATCCTAGGGTTTGAGATTCTTACATCAATGAGGTACAATGGCAATACATTCAACCTCTTGCAAGCAAAAACACCATGTACATGACTCTACAATCTTTGACATGTACTAAACATAGATAGTAGAAAAGGTTGGAATAAATCATTTGGAAAGCCCATTTATGGGCAAGACATGAAAAATTTTGAGTTTGGATGAAAGAACTTACTTGGATATGTAGAAGCATGTCATAATTGTTGTGCAATTCGCTATCTCAAATTGCATTGAGCATTTTTGGCCAATGGCTGTTTCCAAAGCTAATGATACCATATTCACAGAAAGATCAATGCCCACTACAGTGACATCAATGTAAAAATCTCCACCACCAATGCCACAACCAATGTCAAGTACTTTTTGTCCCACTTAAATCTAGGCACCCACCTCTAGTTAGGATTGCCCATACAACGGAAGTCTTTACATGCTATTTCCATGTTTGAGAAATTTATTATTATTAAGAATAAGAAAACAAAGGAATAGTAAAGGAGATCACAAATGTTGTGATAAACATCACTTTCCCTAGAACATTAAGCTTAATACCTTGCTAATAGTGTAATTTTCTATCAAGTGTGTTTACAATGAAATCCCTTCTTTTTTTCATAAGATCCCAAAACTCAACAGGTAGGATGAGAAAGTAAACTTTTACTTGAATCCAACTCTCAAGAACCCTTGTGCTTGATAGATAAAACATTGGACTACTAGAGGGTCTTGATATTAGCCTTTGAGTGATTAGTGTTTAAGTCAGATGTGATGAAGAAAACTTCAATGTTTTTTAATGTCAAAGCAAGAGTATATGTTCAGGTTTATGAAGAACTTAAGTAAGATGCATGATGGACATATCCTAACAATGTAGCATGGGGGTTCAAAATTTTCAAAAGTATTCCTCGATTCAACCATTTTTATATAAAATCCTTAATTTGGAAATATTTCAAGAAAACGTTTCTTGTAATTTGTCCATATCTGTGCAAGAAAAATAGACTTCAAGATTGAGTACTGATTTGTTAACACTCGAGTGTGAAGAGGGTTACCTTTTAAAGCATGAATATAGAAAGGAAAAAACCTTCATTTGTATTTTCTCATGTCTTTATGCATGTGTGTGTGCATGACTCATAGGATGGTGGAGATCATCATATCGCTAACTCCTCTCTCTCATTGAAATTTTGTGAGCCATGATTAATTGCTTAACTCAAGATGGTAAATGTTGCATGATGGATTGCTTAACCAATTTTTAATGAGCCATGAACTCATACCTCCAAATAATCCTTGATTATGACATAAAGTCAAATTGTAAACCCATAATAATGGGCACAATCCATCTGCATAATTATCTAGATACATGATTTCAGAGATATAATTGCTTGATGTTACACTTCCATTTTTTGCATATTATAAAAGGAATTCTCTTACACTTCCACTGTCAATGAAGATGAGCTCTATCTTTTCAGTAGATGTTGGGCAACACTCTCTAATGATCGAGTTGATAGACTTTCAAACTCATTGTTTTCAATGAATCCTTTCATGAATGATGTCCATGGGTTAGAATGTATCAATGATTCTCTATTCTTAGTTGAGTCATTTAAGCTAGATGCTCAATGCAATGATGGTCAATCCAATCCATCTATTGAACTCAATCCACCTATTGATCTCTCTTTAGATTCAAGTGCATCTAGAGTAAAGAATATCAGCAAAGAGAGAGAGAGGGAGAGAGAGAGAGAGAGAATCGTGAAGTAAGTAAAAAAAATATTTCAATTCCTAACTTCACATAGATAATTGCATTGGACATTGTGAAGCATTGTTGTGCTTTGAAATGTTTGTATAAATTAGGAATCAAGAAACTAAAGCAGCTAAGAGAGAGATTTTTCCATTTAGATAGTGAAAGGAAAGATTTATACTTTGTTTCTCACATGCAAATGATTGAGGATAACATGTCACTAACACATGTTGCTTTTGAATATTACTTTAGTCAAGGGATCTGATGTTGTAGGGCTGCATTTAAAATTGCGATGGACATGCAAAATCACCGAACACATAAGATTCTTTAAGGGCTTATATGTGGAGATCTGATTTTTGATACATATTAGGGAGTTGGGACCAAAGGTTCTATTGGTCATCATGCAATGAGTTGGATGATGACACTTGTCAGATAACTTTACTCCTCAAGAAGTATTTCAAGCTTATAAAGAAGAAATAGAAAGTAAAAATGAGAAGTATGTCTTGTATCGACATTTTACTCGATTATGGAAAATAGAGTTTAAGAAATGGAAAGTAAAAATGAGAAGTATGTCCTGTATCGACATTTTACTCGATTATGGAAAATAGAGTTTAAAGTTAGAATGGGTGAATGCTTAGTTTGTGCCACTTTGAAAAACATGGTGAAGGGGGCCACAACACCACAAGAAAAAGATAATTTTAAAAGCCTTCTAAAGAACCATCATGAGAGTCAAGCTTTAGAAAGAAAGAAAGCAATTCATCATTTAAGTAAAGAACTCAGAAATACAAAGCATTATGTGTGGTTGTTGATTGATTGTATGGATAAAAAGAAAACATGTTTGCCCCATTTTTGCTTGCATTCCTAAGGACATTGGAGATGAAGTCCTTGTGAAAATGCATTTGGTTGGTGCTTTGGTATACGATGGAATCATAAAGCTGAAGGTTTTATTCACATTACGCAATGTGCATAATGATCCAAACCTTAGAGTGAATGTGATTCATAAAGTCTTGCAATCATGGGAGGCTCTTTTGCCACCAAATATCTATTTGCAACTTGATAACACTACAAGAGAGAAGAGAAATTCTACAATCTTTGGATATTTATGCATGCTTGTTGATAAAGAAATGTTTCAGAAGGTTAAGGTAAATCTCCTTTTAATTGGGCACACTCATGATCACATTGATCAAATGTTCAGTACCTTCTCTAAGAGGTTGGCACGCCATAATGCTTTTACTCTTCCAATATTATCTGTGTTGATTTTTGAAGCATACACTCCAAAGCCTGAAGTTCAACACCTTACACAGATTTATGACTTTAAGCACTTTTTCTTAGCAGATAAGAGTACTAAGGTTTTGGATCCATTGCACAACATTAGTTTCAACCACATATTCTTGATGAGGAGGCTTAATGACATTACTCTTTTATTCGAAAAGCAATATTCATGTTCTCTAGGGTGGGAGCCTAAAGATGGATACAAATTTTTATTGCATGTGCCTAATTCGATTGTGGATTCTACAAAACAAACACCATGTAAAGATAAAAGAAATATGGAAAGATGTGGAAATGTGGTTGAGCAAAGTGAAAGGTGGATGCATGTACTTATGAGCAAAGTGAAAGGTGGATGCATGTACTTATGCAGAAGAAGAGACAGATTGAGCGTGCAACAAAATATGTTGTAGATGAAGATGTATCTTGATGGGATGAGTTTTTTAACCATCAAGAAGAGATTATAAAGAATACCATTGCAGGGCATTGGCCAATTAATATTCCATTCACATGGGATTTTTGCACACAAAGATCAGTGAATGTGGACCAAGCATGTAATGCACATACACTTTAAAGCTTTATGCATCCACCAAAAAGGAATATTTATGTAGGCCCAAGGATGAGGAAACAGACCGAAGCACAATGGCAAGGAAATTTGGAAGAAATAAATGATGAAACACTTATTGGAGTCCTTACTGATGGTGATAAGGCTACTAAACCATTTTGGGTAGCAAAAATGTTAGAGTTCATTAACGATATTGATCAAAGAAGAATTGAGGCTTTGATAGTCCATTGGTATTATACAAAAAGTAGTAATGCATTCACTGGTAAGTATAACTTAGAAATGGTATGTGAGATTGGCAAATGAACAGGCTCAAAAAAGAAAAAGAATATTTGAAGTACATCCACCCTTAAAATAGATGATGTAGATATTCTTGTTTATGATTTTTCCTTGAAAAAAACATGGCACTTGAGGAAAGCAACAATCAATATGATACAGAATAAGCTTCAAGATGTATGTGGAACATCTAACCATAGGCAAATGAGAAGATCTATGCATGATCCTGCAAAATTTGGCATGTACTTGGATGAGGATAGAGCTCTTCTAGATATAGAAGAAGAAGAAGAAGAGAGCTCTCAACAATCTTAGACTAAATCAGATGCATCCAATGATGGGGGTGTATACATATATCAAGAAAGTTGTGAAATAATTTAAAAATCTATTACATTTTTGGTGCTTTTACAACTACTCGAAAGCACTTCGCATAAAGAAACCATGATCTATTGCATTTTTTAATCACTGTCAAAGATCCTCTATCAAGACATGTTTTATACTTATTTTTTATATTATATTTTTTATCACTTCTATATTTCTCATATAGATTCCGAAGATATCAATTTTAAATAGCTCTGAATTTCAGGCATATTTTTACCTCCTAAATTTTCAGAAAACAACAAAAAATGTCAAAAAATTGCATGTTTTTACTTGATTTTTAAAATGTATGTATAGTAGTGTAAAGGTTTTTCAAACATAAGATGTGATTTGATTGATTTTTGACAAGGTATTTCTCTTTTTACGATCTCTCTCTCTACACACACACACATTTCTCTCTCTTGCATCTTGTAAAGTGATGTGCACACTCTTTCGCTCTCTCTATTTCTCTATGCTTTTTCTTTCCTAACTTTTCTTTTGTTTTATTTTGCAAGAGTTTTTTAGCATTGTTTTGATTTAACCAGAGATGATGTTGATTGTGCTTTGACAAGCGATCCAAAAGAAATTACATTGATGTAAGTGATATTTGTACATGATTGATTGTTTTGTTCTTTGTTAGAGAGAGAGAGAGATGAAAGAGAGAAGCAAGGAGACAGAGCTGAAAGAAAGAGAGAGATATAGAAGGAGAGAGAGATAGAGATACATACGCACACATGCATACTCATGCATGCATACACACATGCATATGCATACATACATACACACACACACACATATACATATATATATATATATATATATATATATATATATATATATATATATCTATATATATATATATATATATATATATATATATATACATACATACATACATACATACATACATATATATATATATATATATATATATATATATATATATATATATATATATATATATATATATATATATATATATATATATATATATATATATATATATACACACACACACATATGCATACACACACATACATATGCATATCGATACACATAATATGCATAGACATACACTCTCACATGCATTCACACATAAGAGACACATATATACATACGCACATACACTCACATACACATACACAAAGGTTTTTGCAAATACACATATATACATACACACATAGAAAAATGCATGTACACTCACAATCACATGCATACATACACAATTATAATATCCATGCATACATACAGACATGTACATACAGACACATATACATACATGCATATATGCGTACACACATGCATACACATACACTCTCACATCCATACACATACATATGCATACACATGCACTGCCACATGCAAACAGACATAAGAGACACACATATACATACACACATACATGCACTCGCATACACACATGCACACACTTTTCCACACATACACATATATACAGACACACATATACACACACACTCACACGCATACACACTCATGTATATTCATGCATATGCATGCATATAACACACATATACATACACACACTCACATACACACACAAATACATACAGGCATATGCATACATATGTACACATACATATACATACATGCATGCACAAACATATACATACATGCACATATATACACATATGGACACACATATACCTACATGCATATATACACACACACAAAAGAGTCATAGGTAATCACACACACAGACACACATACACATATACAGATGTACATACACACATATACACATACATACATATACACATACACACATATAAACACAAAAACTTACACATAAACACACATAATCACGTACACATATATACACATGCATACACACATACACATACACACACATATACATACACACACATAGACATACGCACACATATACATACACACATAAACCCACCACCTCGTGACCCCGAGAACCACCACCCCATGTAGCCACCACCCTGTGACCCCGCAAACCCACCACACTATGACCCTACAAACCCACCACCCCAGGGCCCTGAGAACCCACCACCCACGACCCCGCGAACCCACCACCCCAGGAACCCACCACCCCGTCACCCCCATGTTGGGATATCAAGCTCAACATGTGATGAGGATGACACATATCACTTTTTGATTTCTCTGACATGTATAGTGGCCATGCTGATATATGTCACGTACACTTCATTGAGCTTTATTAGATTTATCTATCAAGAATGATGGCACATTTGTTTCTGGCTAGCTCATGCAGTCACAAACATTAGGTTTTTCCTTATGTACTGGTCTTTATATATTGTAGTAGTTGTATTTTGTTTTTAGGTCATTCTTGTACATTCCTTTTTATGTAATAGAAGAAGTAGAAGAAGATCATTCTTCCTTTCCTCAATCTGAGTGTGTGCTTCTCTTTGATTCTGAGAGTGTGTGTGTGATCTCTCTTGCTTATCTCCTTTCTCGTGACATGGTATCAGAGCCAGTGTGGCTGTAGAGAGCTCCTGGAGAAGGCCGGTAGTTAAGAGTATGCGACAAGGCATGGAGAAAGCGCGACTCACAAACGACCTTTTGCTACAAAAATTGGCATGAAGGTGGGGCCCACAGATAAACTAGGTCAGTTTACAAAATTATAACTTGCACCCTGTTCGGAAACACTCATATATTCCAAATCCAAAATTTCAAGTGATTTTGTGTACTGCTGTGTTTTTTTGAGATCCAACTGTCACGTCATAGTGCAACAATGTTCAAGCAAAAGTGCTGCTTGTACTGTTTTGCAGTGTTGTGAATAGTTGTAGAAATGGCAACGCAGATGGAATGAGTCATCTTATGAGTGATAAGCTAGACAAGAAAAACTTCCATGCTTGGAGATTCAGAATGAAAAATTTCTTTATGAGGAAAGGCTATTGGAAGTACATCAAAGGAGAGAACGAAAATGCTCCGTAGTTACCACAGAGGAATCGGATTGCAGACCAGTTAAGAGCATATGAAGATTGGAATCAAGGAGCACAAACAACAATGTATTGGCTATCTGTTAGCATAGAGGATAGTATGATTTTAACCATACAGGATGCCAAGACTTGGAAAGAGGCTTGGAATAGTTTGGTAACATTGTATGAGACCAATACAAAGGCACAAAAATTGCAACTCAAGAACGAGTTGCATACTTTGGAGAAAAAGAGCATGTCAGTAAGTGAGTATACCCTAAAAATCAAAAGCACATGTGAGTCACTTGCATCTATTAGAGTGAATGTAGATGATGATGATAAGGTGGAAGTATGCCTTCGTGGTTTAGGAGTTACATATAAGGAGTTCAGAACTTCTATATAGACTAGGGAAAATATTCCAAATTTTACTGATCTGGTATCTATGCTGATTATTGAAGAAAAGAATCTTGGTGAGGATTCAAACTTCCAAGGAAAAACTAGTTCTGAGCAGATATTCTTCTCTGGAAGAGGAAGAGGTAGAGGCAGAGGCTTCACAAGCGGAAGAGGACACAATAACAAAGACCAAGGTCAACAACAAAATCATGCAAGAGGAAGAGGATAGTTTCGAGTTAGGGGGAGCCAAAGAGACTGTAGAAATTTCCAAAGAAATGATTCAGGTAATGATAGTAAAGGATGTTGGAATTGTGGTAAACCTGGTCACTTTGAATGTGATTACAGGTTGAAGAATCAAAATAACAGAAGGCAACAAAACAACAATCCATCCATAAGTGCAGATGATTCTTAGAAGTTGTACATGGTTCAACATCATATGATGAATACGATGTCTGCTGATAATTCAAAATCAAATGGTAATGTCTGGTATGTTGATTCAGGTGCTTCAAATCACATTGCTAGTCATGGGGAATGGTTTAGTAGTTTGCAAAAATTGCCAATTCTTGGATATGTTGAAACAAGTGATGACACATCGCGTCCTATCAAGGATATAGGAAATAAAGCACTCTCTATGGAGGAAAGAAAGATAAAACATGTTGCTGTTCCAAAAATAATAAAGAATCTAGTTTTTGTTTGACAAATGGTTGACCAGGGATTACAAGTTAGGTTCAATGTTGATGGGTTATATGTAGAAGAGTACAAAAGGGTGGACGAGTGATTGCCAAAGGAAACAAAGTGGGTAGGATGTTCACCTTAAATGTGAAAATTCCTAAAATGAATGTAGCCATGTTTGCAAAAGGTGCAAGAGTTATTGTTGATATAGAGATCTAGCACAAATGAATTGGACATTCAAATCTACAAAGGCTGAAATTGATGTAGTCAAAGGAGATTGCCAATGGACTACCAAATTTCAAGGTTTCAAAAATGAAAAGGTATATGCAGCATGTCAATTCGGTAAACAGTCAAGATCATGAAGGTACACACCACAACAGAATGGCAGACATATTGCACAAATAGCAAGAGCCTTGATGGATGAGAAGGACATGCCTCATTGTTATTGGGCAGAAGGTGTTCATGCTACTATATACATCATGAACAAAACTCCGAATGCTGCTGTACATCAAGTTATTCTTGAACAGAAGTTTACAGGTAAAAAGCCAAACTTATCACATCTGAAAGTTTTTGGCTCTATTGCATATGTACATGTTCTAGATGAATTGAGGACGAAGCTTGATCAAAAAGTAGAAAAGTGTGTCTTCATTGGATACTCCCTTGAGCAAAAGGGATATAAATGCTATAACCCACTCACACAACAGGTGAAAGTAAGAAGAGATGTGGTATTTGATGAAATGTCAAGCTTCTATGTAGATGCCAAAGAAAGACTGAATCTTGAACCAAATGACAAAGAAAATGGTGAAAAATCAAGTGCAGAATCTCTAGCTTTTAGTGGACGAGATGCATCACCAAGCAATAGTTCCAACTCAAATCCATGGAGTGGAAGATTGCATGGAAATTTTCCAGCAAATTCATCAAATACATCCAAGAAAGGTAAAGAAAATCTTTTTGCTGGTAGTAAAGCATGTGCAGGTTTTGAAGATGTTGATGGAGATTCTAGCGGTTAAGAAAAGAGTCTTGGTGAGGAACTTGGATTGCCTTCTGTGAAGAATCCAGGAGTAAGAAAGGCACATGCAGATGATACAAGGAGAAGTGACCCAGGACCAAGAAGATATGGGAGAATGAAAAATTTAGTGCAATGATTGACATATGACAGCTATATGGCTCATCATTGTGCCCACATGAAAAAGGTAATACAAGATGCTGAACCTTCTTATTTTGAAGATGCAATTGGAAACGTAGATTGGGAAAAAGCTATGGATGAGGAGATGGCTGCACTTTATGGAAACGATACATGGAAGTTGGTTCCATTGCCACTAGGAAAGAAACCCATACTCTGCAAGTGGGTTTACAAGGTAAAGCACAATGTTGATGGTAGCATAAGTAGGTATAAAGCAGGGTTGGTAGCAAAAGGATATGCACAAATGTATGGCATTGATTATGAGGAAACATTCAGCCTTGTAGCTAAAATATCTACTATCATGACACTTGTTGTATTAGCCACAGCAAAAGGATGGATTTTACATCAGATGGATGTGAAGAATGCTTTCCTACATGGTGAGTTACAAGAAGAAATATACATGGACCACCCACAAGGATATGAAGATTCAAAACGTCTAGAATATGTTTGGAGGTTGCAAAAGGCTTTGTATGGGTTGAATTAAACACTAGTTCTGTACTAGGACACTTGAGTGTCCTTTTAAGCTAATTTGATTGATTTTTCTTGATGACAACCTCGAGGCTTTGATGACATACTCACTTGGATTTGATAGTCCACATCATGTAATTTTAAAGAAAAATATAATCTTTAATAATTTACAACTTCACATGTGGAAAAAAAATTATGACAAAAAATAATAATTATTTAAATGCTATTATAAGTATTAAACCTTCCAAAGATGATTTCATGCCCTGTTTCATTCTTAATCTCTTCAAATAATATGTGATCCGTAATGGTGATTCTGATAAGAATGAAAAAAATTGGCATACATATTTCATTTGACAAAAAGAAGATAGCATACATGATGGAAATAATGAAATGTTTCCAAATGATCCTTATCATTTTATGATATAGAAGATTATATCAAAGACTTTTGAGTATTATTTTTAGTATGTGTTGATGTGTGCAAGGGATTGTGTGTTTATGCATATAACAACTATCAAAAAAATAATTCTACTAAATATGATAAAACTATATATTCTTTTGATTCTATATGTACATGACTCTTGTTTCTTGGTAGGAACTAGTTTATTTCCTTGGGTATCAAGCTAAATGTTTGTAATGTGGCATTATTTCAATTGGATGTTAATATTGGTATGTGGATATATTGGTTGGTGTCCACACATATATCTACTTTGTTTAGTGTACATAGATCTGAAAAACTTGGTTGATTTTAACAGATTTCTGGTTCCCTTATGTGTACACATTGTTTTGATGTCTTATTTTCTTGCTCCATGTGAAGAAATAGGATCTCTTCCATAATTTTACATGCTTTGTTATGTATCCACAAACTATTCATGATTGTATCTGTAGAATTTGGTTGATGCCCACACAACAAAAGATTATTCGTTGTGTCCAAAGATGTGAAAATTTTGGTGGATTTCAATACATTATTTAGCCTCGTATATGTAAACTTTGGTTTGTTACTTAATACATTTTCTACTTGGTAACTTGAATGTATACACCTTGGATGATGTGCATAAATTCTTTTGAGTCATATATGTAAGCTTGGTTTTTTGTTTTTGGTGACCAGAGTCATAGCAGTTGATTTTATATGTGTATACCTTGGTTGTTGTCTTCATACCTTATTTGATTGTTGGCATATTTCTACACTTCTATGGATTCCCATAAGTTTGTTTGAACCATGTTTAGAACTAATTGTTGTTTTTGGTGTACAAAGTCAAAATATTTGATTTTATTTGAATTGAAATGATTTTTCTAAGTGACTTTGAGTTCATACTATGTGATATATGTTTCAAGCAAATGTATATAATTTTTTCTTTCATATGATGATTTTTTTTCTCTTGATAAAAATACATTTGATTAAAAATTTTCATCCTGTTCACTACCATAGCATCTTGAGAGGCTATCTACATGAACACAAAACATGATTTATTGTGTTTTATAACTTTGCATTAACCTTTGAATTTTATTTAATATGTGTGTTAAAGGATTTTCTGAAATTCTCTTTGTAGAAGGTGTGCCATTTTTCAGAAAATTGACCACCATTGGATTTTCTATGTGTGATGTAGATCATTCACTATATGCAAGGAAGGATGATGATGGCATTGTGAAGAGATGGATAGGTATGTGCTTGAAGATGAAGAGGTGTTGCAAAATCCTTGATCTACACCAGCCAAATGAACTCTAGGAGTATATGGTGGGCCCTTTTAGCTTGCCAATGGATGTATTAGACACCCTATGTACCTTGGAAGATCACTCTCAAAAAGATAGATCAAAACAGATAAGTTGGAGTTAGCTCAGAGGTGAAAACTTGCTATTCTTAGTTCATACACCTGTCCAGTGTTTTACATAATTCTCTGAGCACAGCAACAATTAGCTTAATTCCTCTTGGGAAAGTCTAGGTACCTTAAAGAGCTAACTTTCAAGAGTAATCTCATCAAAAATAATGAACCACACACTGAGAATGAGTTTTAACAACTGATGACATCATCCCGATTTTCACGGACTGCTATAGTTTGAGACCAGGGACCAGAAACATCAACATAACTCAAACTTTAGGAATTAAATGATTATGAAAATTTGTATGGTTATACTAGACAGTAAGCTGAATCCAACAAGCTTTAAATTACTGAATTTGGATAAGTAACCACTGAGAAATGGCTCTGACAAGATGCGTCAAAAAGTCGGGTACTTGATAGAGAAGTGAAGATGAACAGACCCTGTTGACTTCAAATGACCATAACTGAAGATTGCAACATCCAAATGACATGAAAATTTGTGAGCATATAGTAGACTTGTAGAGCTAACTTTAACAAGTTAAATCTTTGAAAATGATGCACCAAGCTCAGAGAAAACATCTCTGCAAGCTGACTGAGAAAACTGAGAGCAATGGCAGTGAGTAGTATACTTCACAAGAACATGGAAAGATGAAACCAAATAATCATGAAAATGAAAGTATATTGCTTGTACAATACAATGCCTTACTGATACATATGTGTGCCTTGTAATCACACCTTGATATGGCATAAAGCTCAGCTCTTGGAGGTCTTCACATAGGTCTCTCTAACCACGACTAAAACTGCCATCTATTCATAGTTGAGTTTGGGAGGCTAACTTCCTTCAATCACTCTCCAATCAATCAATGATTGATTTGATTCTCTACCTACCACATATCACAAATTTGTGGCTCCTCTTTCCCTTTTTGATCATGTGGACTCAACCACTTAAGATTCTCTTACTTTTACATTAAGTAAATTCTTCAAAAAATTACAAGAGGTAGTTCACAAGTGAACTTTACATAGTCTTCTTTTTAAAGCTTCTTCTAAGACTTTGTGAGACTCAAGCCAATACTTAGGCTTGTCATAGACTTGCTCCAACAGCTCCCCCTCAAGCCAAGCATGCTTGAGGTCTTCAATCTTCCAAGATTACCTGCAAACCAATCATAGCCTTGAATTTGCAAAGCTTTGTACCATCCAATGCTTTGGTTAGAATATCTGCACATTGTTGATGAGTGGACACATATGATATTTGAATCTCTTTGCTTAGAACCTTTTCTCGTACATAGTGATAATGAACTTCAATATGTTTAGTCCTTGCATGAAAAATAGGATTAGCAGCCAAGTGAATAGAACTCATATTGTCACCAAAAATAGTTGGAGTTCCAAACTCCAATCCAAGATCTTTGAATAATGCCTTCATCCACATAGCTTCCTGAGTAGCTATGGCAAGACCTCTATATTCAGCTTCAGTAGAAGAGAGAGCAACTGTGGGTTGCTTCTTGGATGACCATGAAATAAGCTTTGAACCTGCAAATGTAAGATAACCTGAAGTGCTCCTTCTATCTTCCTTGGAGCCAGTCCAATCTGCATCAGAAAATAGCTTCAAACCTAAATCAGATACATAAGGATAATAAAGTCCTTCATTTATGGTTCCTTTGAGATACTTGAGAATCCTTTTGGCAGCATCCATATGTGGTTTCCTTGGTGTGTGCATAAATTGGCTTAGCACACTCACTCTGTAACATATATCTACTCTTGTCAATGTGGCATAATTGAGACTACCCACTAGACTTTGATATGATGTGATGTCCTCTATGAGTTCACCTTCATGTGAGCTCAATTTGTGATTGACCTCCATTGGAGTACCTGCAATCTTACAATCTTGCATCTTGAATTTTGCCAACATGTCCTTAATGTACTTTCTTTGAGTGAGAAACAAACCATGATCTTTGTAGACAACTTCCAAACCTAGGAAGTAGGTAAGTGAACCCAAATCACTTATCTTGAACTCTTCTCTCATCTGATCTTTGATCTTCTTCATACCATCTGCATCATTTCCTGTCAATATAATATCATCTACATATACACATAGGTAGATGACCTCAAAATTACTCTTTTTAATAAAGAGTGAAGGATCTGCCTTGCTTGGTTGAAAGCCTTTGTCCTGGAAGAATGAAACAAGCCTGAAATTCCAAGCTCTTGGAGCTTGCTTGAGACCATACAATGCTTTGTTAAGTTTACACACATAATCAGGATAAACTTGATTCTCAAAACCAGGTGGTTGTGCCATATATACCTCTTCTGTTATCCAACCATTCAAGAATGCATTCTTTACATCTAGTTGAAGTATCTTTCAATTCTTGGAAGAGGCAATACTAAGCAAAACCCTAATAGTAGGCATCTTTGCCACAAGAGAGAAAGTCTCCTCATAATCAATTCCCTGAGTTTGTGCAAAGCCTTTTGCTACAAGCCTTGCCTTATACCTGTTAATGGAACCATCAGAATTCTTCTTGAGTTTATAGACCCATCTTGAGCCTATTACCTTCATGGATGAAGTCTTGGGCACCAAATCCCAAGTGTTGCTTTCCTCAAGTGCTTCGATCTCTTCCTTCATTGCATGCTTCCATTCTGTTTTTGCTTTGGCCTCTTCAAATGATGATGGCTCCTCTTGGTTTATGTCCTGTGCTATGTAGATAGAATGTTTAGTTACTAATGAGGTGTCAAACCCATACCTTTCTGGTTTTTTCTTTTCCCTCATAGATCTTCTTAGGCCATGATGTGATGATTCTGCCTCATGTCCAAGTTCCTGCAATTTTGCTTTACCTTTAGACTTCCATGCTTTGATCTTTTCCATATGAGATTCTTCATCATCCTCCGAGGTGTCTTGTTCTTCAATCTTTGGTTGTTCTCTACCAAGCTTTGGAAAATCTTCTTCAAGATCATATGGTAAATTGACCTTCCTGCATGAATCTTCATACCATGAATTGTTCTCATCAAAAACTACATCTCTGCTTACCAAGAATCCTTTGTTGGTAGGGTTGTATAACCTGTAGCCCTTTTGATTGTTGTCATATCCAATAAATACACACCTTACTGCCTTTGGATCCATCTTGCCTCTAACCTCTGAAGGAACATGAGCAAAAGCAATACATCCAAAAATTTTACAATGATCTAAGCTTGGTCTTCTTCCATTCCAAGCCTCATATGGAGTCATCCCATCAAGGGATTTTGAAGGCAACCTGTTAATCAAGTAAGTGGCTGTAGATACAACCTCAGCCCATAAGTAATTAGGTAAATGCTTTTCATTTAACATAGATCTTGTAGCTTCAACAATTGTCCTATTCCTCCTTTCTGCCACTCCATTTTGCTCAGGAGTGTACCTTGTAGTTACCTCTCTTTTGATTCCTCTTTCTTGAAGAAAAGAATCAAACTCATGGGAGAAGTATTCTCCCCCTCCATCTGACCTTAGCCTTTTTAGTGATTTACCTGTTTGATTCTCCACAAGAGCCAAATATCTTTCGAAACATGAAAAAACTTCATCTTTGTGTTTCATAAAGAATAGGATAGTCCATCTGCTGCAATCATCAATAAAGGAAACATAATACCTTGATCCAGATATTGAAGCTTCCTTGCTAGGTCCCCATACATCTGTATGAACCAACTCAAGGAGATCTCCATGCATATAACCTTTCTTCATGAATGGTAACCTGTGAGACTTTCCAAATTGACATGCACTACACTTATAAATCATATGTTGTTTTGACAAATTAGGGAGTCCAAGTACACTTTGGTCCCTGCAAATTTGCTTTAATGACCTTTCACCAATATGTGCTAACCTTTTGTGCCATACTTCCAATTCTATGAGTGTCTGACTACCATAATTAAAGAGAGCAATGTTTCTAGTGTCCTATAATTCAAATGTGAACAATCTACCTGTCTTTTCACCTTTTGCAATTCTTCTGAATCCTTGAATTGGATCTTCAACAAATGCTCCTGCATTTGTGAACCTGACTTGCAACCCTTTCTCTACTATCTTCCCAACACTTATCAAATTCTTTGTAATGGTAGGGACATAGAGTACCTTACTGAGTAGGTTGATGTTTCCATCAGGTGCTTTGACATTGCCTATTTTCTCCACAGGATGTTTTGTATCATCTCCTGTTTGTACCTCATGCTTATTCCTTGGATCTTCTAAATCTGATAGGAGTGCCACATTTCCTGCCACATGATTTGAACAACCTGAATCTATGTAGAAAACATGCTCATCAGATTTACCTTGTGGCATAGCCATGTTCATGATCAATAATGAATCCTCTTTGTTTGAGTCTTTTGTGTAGTTATTGTAGTCTCTCCTTCCTTTGTAGCCTCCTTGATAGTTTGAATGATTGTAGTTGTTGTAGCTGCCATGGTAGTTGTTGAGCCTTCCTCTTGAGTAGCCATAACTTCCTCTATTGTATCCTCTGCCTCTTTGATTCCTGGAATTCCTAAAGCAATTTTCAGTTGTATGATTAGTTAGTCCACAAATAGAACATGAGTTGGAGTCTTTGGATATCCCCCTGCCTTGTCTACCTCCTCTTCCTCTACCTCTGCCATGTCTTCCTCTACCTGCATAGTTAGCTTGATATGTACCTGCTTCATCATCCACTTTCTTTGCCTTTCCTTTGTTATCTTTGGACTTGCTTTTATCAGTGTATAAAGCTGAAGATTGATTACCTTTAGAGCTTTCTCCATTTTTGATAAGCTTTGCCTCTTGAGTAAGTAGTTGTCCAATGAGTGTATTGAAATCAGGTACATGCATGTCCATGTACAAATCCATAGCTGTGGTGAATGCTTCCCACTTGTCATCTACCTTCAAGCCATTGATCACCTGCCTTACAATTTTCTCTTCATCTATTACCTCTCCAATGCTTCCCAACTGATCCGCTATGTCCTTGAGCTTTGTGACAAAATCAGTCACATTTTGTTTGGGAGCCTTCTTGAGAGTTGTGAAATCCAGCCATAGTTGATGCTTCCTAGCTTTGGTACTTGAAGAAAATAAAGCTTCAAGTGCATCCCACACTTCCTCAGATGTCTTACAACTTCTAATGTGAGGCAACAAAAAATCTGAGATAGAGTTGAGGAGATAAGACCTTGCAAGTGCATCCTTGGAGCACCATGTGCTCAATCTTTCTTGCTCTTCTTGTGTTGGTTGACTTTTGTTCCTGAAACTTGGCATAACTTCATCTCTAGCCACATAACCATATAAACTTCTACCTTGGAGATAAGCTTCCATTCTTAATGACCAAGCTGAGTAGTTACCTCTGTCCAATTTGTCAATTGATGAAGGAAATCCATCTGCCATGTTGTCCAACCTTGCTCTGATACCACTGTGAAGAGATGGATAGGTATGTGCTTGAAGATGAAGAGGTGTTGCAAAATCCTTGATCTACACCAGCCAAATGAACTCCAGGAGTATATGGTGGGCCCTTTTAGCTTGCCAATGGATGTATTAGACACCCTATGTACCTTGGAAGATCACTCTCGAAAAGATAGATCAAAACAGATAAGTTGGAGTTAGCTCAGAGGTGAAAACTTGCTATTCTTGGTTCATACACCTGTCCAGTGTTTTACATAATTCTCTGAGCACAGCAGCAATTATCTTAATTCCTCTTGGGAAAGTCTAGGTAGCTTAAAGAGCTAACTTTCAAGAGTAATCTCATAAAAAATAATGAACCACACACTGAGAATGAGTTTTAACAACTGATGACATCATCCCGATTTTCACGGGCTGCTACAGTTTGAGACCAGTGACCAGAAAAATCAACATAACTCAAAATGTAGGAATCCAAAGATTATGAACATTTGTATGGTTATATTAGACAGTAAGATGAATCCAACAAGCTTTAAATCACTGAATTTGGATAAGTAACCACTGAGACATAGCTCTGACAAGATGAGTGAAAAAGTCGGGTACCTGACAGAGAAGTGAAGATGAACAGACCCTGTTGACTTCAAATGAACATAACTGAAGATTTCAACTACCAAATGACATGAGAGAGAAATTGATAAGCAAGGACATTCAACTTACCTATGTATCAACAAACATGCAATGTGCATATTTGTTGACTAAAGCTTTGAAAACTTAAGCCAAAATGTTTGGCTTGAGGGGGAGCTGTTGGTGTAATTTGCAAGCCTACACATTTCGCTCAAAGGATGCATTAAAGTCTACACATATATGAAGAAGCATAGGAACATATGCTAGTGGTTAATTACCACTTTACCTCATTGTAAAAGTCAAATTGACTTAGAATCTTTTGTAATCACCTACCAAAGTGAGTTGTGGAAAAAGTAGTTCATTTGATTGAAGGAATATCTCCAAGCGTTTATGAGCTTGATCATAGGGAACCAAAATTTGAATTTGAATTCAAATCTTTGTTCATTACATATAAAAAGTGAACATGAAAAGTCGCGGGTAGAGAGATCATTCCCGAGCCTACACCTCTCTACACCATTAGGCAATGTTGTTCATGCCAATGGGATTGTATACAAGTGTTCATTAATAGATACATTTACATCATTCATCTCTGAGTTCTCTGTTAGTCTACTCAAAATTCTGACAAATTGTCAAGGGCATATCTCGGTCAATTCTTCACCGAATTCAGTAATTCAAAGCTTGTTACATTCCACCCAAAGTCATCTACATGCTGTCAAAGTTTGAGGTAATTCTATTCAGCCATTTCAGAGGAATCTGCATCGAAGTGAACTCTGGTCATTTTCTGCTACAGTCCTAAAAAGTGGGGGGTATAGCTAAAATTGCTAAATTGATTTCTCTTAGCATAGTTTATCTTTTTACATCATTCCACTTGAAAATGGTAGCTTACTAAGCTATTTAAATACCCCTAGAAGGAATTTTATCAATTTCTACTGTGCTGGTCACACTGAGTAAAACATTCAGCAGGTGTCAAGACATAAATAGAAGGTTTTCTTGAGTTTGTGAACTTCAAAGTTATCTGTTTTGGTTCAATCATTACACACATCACTTCCAAAGTACATAGGCCATTTCTTCGTGTTATTGGAGAGCTAAGAAGGTCTAGTTATCAATTCTGAAGCAAAAGAGGACTGGTACAAAGCAGGAGTAGCAGTACCTACTCAGTCTCTTGGAGCATCCATCCATCTTTCCCAACAGTGGTATCAGAGCAATAGAGGTAAAATGGGAGATGGTTTTCCTTCATTTATTGACAAATTGGATAGGAACAACTATCAAGCATGGTCTCTAAGGATGAAGACCTACTTACAAGGAAGGAGTCTCTATGGATACATCTCAGGAGATGAGGAATTGCCCTCATTCAAAGCAAGAGGATTGCCAACCAAGGAAGAACAAGAAAAGCTCAACACATGGTGTGCTAAGGATGCATTGGCAAGGTCTTATTTACTCAACTCTATATCTGATTTTCTTTTGCCACATATTAGAAATTGTAAGACATCCCAAGAGACTTGGGAAACCTTGTCATCATATTTTTCCTCCAATACAAGGGCTAGGAAAAATCAGTTATGGATTGAATTCACAACACTAAGGAAGCAACCTAAGCAAGTTGTTTCAAAATTTGTGACCAAGATCAAAGATGTTGCAGATCAGTTAGCAAGCATAGGAGAAGAAATTGAAGAAGATCAAATTGTAAGGCAAGTGATCAAAGGAATCAAGGTTGATGACAAATGGGAAAGCTTCACCACTGCAATGGATCTCTACATGGACATGCACACTCCAGATCTTACAACTCTCATGGGACAACTATTTACACACGAAGCAAAGCTCACCAAAAATGGAGATACATCCAAAGGTAATAACTCTTCTGCCCTATATACTGATAAGAAGTCTAAGGATAAAGGTAAGAGCAAAAAAATGGAAGATGAAGGCTCTACCTCCCAAGCCAACTATGCAGGGAGAGGTAGATCTTCAAGAGGAAGGGGCAGAGGCAGTAAGCAAGGTAGGGGGAGACCCTATAACTCATCACCATGCAACATTTGTGGTCTATCAAATCATACTACAGATGAGTGTTTCAGGAATTAGAAAAATTAGAGAGGAAGAGGCTACAAAAGAGGTGGATACTCACAGTCAAGAGGAAGGTTCAACCATCACCAAGGGTACAACAAAAATTACAACAACAATTACAACACCAATTACAATGGCAACTACCAAGGAGGATTCAAAACCAAAAAGGACTACAACAACTACACAGAGGAGCAGGATGACTCTCTTCTGATCATGAACATGACTTCAAAGTCAGGTACAAATGATGACCACCTATTCTACATTGACTCAGGGTGCTCAAATCATGTGGCTGGCAATGTGGCACTACTCTCTGATCTTGAGGAACCAAAAGGTAAACATCAAGTCCAAACATGTGATGATACAAAGCATTCAGTAGTTAAAGTTGGAAATGTTAAGACTTGTGATGGTAATCAGAATTTGTTGAGCAGGGTACTCTATGTACCAACCATTACCAAAAATTTGATGAGTGTTGGTCAGATTGTGGAGAAAGGTTTGCAGGTCAGACTCAATCAATATGGAGCATATGTGGAGGACCCAAGACATGGGTTCAAGAGGATTGCTAAAGGAGAAAAATCAGGTAGACTTTTCACTTTTAAGTTGGAAGATACAAAGAATATTGCACTATACAGTTATAAAGATCAAGCACTTTCGGAGCTTGAGATTTGGCACAAAAGATTAGGGCACATAGGAGAAAGAACCTTGAAACAAATGTGCAGGGATCAATGTGTGCTTGGGATACCTAATGTATCCAAACAACATATGATTTACAAGTGTGGTTCTTGTCAATTTGGTAAGTCTCACAAGTTACCCTTCTCCAAGAAAGGATATATGCATGAAGACTACCTAGAGCTTGTACACACAGATGTTTGGGGACCTAGCAAAGACACCTCAGTCTCAGGTTCAAGGTACTATGTGTCTTTCATTGATGATTATAGCAGATGGACTCTATTATACTTCATGAAGCACAAGGATGAGGTATTTAATTTTTTTTAAGAAATATCTTGCATTAGTTGATAACCAAATCAGAATGGAAAGAAGCTATGGATGAGGAGATTGAAGCACTCAAGGAGAGTGACACATGGGATTTAGTACCCAAGAAGGATTCTATGAAGGTAATAGGATCTAGATGGATCTATAAGTTGAAAAGAAATTCTGATGAAACAATTCATAGGTACAAAGCTAGATTGGTAGCCAAGGGTTTTGCATAAACCCAGGCATTGACTATGAAGAGACATTTTCTCCTGTGTCCAAGATGCCAACAATTAGAGTGTTGGTAAGTATGGTTGCATCAAAGAATTGGAACATGTACCAATTGGATGTCAAGAATTCTTTCTTAAATGGATGGATTTCAGAAGAAGTTTATATGTCACAACCTCCTAGCTATGAGGACCCTAAGAAGGTATCTTATGTTTGCAAATTAAAAAAGGCATTATATGCATTGAAGAAGGCACCTAGGGCATGGAATTACAGGTTAACTACATACCTCCAAGACCAAGGTTTTGTCATGAGCAAGGCAGATACTTCTCTGTTCATTATGTGAAGTAATTCAGAAGTAATATATCTCTGTGTTTATGTTGATGACATCATCATTACAGGTAATGATGTCAATGGAATTAGGTATATCAAAAGCCAGATGATGAAGGAGTTCAAGATCAATGATCTTGGTTTATTGAAGTATTTTCGAGGGCTTGAATTAGTTTACACTAATTCAGGGATATGCATTACTCAAAAAAAGTACATACAGGATATGTTGAAGAAGTTTCACTTGCAGGATGCTAAAGTAGCAAGTACTCCAATGGAGGTAAACCTAAAACTAAGTGCCCATGAAGGTGAAGAAGTCAAAGACATTACATGTTATCAAAGTATGGTGGGTAGTTTGAACTATGTTACTCTTACAAGAATTGATATTGCATATGGGGTAAGTGTGCTAAGTCAATTTATGCACAAGGCAAGGATACCTCACTTAGAGGCTGCCAAGAGAATCTTGAAGTATCTCAAGGGTACACAAAACCATGGTTTGTATTTTCCTTACACTTTAGATATTGATATCAAAATTTATTCAGATGCAGATTGGGCAGGATGCACGGATGATAGGAGGAGCACTTCTCGATATATTTCCTTTGCAGGTGACAAAACAATTTCATGGTCTTCAAAGAAGCAACCTACTGTTGCTTTGTCTTCCACAGAGGCGGAGTATAGAGGACTGGCTAATGCCACACAAGAAGCATTTTGGATTAAACTTTTGTATACAAAATTGGGCTTATATACTAGGTCTCCAATAATCTTTGGAGATAATACAAGTTCTCTTCACCTTGCAGCCAATCCTATCTATCATGCTAGGACCAAACACATAGAGGTCCATTACCATTATGTGAGAGAGAAATGGATAAGCAAGGACATTCAACTTACCTATGTATCAACAAACATGCAATGTGCAGATTTGTTGACTAAAGCTTTGGATGGAACAAAACTTTGCACGTTCAAATCCATGATTGGATTGCAGGATATACTTGAAGATTGAAGATGAAAACTTAAGCCAAAATGTTTGGCTTGAGGGGGAGCTGTTGGTGTAATTTGCAAGCCTACACATTTGGCTCAAAGGATGCATTAAAGTCTACACATATATGAAGAAGCATAGGAACATATGCTAGTGGTTAATTACCACTTTACCTCATTGTAAAAGTCAAATTGACTTGAAATCTTTTGTAATCACCTACCAAAGTGAGTCGTGGAAAAAGTAGTTCATTTGATTGAAGGAATATCTCCAAGCATTTAGGAGCTTGATCATATAAAAAGTGAACATGAAAAGTCGCGGGTAGAGAGATCATTCCCCAGCCTCATTCTACTGATTTTGAGTGTGTGTGAGGACTATACTATGGCCTACACCTCTCTCCACCATTAGGCAATGTTGTTCATGCAAATGGGATTGTATACAAGTGTTCATTAATAGATACATTTACATCATTCATCTCTCAGTTCTATGTTAGTCTACTCAAAAGTCTATCAACTTGTCAAGGGCATATCTCGGTCAATTCTTTACCAAATTCAGTGATTGAAAGCTTGTTGGATTCAGCTTAAAGTCATCTACATGTTGTCAAAGTTTAAAGTAATTGTATTCAGCCATTCCAGAGAAATCTGCGTCGAAGTGAACTCTGGTCATTTTCTGCTACAGTCCTAAAAAGTCGGGGGTATAGCTAAAATTGCTAAATTGATTTCTCTTAGCATAGTTTATCTTTTTACATCATTCCACTTGCAAATGGTAGCTTACTAAGCTAATTAAATACCCCTAGAAGGAATTTTATCAATTTCTATTGTGCTGGTCACACTGAGTAAAACATTCAGCAGGTATCAAGACATAAATAGAAGGTTTTCTTGAGTTTGTGAACTTCAAAGTTATCTGTTTTGGTTCACTCATTACACACATCACTTCCAAAGTACATAGGCCATTTTTTGGTGTTATTGGAAAGCTAAGAAGTTCTACTTATCAAGTCTGAAGCAAAAGAGGGCTGGTATAAAGCAGGAGTAGCAGTACCTACTCAGTCTCTTGGAGCATCCATCCATCTTTCCCAACATATGTTGATGACTTGATTGTAGGTGGCGATAATGAAGAAAGCATCAAAGAGTTAAAGCAACTTTTTATGCAAGAATTTGACATGAAAGATCTTGGTGTGTTGCGTTATTTCTTGGGCATTGAGTTTATACATACAGAAACATGTATATGGATGTCGCAAAGGAAATATGCCTTGAATATGCTACAAAATTATGGCATGGCTGATTGTAAGCCGATTTCTATGCCATTAGATCAAAATTTGAAGTTAGATACTACATCAGGTGAAGCATTAGAAAATGCTACTATCCATAGGAAAGTTGTGGGAGGTTTAATATATTTCACAATTACGAGGACTGATCTAAGCTACATAGTTGGACTTGAAAGACAATTTATGGAGGTTCCCAAGAAGCTACGTTTGGATGCTCTGAGGTGCACTCTACATTATGTGAGTGCTACTTTGGATTATGCATTGTTTTATGAAGCTGGTGTAGATTTGCAGGTTCATGGATACACCGATGTAGATTGGGCTAGTAGTACTCCAGATAGAAGATCCATTAGTGGCTTTCTATTCTCACTTGGAGGTGGAGCTATTACATGGAGCAGCAAGAAGCAACCCACTATTGCTTTGTTGAGTATAGAGGCTAAGTATAGAGGTGCTGCAATGGCATTATGTGAGGTATTATGGCTAGAGTTACTACTTGTAGATTTAGGTGTGGAAGTGCAAAAACCTATCACCATCTATTGTGATAATCTTAGCAGTGTATAGCTAGCACGAAATCATGTTTTCCATGCTAGAACAAAGCATATCGAGGTACATTATCACTTCATCAAAGAGAAGGTATTAGCAGGTGATATTGATCTTGTTTATGTGAGAACAAATGAGCAAGTTGCTGATATTTTCACTAAGGCACTTGGAGCAGAGAAGTTGAAGAAGTTTCATAGGATGATTGAACTATAGGACATGGCATTGAGCTTGAGGGGGAGTGTTGAGATATCAAGCTCAACATGTGATGATCTAGAATGACACGTATCACTTTTTCATTTCTCTGACATGTATAGTGTTCACGTCGATATATGTTAGGGACACTTCATTGAGCTTTATTAGATCTATCTATCGAGATTGATGGCACATTTTTTCTAGTCAGCTCACTCATTTGTGAACATTAGGTTTTTCCTTATGTACTAGTCTTTATATATTGCAGTAGTTGTATTCTTGTTTTTAGGTCATTGTTGTACATTCCTTTTTATGTAATAGAAGAATAAGAAGAAGAAGATCATTGTTCCTTGCCTCAATCTGAGTGTGTGCTTCTCTTTGATTGTGAGAGTGTGTGTGTGTGTGAGCTGTCTTCCTTACCTCCTTTCTTGTGATGCCCCACAAACCCACCACCTTGTGACCCCGTGAACCCACCACCCCAGGGCCCCTTGAACCCACCACCCCGGGGCCCCTGAACCCACCACCAACCCATGACCCCATTGTCCAAATGATTTCATCCCTCAAATTGACATACATGAAAATTAAACATTTCTTATAAATTGGTGAATTATAAAACAATTAAAGATATGTTTTATATTAGCTTTTGATTTGTCTAAAATCTCTCTTAATATTTGCAAGTCAAAGGTGATCGAAAAGTGTATTCGTACTCTCATTTGAGGCTTCCAACTCCTCATTTGGATTCTCCTTATATACGATGACTTAAGAACCTCAGTGTGAATTATGAATAATCATTAAATGCATGACTATGAGAATGTAACTAAGCACTTCAAAGTATGTATTGATTGTTTGCATTTATTTATATGTTGCACTTCATTAGAATTTGATGTCCTTTTTATTGGTGAATGAAACCCTGCATAACTAAATGTACATAAACCAAATATGAATCTATTTAGTCAATTTATATGAGCCAAACACAAACTACATCTTTCCTTCTACATCGTCAATTTTAATGACATACACAAATCATCTTGACTTATCCAAATGGAAGCATCAAACATAGAACATTCTATGAAGTTATGATGAATTTTCTAAGGATAAAACCTTGTTGAGTTACAATGTTTCAAACAATCGATATTCATTCTGTTTATCATGCCTGAATGGAGAATTTAATTAATGGTGGATTGAAGAATCTAATTACATTCTACCTTAATGAGAACTTGAAATTAAAAGTATTAAAAAGTAGTAAAAATA
>CM035441.1:63630567-63693067 GCA_020310875.1 Ceratopteris richardii
TAGAAGCATGTATGCATGATGAGATGTGCACATGCATGATGAGATGTGCACATGCATGATGAATATATGCATATTCATGTATGTGAGTGTATATGTGCATGCATGTGAGAGTATGTATGCATGTGCATATCAGAGAGTGCATATGCATATGAAGTGTATGCATGCATGAATGAATGTTAGTATAGAAGCATGTATGTATGATGAGATGTGCACGTGCCTAAGTGAATGTGATGTGCATGTATGCATGATGAATATATGCATATGCATGTATGTGAGTGTTTATCTCCATGCATGTGAGAGTATGTATGCATGTGCATATGAGGGAGTGCATATGCATATGAAGTGTATGCATGCATGAATGAATATTAGTATAGAAGCGTGTATGCATGATGAGATGTGCACGTGCATAAGTGAATGTGATGAGCATGTATGCATGATGAATATATGCATATGCATGTATGTGAGTGTATATGTGCATGCACGTGAGAGTATGTATGCATGTGCATATGAGAGTGCATATGCATATGAAGTGTATGCATGCGTGAATGAATATTAGTATAGAAGCATGTTTGCATGATGAGATGTGCATGTGCATAAGTGAATGTGATGAGCATGTATGCATGATGAATATATGCATATGCATGTATGTGAGTGTATATGTGCATGCATGTGAGAGTATGTATGCATGTGCATATGAGAGAGTGCATATGCATATGAAGTGTATGTATGCATGAATGAATACTAGTATAGAAGCATGTATGGGTGATAATTCGTGCACATTCATAAGTGAATGTGATGAGCATGTATGCATGATGAATATATGCATATGCATGTATGTGAGTGCATATGTGCATGCATGTGAGATTATGTATGCATGTGCATATGAGAGAGTTCATATGCATATGGTGTATGTATGCATGAATGAACATTAGTATAGAAGCATGTATGCATGATGAGATGTGCATGCGCATAAGTGAATGTGATGAGTATGTTATGCATGAAATGTATGCATGAATGAATGAGTGTAGTATAGATACATGTTTGTATGAGGTGAATGCATGTTTGCATGTATGCATGTGCATTAAGCATGCATGAATGCATATGCATGATTTGTATAAGACACAAGTGTGTAAGTGCATGAACATGCATAAGTATGAAGGATGTATGCATGTATGAGTGTATACAAGTTAATGCATACTACCTGATTGAATATGATGAGTGAGGATGAATGACATGTCTATGTAAGAGTATGATTAATTATATAAAATGTGAGCATGAGAACGTGCATGTTAGTGATGTGAGAATGAGTGTATATGTGTATGCATGTGAGTATGTATGCATGTGCATATGAGAATGTTCATGTGTATATGATTGAGATGCATGATTGAAAGTGTGTTTGTGAGATGTATGTATTGCATGAGGAGTGTGTACATATGTATGTATGTATGAAAAAGAATGGATGTATGCATGAAGAATTGAATGAATGTATGTTTTTATACCTATATGATACGATTTGAAATTAATTCATAAAAACATGAGTGTGTTTTATCTTCCATTAAAAAGTACTTATGTTTGTTTGAATGTGTTTTTTTTACAGAGCATTGACGAGCATTTAGGAGTAATTGAGATCTGAAGATTGGAGTTGCATACACACTACTTCTTCCACTTTTCCTAAATCAATCTCTTTAAGCTTAGTCTTGTATTAGGATTTTGAAGAATTATCTTTGCACTCTTACTCATTTTTGTATAAGGTTATTTTAGTAGTTTACATTCATGATTAGGAACAACAAGAAAAAAGTTTTACTTAATCCATGTCAAAGATTATGGAATGGTGAAGCACTTGATCAATCGCAAATTTATACTTTTATGTCTATGGATTTATTTCCTATGCCTGTGAATAATGAGTCTACAAATAGGAATATTATCTCTTCATCTTTTATTTCTGAATTTTTATTACCCACACCTATAAATAATTCCACTCCATCTAAGGAGAAAGTATTATCTAGTATACTTCCAAGATCAGCTAGATGTGTACCGCTTGGTCAATCATCAATTTACTATATTTATTTCTATGCATTTATTACCTATGCCTGTCAATGAACGAGTTGTTATAGAAATAGAAGAAGAAGAAATCATAAAAGATTGCGTTACTAGAGAAACCTTAGTATCACAGTCATATGATTATGGTATGTCTAGGTATCAAGTTGTACAACCGTATGGTCATAGTAATACTTCTTTAAACTTGAACACATCTCTTGACCTAAGTGACAGAGAGTAAACACCCCACCAGATAGTTACATAATTACATAGGTTGATCATAGACATTCTATAGCATAGGCCAATAGATTATAGACTAACACTTCTCATAGCAATCAATCACATCTTATAGTTTAAAGCACACTAAAAAACACCCTATGTGTAGTCACACGATAAGACCTCTTACAAATCCCGAACTGATCCACCCGGTGGTCTTCATTTCACGCCGACATAAATTGGTGAACCGGACGTGAAAGGGTGAAAATTGTGTGCTCAGAATGTTAGATGTTATTTAATTATGGTTAAAAAAGTTAAATCTTTGTATTTCAATTTATTTTAGGTATGTCGAGCTTTTACTATTGGAGATCCTATTCCTTGGTTGCTGAGGGCTAAGTATAACCTCGACACTTCTTTCCCCCCCTCCCCCCATCCACAAGAAGAAAATTTTGTATTTAGTCCTTAATTTTAAATAGTTAAACTTCTACTACAACAAACTTAAAGGTAATGGTTACTAAAGTTCTTTTAAATTAGCATAAATATAAAATTTTGCATACATCACTTGCACTTGCTAAACATGAAAGGACTGTTTTCATTTCACTTTCCATTAGGAAAGATATTTATTGCACTTGCACTTATAAGTTATAAAATATATAAAAATATCATATTTATTTCAGGTTGCATTAAGAAAGATAGTCATTGCATATGCATTTGCAAATCATAAAAAGATGTAAATGTTGGAGTTAGACGTCTGCGGAAGCACGCGAACAACACAAGGAAGAGGAAGAAGCTTGGAGCACAACACACAAGACTGAATGTATTACTAGAGAATGTACAAAGATAAGTAGCCCATTAGGGCAATAGGCGTATATACAAGCCGGGGGAAAAAAAACCTCCTAAAGAGGGAAAAAAGTGCCCCGGCGGTCCTAGAGTGTTCACACACATCACTACCTAAATATATCAACAAATCCCCCCTGGGAGTGATGCGGTGAACAAGGAGCTGGCACTCATGTGTAAGGAAGTGCCGAGCTATGTGGAAATCACTCCACAAAAGGAAGTAAGCCCAAAGCTTTGCGGAAAGCTTCAAACTTCTCCCTAGGTAGAGCCTTCGTGAAAAGGTCTGCAATGTTCTCTTGCGTGGGCACATATGCCAAGCTGATCTCCCCAGCAGAGAACCTCTCCTTGACATAGTGATAATGCACCTCAATGTGCTTAGTGCGAGCATGGAACACAGGGTTCCTCGCAACTGCCAATGCGCTCTGACTATCAGTGAAGATGGTGGTGGCAGAAGACTGGCCAGCACCCAAATCAGCCATAAGGCGTCTGAGCCACACACACTCAACAGTCGCTGTGAAAGCTGCCCTATACTCAGCCTCACAACTGGAAGTGGCCACAGTAGGCTTCTTCTTGCTCAACCAAGATATACATGAGCTACCAAGCATGAAGCAAAAACCACTGGTGGACACACGAGTGTCATAGCAACCAGCCCAATCTGAGTCAGAAAAAGCATGCAAATCTGGCGGTAGTGATCCCCCCTTGGGATAAAACAACCCAAGTAGCCGAGTACCACTCAAGTAGCGAAAGATGCGCTTAACCGCTTTCCAATGCGTGACTCCTGGGCAATGCATAAGCCTGCTCATCTGTGAGACAGCAAACTGAATATCTGGCCGAGTAATGCATAAGTAAATCAAGCATCCAACAGCCTGCTGATAGAGAACAGCATCAAATGCATCTCCAGCATCATGAAGACTCAATCGTAAACCTGTCTCCATAGGAGTGGCAATAGGCTTACAGTCTTCAAGGCCAAAACGCTACAATAATGTGTCAATATATTTCGTTTGACACAAAGCCATTCCACCATCAACTTGCATAAACTGAATGCCCAAATAGTGATGCAAATGCCCCAAATCAGACATCTCAAATGAGGCATGCAAATCAGCCTTGAAATCAGCAATATGCTTCTCAAGAGGACCAGTGAGCAGCATGCCGTCTACATAGACAACAATGATCAAAAGCACATCATTAGCACGCTTAACATATAAGGTGCTTTCAGTTGGACTGTTCTCAAAACCATGTGCAATCAGATAGGCATGTATTTTTTCATACCAAGCACGTGGTGCTTGCTTTAAACCATATAACGCCTTCTTTAACCTGCACACCTGGTTTTCATGCCCTTTCTACACAAAGCCACGGGGCTGAAAAACATACACTTCTTCATGCAAGTCACCATTCAGAAATGCTGTTTTAATGTCCAACTGATGTACATTCCAACCATGATGGGCTGCAAGTGCACAAATGCTCCGAACAGTAGTCATACGGCATGTAGGTGCAAAGGTCTCATCAAAATCAATGCCTCTTTCCTACGCATAACCCTTTGCAACAAGCCTAGCCTTATACCTGTCAACTGTACCATCAGGTTTACGCTTCAGCTTGTATACCCACTTAGTGCCAATGGCCTTCTTGCCAGGAGGCAAGTCACATAAAGACCATGTACCATTCTTCATTATAGCATCATATTCAGATTGCATAGCAGCCATCCAATTTTCTGAATTTTGTGCTTCATCAAAAGAAACAGGCTCATTCTCATCACAGAGACTAGATGCAGCCATAGCATAGCAATCTGATGCAAAGGAGGTACTATGAGAGCCTAAACGAGTACGATATGACAAAGGTGCATCTAATTTGCTGTCACGCAAAGTCTGCACCAGCCATTTTGGCATAGTTTTTGCCTATTCAATATCAGCTCTCTCATCAACAAGTGCATCATGTAAATCTGCATCAGAAATGGCATGATCTGCATCATCATATGAAACCTGCAAAGGCTGAGAAGTTGCCTCATTAGGACCAGCGCTAGCCTGTCCACCTGTAAAAAGAGGCATCAAAGTATCATACATGTCTTTGGAGCTAACAGATGTCTCCTTAGTACATGAAAGCAATGGCTGAATAGCATCTTCCACAAAGACAACATCATGCGTTTAGTCTGTGGATGATACAAACGATAGACTTTACTTTCAGAACTGTACCCAACAAAAATACATTTTACTGCCTTATCATCCAATTTTCTGCGATGTTGTTCAGGCACTAATACATATGCCAAACAACCAAAAACACGCAGATGAGCAACAGATGGCTTGCGGTCATGCCAAGCCTCATATGGAGTGATAGACTGCAACGCTTTCGTGGGACACCTGTTCAGTACATATGCTGCACACATGACAGCCTCAAGCCAGAAACTATGTGATAAAGCCTGACTTTTGACCATGCACCTCGCCATCTCCATGAGTGACGTGTTCTTTCGTTCAGCAACTCCATTCTGTTGAGGTGTATACGGCACTGTACACTGGTGTTTTATCCCACGTTCAGCCAGAAATGCATTAAAATCTGAAGACATATATTCCCCCCCTCGATCAGAACGGAGGGTGCCCATTTTACATGCTGACAGATTTTCAGCCAAAACCAAAAACTGTTTGAAGCACATGAACACTTCCGACTTTGCTTTGAGTGGATATACCCATGCATGCCTGGAAAAATCATCAATGAAAGTCACGAAGTAAAGGTAATTTCCAAAAGAGGGTGTCTGCATAGGACCATAGACATCACTATGTACAAGCTGCAATTTTTGCATAGCCCGAACTGAACCATCTTTTGGAAAGGAAGAACGCTGCATTTTGCCCAAAATACAGCCTTCACAAACATGTTTTCCAGGTGCCTCAAGTTTGGGCAAAGAGGACACCATTTCAGATTTCTGCAGGCGTAACAAACTAGCAAAATTCAGATGACCAAAGCGTGCATGCCAAAGCTTTGCATCTGACATAGCCTGAGAATCATGAACTGCACATGCCGAATCATTCACAGATTTTTCATAGTCTATGAGCTTATACAGCCCACGACATAAAATGTCAGAAGCAATAATCACATCGCCATTTGAGAGATCATGGACTGTACACCTGTCATCAACGAATTTCACAACCAAGCCAATCTTGGCTAATGCAGAAACTGATAACAGGTTCTTTTTGATCCCTGGCACAAATAAAGCATCTGACAAAGTGAAAGAACTACCATCAGCAGTAGTCAGAATGATCTTACCAACTCCCATAACAGGATAAGAGGAGTTATTGGCGCATGTGACAGTATTCCCTGTAGGGGCAGGCTCGAGTGAAGAGAAGAAACTGCGCTGCGAGGTAATATGTTTGGTTGCCCCACTGTCAAAGTACCAAACATCTGAGTCTACTGCAGACATGCACTGATCATGAGAAGATGGGTCAAAACTACAAACAGTAGTAAACGCCCATTCTTCTTCCTGCACAAGATTTGCAGACTCTGTTTTTGGTGTAGAGGCCTCTGCAACAACCATTCCAGCCTCTTTCTTCTTTGCCTCTTTAGCAGCCAGGTTTGGACAGTTCTTTATAATATGATCATTTCCTTTACAGTACTTGCAGAACAATTTCTGCTTTTCTGATTTCTTCTCATCTTTATCCTGGTTCTTCGATTGTGTAGCATTTGCAGATTTCTGCTTACTAGTAGAAGAGTTCCATTTTCCTTTGCCCTTCTGACTAGCCAGGAAAGCTTGATCTGCAACACGCATAATGGACCTGTTCTGCCTGGACTGATCTTCCTGCAACAGAACAGAGACTAATTCCTCAAATGACACGGCATTCGGATTGCCTTTCATCATCAATCGAAGAGTAGGGGCAAAACTCTGATATGAATCAGGAAGGCCATTCAGAACGGTCTGCACAAGTGAGCTATCTGGTATAACCTCATCAGCAGAAATCAATTGTTCCTTCAGGTCTTTGATCTTTGTAAGAAAACTGTCCATCGAATCACCTTCATTCATGTGCTCACTCTCCAACTGTTTTCGGAGGTAAGCAACACGAGCCTCATTCCTAGCCTGGTACAAAGTGGTAAGTGTATCCCAAGCATCCTTTGCTGTTCTGCAAGAGCGAATGTGAGGAATAATGGCACGTTTGACAGACAAAGCTATCAATGCATGTGCCTGGGCATCTCTGCCATCCCAACGAATCTGCTCTGCAGTAGGTGCAACAGAAACAGCAGCACGAACAGGAATCTGCGGAATATCATCTTCGACACCATCTTCATCAGCTCCAACACCTGTATTTGCAGTACCTATCGTTACAGGTGTAACAGGACGTCTTTCAACACCCTGCACAATGTTCCACAATCCTTTTGCAACCAATACATGTCGCATCATATAAGCCCATAATGGGTAGTTGGTACCATCCAACTTATCCTCAACAGCCAACATACGGAATACATCACTGCTTTCAGCCATGGCCGGTGACTAAAATACCTTGATGTAGAAAATTGACTGTATCTCAAAAAGTTGAACAAAACTGCCCAGACGAGTTCTGCTAGACCTGTATCAGACTTTGAGACGCTTAAACTGGCGAACAGAAACTGGTATATACCTTTGGCACAAAAGGACGAAATAGCCTGCACAAGCACTGCGATAGTGCGTTCGGAGGCCAAATTTTGTGCGAATCTGAGACTGCAAACGGAGGAGTGTCGACGGCGCCCTAGAAGAATCAACGACCTGCTCTGATACCAATTGTTGGAGTTAGAAGTCTGCGGAAGCACGCGAACAGCACAAGGAAGAGGAAGAAGCTTGGAGCACAACACACAAGACTGAATGTATTACTAGAGAATGTACAAAGATAAGTAGCCCATTAGGGCAATAGGCGTATATACAAGCCGGGGGAAAAAAAACCTCCTAAAGAGGGAAAAAAGTGCCCCGGCGGTCCTAGAGTGTTCACACACATCACTACCTAAATATATCAACAGTAAAAAGACTGTTTTCGTTTGACGTTGCATTAACAAAGATAGCTACTACGTGTTAGATCATAGGTCTCTTTTATTTTTGCTAAAAAGAATGCTTTATAACTTGTATTAGAATTTATTTTATTTGTATTTATTGCAAGAAAGGATTTTTGTTCTTATCATGTTATTTTAGAGAAAGTTAGTGTTAATTTCTCTATTTAATTACTCGCTATTATTTTTTGTTTTCTTATTACTACTATGTAAATATTCCAAAAAAACAAATTAAGAAAACTAACCAAAAGTATTAAAAACAAAATTTCCATTAGAGTAAATTTAGGGGTAAAAAGACTCAAAGGTTATTAAGAAAAATATAAAAACACAATATCAATTCATATTAGAGTAATTTAGAAGATAAATAAAATACAAACTCTAGACCAAAGTAAAAGAGTTGAAAACTTTAAATATATATTCTTGGAAAGTAATTGATTAAAAGTAAAGTTAAGAGAAATTAAAAAAAGATAAAGGAAAACAAAAAAATAGATAGAAAAGCCTAGGTTTTAGTAAGGTCTAAATTCCTTGCTTTATCACCTAGTGATAGTTTTAGAAAATTTAGAGAGCTTTTAGAGCCCATTATTATAGACTTGATACTCCATTCTAGGCGATATCAAGAGCGCAAGATGGAGGAAGTGTTTAAAAATATGATGATAGAAAAACAAGGTGCACGGACTCTGCAAGCAATCTTACGTGAAAAGGGTAAAATCAATAGTTTGAATATAACTTAATACTTGGATGTGCTCAAAGAACAAGTGTGAATTCAGGGATTTCGTGATGATGTACTAGTATAGTACCTCGGTCGTGTTGTCTCTAGATCCATTCTTGAAAGCATCCATGAGCATGCTAGTAAACCTTGTGCTAATTTAAGGAGAGAACTTCATAAAATGTTCTTTCTTGAGGATTTTAGTCAGCACAATCGCGAAGGATTTTTGAGATGGGTGAATTCCCCTAAGAATAATGAGTCTCTAACTCATCTTCATGGTGAGTTTATGAGAAGGTTTGCTTAGCTTCCTGAGGAAGATATAAATGCATTGAATTTTGACCTTATTATTCACTCCCTTAAGATATTGAGTCCACAAGATAGAGCTGAAGTAGAACGAAGAATAGAAGAGCCTGATAAAAGGTATGGTTTGACAGATGATTGGCAAAATGTAAAACATGAAATAGAGACCGTTGCTCAAATAAGAAAACCATAATTTGTACTTTATGAAAGACCTATTTCTACTCAGCCTAGGGATTTACGTACGACAGTGCAATCTAATATGCCAATACATGCAACTGCAGCTTTGACTAATGTTGCAATTGCCGCTAAGACTCTAATTGAATTTCAATTGGATATTTTGTGCAAACAAATGGAAAATATAATGAATATGAAGGCATATCTTTCCAAAGAGGTTGCACATTTAAACAATAAAGTGTTTTCCGTGAGCTTGCATGAGCCTAGGGCTAGTAGTAGTGGCTTGGGCCAAGCAAATATGGAAATACCAATAGAGCCTTCTATGCCACAATTTACTCCTCCTCAGCCAGTTTATAAGTCGGTTCCCCTACACAATTAGCTGCTTAGCCAGCTTTTGAAAGAAATACTGATAAAAGAGGAACTCGTCGTAAAATGTGTGTTTTGTGTGATAGTCAAGATCATGTGACGTATTCCCCTGCTGAGTTAAAGTAGGTGAAAGATAATCAACTAGTAGTTGAAATTGATAAAAAAAATTATGTGACTTTAGAACACACCTTTCTTTGGCCGTTAATTGGGGAAAGGAGGCATGAAGAGATTATTTGAAAATCTAACTCTTTCCAATGCATCTACTAATACCTCCATAGCCAAACTAGAGCCATTACATGAAAGGGCTCATTTTATTTCAAGCCAAAATCATTTTCTATCGAGGCAGTGTTGGATGTGATGGCTGGATACAATCAAAAGATCAAGTTGGTGCTGCTAGACCTGCTTCACACCTGCCCTCTTTTCTCTTCAGAAAATGGTTTGGAGACTCCTTGAGCTTCCAATTGACACCAAGAAACTATATATGTGCTTTACAAAGTGATTGAGTAATGATTAAATCAAAACAGATAAGTTTGAACCTTCATAAGTCCAAAAAACTTGCTATTCCTGTAATGACACCTGCTCAGTCCTAAGCTCAGTGTGTCCAGCACACTTACAATTGATCTGATTCCTTCTGGGAGTATTAAATTAACTTAACAAGCTAACATTAGCAAGTTAAATCACTCCAAATGATAAACTATACACTGAGCATGATGTTTAGCAAAATTAGGGACACCCCCGACTTTTTAGGAATCACACAGAGATATACCAGTGATCACTTCGACAGCAATTTCTCCCAATTGGCTGAATAGATTGACTTGAAACTTTGTAGTGTTGTAGAATGCTTTGAGCTGGTTCCAATGAGCCCTTGATCATCAAATTTGGTTCAGTAGATCTTGAAATATGCTCTGTTGAAGTTGACAGACTTGGAGGTAGTCACTCAGAGAAAACACAGAGTAAAAACTATGAGTATATGTATTGATACTATCAAATGTACATTCCCATTGGCATGTAGAATGATGCCCAATGGTACTCAGAGGTGTAGGCTAGGTAGTAGCTCTCACACTCTCACAAATATGCTTGGATTAGCCTCGGGAAGAGTGTCTCTACCCCGCGACTTTTACATTGATTTTTATAGAAGTTTTTGAATGAATTTGAATTTGAATTCAAATTAAAGCTTCCTTGATTCTCTCCACTAGACTTAGGGAGATATTCCCTCAACTAGATCATCTAACTTTTCCACGACTCTAGTCTAGTAGGTATGATTACAATGTTGATAAAGTCACATGGACTTTTACATGAGAAAAAAGTAAAACTCAATAAGACTAGGTTCATATGATTATTGACTCTTGTGAATGTATCATCCAAGGGTCCAAACTTTTATGGTCTCCAAGGGTTCAATAGTCCAAGCTTTATGTTGGATCTTCAAGGCACACAACAAAGCCAAGTGTTAAGGCTTGTTTGTACCAACAGCTCCCCCTCAAGCCAAACACTTGCTTGAGTCTTCATCTTTTAGTCTTCAATGATATCCTGTAATCCAATCATGGATTTAAACCTGCATAGCTTGCTCCCATCCAAAGCTTTTGTAAGCAAATCTGCACATTGAATATTAGTGGACACATATGATAATTGGATTTCTTTGCTAAGTAATTTCTCCCTCACATAGTGGTAATGCACCTCTATGTGTTTTGTCCTAGCATGATACACAGGATTAGCAGCTAGATGAAGTGAACTTGTGTTATCACAAAATATGATAGGTGGCCTTATGTATAGGCCCAATTCTGAATAGAGTAACTTCAACCATATTGATTCTTGAGTGGCATTGGCTAGCCCTCTGTACTCTGCCTCAGTAGATGATAGAGCCACTGTAGGTTGTTTCTTGGATGACCAAGAAATTGGTTTATCACCTGCAAAGCATATGTAACCAGATGTACTCCTCCTGTCATCCTTGCAACCTGCCCAATCTGCATCTGAGTATACCTTAATATCAATATCTGATGAATATGGGTAATACAAACCATGATTTTGTGTTCCCTTTAGATACTTTACTATCTTCTTGGCTGCCTCCAAATGTGGTACTCTTGGTTTATGCATAAATTGGCTAAGTACACTAACACCATATGAGATATCAATCCTAGTTAAGGTAGCATAATTGAGACTACCTACCAAACTTTGGTAACCTGTAATATCCTTGAGTTCTTCTCCTTCATGTGCACTGAGTTTGTGGTTGACCTCCATAGGAATGTTTGAGACTTTAGCTTCCTGCAAATTAAACTTCTTGACCATGTCCTGAATGTACTTCTTCTGAGTAATGAATATACCTGAATTTGTGTAGATCAATTCAAGCCCTAGGAAGTACTTCAATAATCCAAGATCATTGATCTTGAATTCCTTCATCATTTGACCTTTGATGTGTCTAATTCCTTGAACATCATTTCCTGTAATAATGATGTCATCAACATAGACACACAAGTATATTACCTCTGAATTGTTCTTCTTTATAAACAATGAAGTATCTGCTTTACTCATCACAAATCCTTGATCCAAGAGATAGGTTGTCAACCTATAGTTCCATGCTCTAGGTGCCTGCTTCAATCCATACAGAGCTTTCTTCAATTTGCAAACATGATTTACCTTATTGGGATCCTCATAGCCAGGTGGTTGTGACATGTAGACCTCTTCAGATATCCATCCATTCAAGAATGCATTCTTCACATCCAATTGGTACATGTTCCAATTCTTGGATGCAGCTACACTCACCATAATTCTGATAGTTGGCATCTTTGCCACAGGAGAAAATGTTTCCTCATAATCAATGCCTTGGGTTTGTGCAAAACCCTTGGCTACCAACCTAGCTTTGTACCTGCTTATTGAACCATCTGAGTTCCTTTTGAGTTTGTAGATCCATCTGGATCCTATCACCTTCATGGAGTCCTTCTTGGGTAGCAAGTCCCAAGTGTCACTCTCCTTGAGAGCCTCCATTTCTTCATTCATTGCTTCCTTCCACTCTGGTTTAGTAATAGCTTCCTCAAATGTACCTGGTTCTTCACTTAAGATATCCTTTGCAAGATATACAGAGTGCTTGGTTACAAGTGAAGTATCATATCCATACCTAATAGGTTTCTTCTTTTCCCTTGAAGATCTCCTCATAGCTTGAGTTGAGGATTCTGGATTGTCTTCAAGTTGCTTCATCTTCATCTTCCCTTTGGATTTCCAAGCTTTGAATTCTTCAATGTTGATGGTGTCTTCATCATCTGAACTTGTATCCTCATTCTGAGTTGGTTCTTGTCTGACAAGCTTTGGAAAGTCTTCTTCCATATCATAAGGTAGGCTTACTTTCCTGCACTCATTATCATACCATGAATCATTTTCATCAAAGATGACATCTCTGCTTACCTTGAAGCCTTTGTTTGAGGGGTTATAGAACCTGTATCCTTTCTGATTCAAATCATAACCAATAAAGATACACTTCTCAGCCTTAGGGTCTAGCTTTCCCCTTACCTGTGAGGGAATATGCACATATGCAACACACCCAAAAATCTTGCAATGATCCAGAGATGGTCTCTTACCATGCCAAGCCTCATAGGGTGTCATTCCATCAAGTGTCTTTGATGGCAACCTGTTGATCAAGTATGTGGCAGTAGATACACTCTCTGCCCAAAGATAATTTGGTAGTTTCTTCTCATTAAGCATAGACCTAGCTGTCTCCACAATGAGTCTATTTCTTCTTTCAGCTACCCCATTTTGTTCTGGAGAGTACCTTGTGGTAATCTCCCTCTTGATGCCTCTTTCCTGCAAGAACTCTTCAAAGTCATTGGAGAAGTATTCTCCACCACCATCAGACCTTAACCTCTTCAAATGTCTACCTGTTTGATTCTCTACTAATGCAAGATACCTTTTGAAGCAATTAAATACTTCATCTTTATGTTTCATGAAGTACAAGACAGTCCATCTGCTATAATCATCTATAAAAGATACATAGTACCTTGATCCAGATATGGATGGCTCCTTGCTTGGTCCCCAAACATCTGTATGCACCAATTCCAAGTAATCTTCATGCATGAATCCTTTCTTGGTATATGGCAACCTGTGTGACTTACCAAATTGACAAGCCCCACACTTGTATATCATGTGTTGCTTGGATACATTAGGTATCCCAAGCACACATTGATCTCTGCTCATCTGCTTTATGGTTCTTTCTCCAATGTGACCCAATCTCTTGTGCCACATCTCCAATTCTGATAGGGTTTGGTCCCTATAGTTGTACAAGGCAATACTTTTAGTATCCTCAAGTTCAAAGGTAAATAGTCTACCTGATTTCTCTCCCTTGGCTATCCTTCTGAATCCATGTTTTGGATCCTCCACAAATGCACCATGTTGAGTGAACCTGACCTGTAGGCCTTTTTCAACAATCTGACCTACACTCATCAGATTCTTGGTGATTGTTGGGACATACAATACTCTGCTTAGCAAATTCTGATTACCATCACTTGTTTTGACATTACCCACTTTAACCACTGAGTGTTTAGTGTCATCACCTGTCTGCACTTGGTGCTTGCCTTTAGGTTCTTCCAAATCAGAGAGTAAGGCAACATTCCCAGCTACATGGTTAGAGCAACCTGAATCAATATAGAACAAATGATCATCATTGATACCTGATTTAGATGTCATGTTCATAATCAACAAGGAATCATCTTGATCCTCTGCATAATTGTTGTAATCCTTTCTGTTCCTGTATCCTCCTTGATAATTGCCATTGTTATTGTAGCTATTGTTGTAGTTGTTGTTGTAATTATTGTTGTAGCCATGGTAGCCTTGAGATTGATTGAATCTGCCTCTTCCTTGAGAGTATCCTCCTCTTTGGTGACCTCTTCCTCTTTGGTTCTTGTAGTTTTTGTAGCATTCATCTGTAGTATGATTAGACAAGCCACAAATATTGCATGGAGATTGATTATAGGGTCTCCCCCTACCTGACTTACCTCCTCTGCCTCTACCTCTAGATGATCTACCTCTCCCTGCATAGTTTGCTTGGGAGGTGGATCCTTCATCATCAACCTTCTTGCTTTTACCCTTATCTTTAGACTTCTTATCTGTATATAGGGCAGAGGGATTGTTACCTTTTGATTGCTCTCCATTCTTTGTGATCTTGGCTTCATGTGTAAAGAGTTGTCCAATCAGAGTTGTTAGATCAGGTGCTTGAATGTCCATGTACAAGTCCATTGCAGTGGTAAAGCTCTCCCACTTGTCATCTGCTTTGAGTCCATTGATCACTTGTCTGACTATTTGCTCTTCTTCAATCTCTTCTCCAACACTTGCAAGTTGATCTGCTATGTCTTTGACTTTGGTGACAAAATCTGAAACACATTGTTTTGATTGTTTCCTAAGAGTTGTAAACTCAATCCATAGCTGATTCTTTCTGGCCCTTGTGCTTGATGAGAAGTATGTTGCCAAGGTCTCCCAAGTCTCTTGGGAAGTCTTACAGTTCCTAATATGAGGTAGAAGAAAATCAGAGATAGAGTTTAGAAGATATGACCTTGCCAAAGCATCTTTAGCACACCATTGATTAAGTCTCTCATGCTCATCCTTTGTAGGTAGGCCTCTGGTTTTGAATGAGGGCAACTCCTCATCTCCTGATATGTATCCATACAAGCTTCTCCCTTGTAGATAAGTCTTCATTCTTAATGACCATGCCTGGTAGTTATTCCTATCCAATTTGTCAATAAAGGAAGGGAAACCATCACCCATGATTACCTTGTTTTGCTCTGATACCACTGTTGGATGTGATGGCTGGATACAATCAAAAGATCAAGTTGGTGCTGCTAGACCTGCTTCACACCTGCCCTCTTTTCTCTTCAGAAAATGGTTTGGAGACTCCTTGAGCTTCCAATTGACACCAAGAAACTATATATGTGCTTTACAAAGTGATTGAGTAATGATTAAATCAAAACAGATAAGTTTGAACCTTCATAAGTCCAAAAAACTTGCTATTCCTGTAATGACACCTGCTCAGTCCTAAGCTCAGTGTGTCCAGCACACTTACAATTGATCTGATTCCTTCTGGGAGTATTAAATTAACTTAACAAGCTAACATTAGCAAGTTAAATCACTCCAAATGATAAACTATACACTGAGCATGATGTTTAGCAAAATTAGGGACACCCCCGACTTTTTAGGAATCACACAGAGATATACCAGTGATCACTTCGACAGCGATTTCTCCCAATTGGCTGAATAGATTGACTTGAAACTTTGTAGTGTTGTAGAATGCTTTGAGCTGGTTCCAATGAGCCCTTGATCATCAAATTTGGTTCAGTAGAACTTGAAATATGCTCTGTTGAAGTTGACAGACTTGGAGGTAGTCACTCAGAGAAAACACAGAGTAAAAACTATGAGTATATGTATTGATACTATCAAATGTACATTCCCATTGGCATGTAGAATGATGCCCAATGGTACTCAGAGGTGTAGGCTAGGTAGTAGCTCTCACACTCTCACAAATATGCTTGGATTAGCCTCGGGAAGAGTGTCTCTACCCCGCGACTTTTACATTGATTTTTATAGAAGTTTTTGAATGAATTTGAATTTGAATTCAAATTAAAGCTTCCTTGATTCTCTCCACTAGACTTAGGGAGATATTCCCTCAACTAGATCATCTAACTTTTCCACGACTCTAGTCTAGTAGGTATGATTACAATGTTGATAAAGTCACATGGACTTTTACATGAGAAAAAAGTAAAACTCAATAAGACTAGGTTCATATGATTATTGACTCTTGTGAATGTATCATCCAAGGGTCCAAACTTTTATGGTCTCCAAGGGTTCAATAGTCCAAGCTTTATGTTGGATCTTCAAGGCACACAACAAAGCCAAGTGTTAAGGCTTGTTTGTACCAACAGGCACTAGTGAGAGGTAGAGAGGAGATCATGTGCAAAATTGCATGACAATCTCTTGTTGACTAATCCTCTGTATATTCTCATATTGCCAATGTTGAGGAAAAATGGAGATGGGATGACATGCAAAATGAGGTAAAAGAGGGAGATAGAAGAGTGAAAAGAAGACAAATTAGAGAAACTGAAAAGATAAATACTAGTAATGAAAAAAGAGTGTAGTTTGAAGATACTGCAAACCTATCTCAAGAAGAGAAAAGAAAATTAATCAAAGAAGGAAAGAAACCATTAGATCAAGATACCCAAGCACAAGAGAATCAAAATACCCCAACTAAAGAAGAAAAGAAGAGAATTGCTAAAGAGGGAAAGAAACCTCTAACTGAAGATAATCAAAGAAATAAAAATGATAAAAAAGATGATCAGAAACAAGGTGAGGAAAAAGGGAAGATGAAAGTGAGGACTCTGAGAGCAATTATGATCTCAAAGCTTGAGAAAAAGAATGATGCTAGAGAAATTCTTAACATATTACTGAAAACCCAAGTCACTATATCCCTTGAGCAAGTGTTTTCGATCGCAAAACCTGCGTTCAAGGATAGCTTTATAAGACTTATTGGAAGAAGATGATTTCAACTGCCTCAAGATGAAGATATGCAAGATGTTGTAGAGGAAACCTAAGCAATGAATGAGGCTATGACATTTAGTGATAGAGACTATGACGAGCAAGAGGAGTTTACGAGAGGAAGTGTAAACAAGAACTTTCTAGGTCCCAATCAACATGATGATGAAATGATGAAAGGTGAAAGCCAATTCAATACAACCTTCTGGGCATGAGGAACTCTAGAGGTAAGAATCCAAATTGGGGATGAGAAAGATTCGTGTTTAGCTGTGGCCTTGATTGATTCAGGCTCAGAGATAAACATAATATCAAAGAAATTCTCCGATAAATTTAGATGTCCCATTCATAAAGAACATGATTCGAGAACGAGAACAGTTGATAATGGGTCAAGGATCTTGCTAGGTGCATGTGCGCATGTACCCATAATGATAGGAGGTGTTTGAGAAGAATTTCATTTCTTTGTACAAGACAATTTCTCCTATGAAGTAATTTTCAAACAACCATTTATAGCACAGATGAGAATGGAAACGAAAGCCATGAATGATGGAATGCAAGAATCCGTTCTAAATATGGAGTGGATTCCTTGCATTTAATGATAGTATGTCCTAATCATTCAAGAAATAGGAGATCTTTATGAAGAAACCCCATTGGCTCATACAATGATGTGCATGAACATTCACCACCTCTAAGAGAATTTGGGACCTATTACGATCAGAATTTCTCTTCAATTCCACAATTGAGCGAGAAAATAGTGGACAATGGTTTGATATCTTGCTTGATGATTTATAGTGTTGCTGCAAGTCTCCAAGCCTTCACACTTGGCTTAAATTGAAGTATCATATGAAGAAGCTGTTAGAGTATGATCAATGTCTACCCCTCATGATTGTATGCACATTTTGTAAGGCCCCCTTTATGAGGAGAAGCCAAGCGTGCATTACCCAATTGATGGGTATCCCAACTTGAATGTTGGATGAAGGTCATATTGGACCATGTAAGATATTATAAGGAAAGGGAGTTACCAGGGTCCCCAATTGTGGGGTCCGGGGCAGCGGTGAGCAGCCCCGGCTGGGGGGTCCAAGGGGGCCAGCGGGCCCCCTGGCTGGGGGGTCCCAGGGGGCCAACGGGCCCCCTGGTGGGGGTCCGGGGGCAGCGCCCCCGGCGCGACGGTAAAGGGAATATTCCATGGAATATTCCCTGTCGGAGTCAGAAATCATTTATATTTGTTAGGTCGGTTCAACCAGTCTAAGCCGTGTATGCAATTACGCGGGCGGTGGCCGCCCACGCTCTACCGCCCATGTATAGCCGTCCATGGCAGGCCACCCATGATCCTATATATACATGACTTCTGCACTACCTAAGATATTGAGTTGAGCCAGCATACCTCTACCTTGTATCTCCCTATCTAGAGTTGTCTAGATCACCATTTAAGCTCTACCTTGAGAGCGCACGGGTGGACAACGCCATCATCTTTGCACTTGCTGCTAGTAGAAAATTGTTGAGATTCTCCTATATCTGTTATCTTCTCTGCTATTGCTCCTGTGTTATATTGCGTAACTATTGTTTTACATGGTATCAGAGCTGTAAGGTTCGAATAGCTTGAGAAGTATCATTATTTTAGCCTACTAGCAGACTAGAATATCAGTAGATTATTCGAGTGATTACATGATGGCTTCATCGTCGAACACTAGTCTTGGTGCTTCACCTAATGTTAATGCTGCACCTATTCGAATTCGTCCACCTGCATTCACTGAAGGGAAGCTGGATGGAACCAACTATACACTCTGGAAGTTCAAAATTTCTGCAATTTTGGACTCCTATGAATTACTTGACACTGTCATGGGACCGATGGGATTGGATCCAGAGCCTATACCAGTTGAAGATCCAGCAAATTCAAGATTGATGATTCAGCCAGATCCAGATCTTCTACGAGCTTGGAAGAGGCGGAATGCTGATGCATTATGTGCGATTGTCACTAGTGTAAGTGATTCTGTGCTTACTTTAGTTCAACATACTACTAAAGCACATGAGGCTTGGGGCATATTGGCTCGACAATATGAGACCAAGAACCACACTAGGATACAGAATTTAGAAAATCAGTTGGCAAATGAAAAGCATTCTGATTCTGAAAAGGCTGAAGATTTTATCAAACGGATAAAGCATCTTCAAGATCAATTGGCTGCAGTTGGTGTTGTTATAACACCAGAAGAGCTAGCTCGAAGATCTGTACGTGTTCTTCCAGCAAAGTATAATGGATTAGTAACAGCCCTTAACACTCAGGTAAGGCCAACTCCTCTTACATTTGAAGAGTTTTGTGCCATGCTTTTAGAAGAAGAGATGCGGCTGAAGAATCGGCAAAGTACAACTGATGCTGCATTCTCAGCAAATGCAAAAGGTAAAGGCTCTTCAGAGGGATCAAAGAAGAAGCCAAAGAAGAAAAAGTTCACAGGAAGTTGCTTCTATTGTGAAAAGAAAGGCCATGCCATCAAGGATTGCAGAAAGAAGCAAGCTGATGAACGGAATGGGACTGTAAAATCATCATGGAAGAACAAAGAGTCTGCAAACAACACAGAGCTGGAACTTTGGGTAGCTATTGAAGAGGTATGTTCATCTGCTCAAGCTCGTGTTGATGAGCCATGGATTTTAGATAGTGGAGCTTCTCGCCATATGACTAGTAAAAAGGATTGGTATAGTTCCCTAGTGCCTCTGCGGGAATCCATCAATGTAGTGGTGGGAAACGACTCCAAGTGTCCAGCTGAAGGAACTGGAACCATCTCTTTTATCACTTCTCCAGGTGTTGAGAAAAAGTTATCCGATGTTCTCTATGTACCTACACTCAAAAGAAATTTGTTGTCAGTTTCTGCAATAACAGATCGTGGACTCGAAGTTCACTTCAATAAGAGTGGTGCGGAAATCATGGATTCATCAGGTAATGTTGTAGGTAAAGGCACACGACGGGATAACTTGTATGAGTTAAGTGCTTTAACTGCTACAGAAGATAAAGATGTAAGCAGGTTATGGCACCAACGATTTGGGCATCTCGGATTTGCAGTTTTGAAGGAGATGCAACGAACAGGGATGGTTGCTCATTTGCCTGCATTTTCAGAGTTGCAGGAACCTTGTGAAGCTTGTATGATGGGCAAGCAACAACGAAAGGCATTTCCAAGAGAGACCAGCAATCGATCTCAAGCTCCTCTAGAGTTGGTACATGCTGATCTCTGCGGTAAAATGTCTACACCTGCTTTAGGAGGATCTTTCTACTTCTTGCTGTTAGTCGACGATTATAGTAGAAAGATGTGGGTTTATTTCATTCGAGAGAAGGCTGATGCTTTTGAAAAATTTAAAGCGTGGCATAAGTATGTAGAAAGTGAATCAGGAAGGAAACTGAAGAAATTTAGAACAGATAGAGGAGGTGAATTCTTGTCAACAGAATTCAACAATTACTGTAAGGAGCATGGTGTGAAAAGGCAACTTACCACAGCTCATACACCTCAACAAAATGGCGTTGTTGAGCGCAGGAACAGGACAGTAGTTGAAATGGCTCGTTGTATGTTAAAGGCTCAAGACATGCCTGATTCATTCTGGGCAGAAGCAGTCAATACAGCAGTCTACATCCTCAATCGAAGCTACACAAAAGCTCTGAAGGGGATGACTCCTCAAGAAGCATATTCTGGTAAAAGCCTTCAGTTTTGCATTTCAGAATTTTTGGTTGTTTCTGTTATGCACATATTCCTGATTCAACAAGATCAAAGTTGGATTCAAAAAGCAAAAAGTGTGTCTTCCTAGGATATAGTGAAGAGTCTAAAGCATACAGGTTATGGGATCCTGAGGCAAGGAAGATTTTTGTCAGCCGAGATGTGGTGTTTGATGAACGACCACACTTAGTAGAAGATAAAGGTAAATCTACTATCTCATCAAACGGAGAAATATCTCACCTTGTGCCTATCAAAAGACAGGTTAAAGTTGAGGAGGAGGAAACATCTGATGGAGAAATTTCCTCAATAAAAAGCCAACCAATTGTAGCTGCACAGCGTAAGCCACTACCGAAGTGGGCACAACAGCTCTTTGATGATCACAATCCACATGTAGATGCACCAGAATCATCATCAGATGGATTACGAAGATCAAAGAGAATAGAGGAGCAAAGAAGAGCCTCAGAACACATTGTTAACATGGCTCTAATGGCAGATATCATGGGTTCGATAAAGGAACCTATCACCATTGAAGAAGCCATTGATGATCCAGATTGGAGAGCGGCAATGCAGTCTGAGTATGATAGTATACTCAAAAATGATACATGGGATCTAGTCGACTTGCCGCCAAAGAAGAAGTTGCACAGGGTTTTTCACAGATTGAAGGATTTGATGTTCAAGAAACTTTTGCACCAACAGCACGCATGACAACTATTCGGACGGTACTTGCAGTAGCTGCACAAAAGTCTTGGCCTATTTTCCAGATGGATGTCAAATCTGCATTTTTGAATGGTCACCTCAAGGAGGAGGTATTTGTATCTCAACCACCAGGTTTTGAGGTGCCCAATTCAGAAAATAAAGTTTGCAGGTTGAAGAAAGCTTTGTATGGACTTAAGCAAGCTCCACTGTTGTCATTGTATATGTAGATGATTTGATCATTACAGGAGATCATCAGGAACTCATCAATCAAACTCAGATCAGCTTGGGAACTGAGTTTGAAATGACAGACTTAGGTCTACTCCATTTTTGTCTGGGAATTGAAGTATGGCAAAGGAAGGATGGCATTTTCATCTCACAACAAAAATATTCCAAAGAAATTCTCAAGGCATTTGGAATGATGGACTGCAAACCAACTAGCACACCTATGGAGGTAAATCATAAGCTATCTATGGATGATAACATGCCTGATGTAGATGCTAAGAAGTATAGGAAGCTCGTTGGAAGTCTTATTTTTCTGTGCAACACTAGACCAGACATTTGCTATGCTGTTGGAGTGTTAAGCAGGTTTTCCAACAAACCTAAGGAGAGTCACTGGAATGCTGGAATGCGAATTCTAAGGTACATTGCAGGAACCTTGGATTTTGGTATTTTGTATACCACAGGTGATACACTCCAAGGATATTGTGATTCAGATTGGGCTGGAGATTGTGATTCTAGAAAATCAGTTTCTGGATATTGTTTCTCACTTGGTTCAGGAATATTTTCTTGGGTAAGTAGGAAGCAACCAACTCTCGCACTCTCCTCCACTGAAGCAGAGTACAAAGCAGCTTGTTTTGCTTCTTGTGAGGCAGTCTGGTTAAGGAGAATTCTTGCAGATATAGGCTTTCCATCAAATATGCCAATTGTACTCAAGTGTGATAATCAAAGTTGTATGGCTATTGCAAAGAACCCAGTATTTCATGCTCGCACCAAGCACATAGAAGTACAGTACCATTACATTCGTGAGCTAATTGAAGATGAAATTGTGGAGCTAGAATATTGCCCAACAGAGGCAAATTGTGCTGACATATTCACTAAAGCACTTGGAAGAGAGCAGCTCAACAAGCATCTTCAACAGATGGGCATAGGACCGAGACCTACTTGATTTATCATCGGTAAACATTGAGGGGGGGTGTTAGAGTATGATCAATGTCTACCCCTCATGATTGTATGCACATTTTGTAAGGCCCCCTTTATGAGGAGAAGCCAAGCGTGCATTACCCAATTGATGGGTATCCCAACTTGAATGTTGGATGAAGGTCATATTGGACCATGTAAGATATTATAAGGAAAGGGAGTTACCAGGGTCCCCAATTGTGGGGTCCGGGGCAGCGGTGAGCAGCCCCGGCTGGGGGGTCCAAGGGGGCCAGCGGGCCCCCTGGCTGGGGGGTCCCAGGGGGCCAGCGGGCCCCCTGGTGGGGGTCCGGGGGCAGCGCCCCCGGTGCGACGGTAAAGGGAATATTCCATGGAATATTCCCTGTCGGAGTCAGAAATCATTTATATTTGTTAGGTCGGTTCAACCAGTCTAAGCCGTGTATGGCAATTACGCGGGCAGTGGCCGCCCACGCTCTACCGCCCATGTATAGCCGTCCATGGCAGGCCACCCATGATCCTATATATACATGACTTCTGCACTACCTAAGATATTGAGTTGAGCCAGCATACCTCTACCTTGTATCTCCCTATCTAGAGTTGTCTAGATCACCATTTAAGCTCTACCTTGAGAGCGCACGGGTGGACAACGCCATCATCTTTGCACTTGCTGCTAGTAGAAAATTGTTGAGATTCTCCTATATCTGTTATCTTCTCTGCTATTGCTCCTGTGTTATATTGCGTAACTATTGTTTTACAGAAGCATGGGATTAGTCACATGAACCATTGCTTGTAATACATGGACTGGAGTTAGATAGAATGGAATTCATGACTTTACTTACAGAAAATATGTCCTAGATTAAGGGGATCACTTTTTAGTGAGAGCCAAATTTGAATTCAAATTCAAATTTGAAGAAAGCACCTGTAAAAGGGCTTGGGAATCTCGTGGCCAAATACACTCCCTTTGAGAGCCTTTCATTAATCATTAGTAGAGGTTGAGTAGCACACTTCATTGTGCACTCATCTCACTATCATTTGACATCATTTCTTTGCCAATGATTTTGTAAAATCATGTTCCATAATACATATACATCATTGAGTATCTCTGTTGATTTCTCTACTATGTCCACTTAGTATAGTGAAATTTGATTGCTCATATCTCACTGATCTCTCCACCCCTTTTCATGTTCTATAGCTTGTTGGAACCAGCTCAATGTCTAATTTATGCTCTCAAAATTTCAAGTAATTTGATGTAGCCAATTCGGAGAAATCTGGTTCAAAGTTGTGACTGGTCATTCTCTACACATTCAATAAAAAGTCAAGGGTAAGCTTCTACTTGCTAAAGTCATTGCTCCCTGTATATTCCATCCTTTTAAGTGATTCCACTTGGAATCATTAGCTCTACATAGTAGGTTAATTTAATCAAAAGGAATTTTCCTAATTGCTACTCTACTATGAACACTGTGTAAAATATCCAGTAGGCAACAAGACCAAAATAGCAAGTTTTTGGTCATTAGCTAGTTGTAATGTTATCTGTTTTGATCTAATTGTTTGAAGCATCATCTCCAAAGTACATAGGTACTTTATTTGTGTCACTTGAAAGCTACGAGGGCCTTTAACACAAATCTTATGTAAAATAGGGTAAATACTAAATTTGGTAGTACCAACTCATTTCTTGTGGTATTCATCCATCTTTCCCAACAGTGGTATCAAAGCAAGTTGAGATAAAATGGGAGATGGTTTCCCTTCTTTTATTGATTAATTGGATAGGAACAACTATGAATCATGGTCCTTGAGGATGAAGACATACTTACATGGAAGGAGTCTCTATGGATACATATCAGGAGATGAGGAGATGTCCATGTTCAAAAGTAAAGGACAACCTACAAGAGAGGAGCTTGAAACACTCAACTCATGGTGTGCCAAAGATCCATTAGCAAGGTCATATCTACTTAACTCTATCTTTGACTTCCTTCTTCCACACATTAGGAATTGTAAAACATCCCAAGAGACTTGGGATACATTGTCTTCGTACTTTTCTTCCAATACAAGAGGCAGGAAGAATCAATTGTGGATTGAGTTCACCACTCAAAGGAAGCAACCCAAGCAAAGTGTTTCAGATTATGTGACCAAAGTCAAAGATGTGGTTGACCAATTGGAAAGCATAGGTGACGAAATTGAAGAGGAGCAAATAGTGAGACAAGTAATCAATGGCATCAAGGCAGATGACAAATGGAAGGCTTTCACAACTACCATGGACTTATACATGGATATGCAGATTCCAGATCTTACCACACTCATGGGATAACTCTTTACCCATGAAGCCAAGCTCAAGAAAAATGGAGAACCATCAAGAGGTAACAACGCTTTTGCCCTATACACAGATGAAGGAAAGGCTAAAGAGAAAGGGAAAAACAAGGCTAAAGAGAAAGGGAAAAACAAGAAAGTAGAGGATGAAGGAAATACTTCTCAAGCTAACTATGCAGGGAGAGGTAGGAACTCAAGAGGAAGGAAGAGGAGGTAAGCAAGGCAGGGGGAGACCTTTCAACTCTTCACCATGCAACATATGTGGACTGTCTAATCGCACTAGAAATGAGTGCTATAGGAACTTCAAGAATCAGAGAGGAAGAGGATATCAAAGAGGTGGCTACTCACAATCAAGAGGAAGATTCAACCATAATCAAGGCTACAATCATGGCTACAAAAAAAACTTCAACACCAATTACAATAACAACTACCAAGGAGGATACAAATCAAGAAAGGACTTCAACAACTACATAGAGGATCAAGAAGATTCTCTTCTTATTATGAATATTACTTCAAAACAAGGTATGAATGATGAGAACCTCTTCTATATTGACTCAGGTTGTTCAAACCATGTAGCAGGCAATGTAACTCATCTCTGTGACCTTGAGGAATCCAAGGGAAAGCATCAAGTGCAAACAGGTGATGACACCAAGCATTCAGTGGTCAAGGTAGGAAATGTCAAAACTTCTGATGAGAATAGAAATCTGTTGAGCAAGGTTCTTTATGTACCCACAATCACCAAGAATTTTATGAGTGTTGTCCAAATAGTGGAAAAGGGTTTGTAGTTTAGGTTTAACAAATATGGAGCTTTTGTGGAGGAACCCCAACATGGATTCAAGAGAATTTCCAAGGGAGAAAAAACAGGTAGCTTGTTTACATTTGCACTTGAGGACACTAGGAATATTGCACTCTATAACTACAAGGATCAAATATTTTTTGAGCTTGAGATTTGGCATAAAAGATTAGGGCATATTGGTGAGAGAACCTTGAAGCAAATATGTAGAGATCAATGTGTGCTTGGGATACCTAATGTATCCAAGCAACACATGATCTATAAATGTGGTGCATGTCAGTTTAGTAAATCGCACAGGTTATCCTTCTCAAAGAAAGGCTATATGCATGAGGATTACTTGGAACCTGCCCACACAGATGTGTGAGGACCAAGCAAGGATCCTTCAATTTCAAGCCCAAGGTGCTATGTATCTTTCGTTGATGATTTGAGTAGGTGGATTATCTTATACTTTATGAAACATAAAGATGAAGTGTTGAGTTGCTTCAAGACGTATATTGCACTTGTGGAAATCAAACAGGAAGAAGCCTAAAGAGATTAAGGTCAGATGGAGGAGGTGAGTACTTCTCAAATGAATTTGATGCATTCTTCCGGGACATAGGAATCAGAAGGGAAATTACAACAAGGTACACACCTGAGCAAAATGGGGTAGGAGAAAGGAGTAATAGGTTGATCGTGGAAACAACTAGATCAATGCTTAATTGAAAAAACGTTACCTCATTATTTGTGGGCAGAGAGTGTGTCTACTGCCACTTATCTTATTAACAGGTTGCCATCCAAATCACCTGATGGATGACCCCATATGAAGCATGGTATGGTAGAAGACCATCACTTTATTCCAGAATCTTTGGATGTGTTGCTTATGTGCATGTTCCCTCTCAAATAAGAGGTAAGCTAGACCCTAAGACAGAGAAGTGCATCTTCATAGGGTATGATTTAAATAAGAAAGGATACAAGTTTTATAATCCATCCAACAAGGGCTTTATGGTCAGTAGACATGCTGTGTTTGATGAGAATGAATCTTGGTTTGAAAGTGAATGCACGAAGGTCAAGTTTCCATATGACTTGGAAGAGAATTTTCCAAGTCTCACCAAGGAGGAGCCAAGCCAAATTGAAGACATCAAATTAGATGATGAGGACATCATCAATCTAGAAGAATTCAAGGCATGGAAATCAAAGGGCAAGGCCAAGATGAAGAGGTTGGAGGACTTACCTGAATCATTCAACCAAGCTCTAAGGAGATCACAAAGGGAGTGCAAGAAACCAATCAGATATGGGTATGACACTTCTTTAGTTATTAAGCACTCCATTTATCTTGCTAAGGATTTATCATTTGAAGAACATGACGCACCATTGAAACAAGGTCTTTCTGAATGGCCATACTCTCTTGTTGCACTTTGTCTTTGCATAGTAGAGTGTATGGAGCCATTCAATGAACATATATGACCTTGTGTTGGTAGTAATTGATTTCCTACAATGGATATTCTCCACTATTTTCTAACAAAAGCATCTCCGACTTTCTGTCGACTAGATTTTACCCTATAATTGAGAATTTTAAAATGGTAAAGAACACTTCATTCTTTAACTGGAGATGATATGTCTAGAACTTCCTCATCAATTCATCCAAAGACGTGATGAAGTATAATGCATCATCAAAAAACCCAGTGTGACTGAGATCTTAGGATTCAGTGGGAATCACCATTAAATCACTTTTCGTATTTCATGTTTGTCTTGCAAATTAAGAATGCTCATATATTGGAAAATTATCTAACAAAGTAATTGGGACATGCCCTTTTTTATATAACACTTCCAATATGCTATGCAATATATGACACATTGAGCTATGCCACAACCTCTAAGATATGAATATCTAAAACCTTGACGAATAGACCATTTTTTGTGAACAACTAAAGGGTATAGATTGATTACCTTGATACGTCTCACGAAATTGATACTTCATTTGGTACTTGTATATGAATGAGCATGGAAGGTAGGATTATAGCCTATATCATCTAGCTAGATAACTCACACAAAAATATACATAAATCATGGTAGGTGTCTATCAATGTTCAAAGCCAAGACCATGCTATATGGGATATACATTTGGAGAACCCCAATTCTCAACAACTCATAATCATTCGATATCCCAAGCCAAAATGTACCTATTTCAACGTCATAATTTTTGAACAACCCTTGATGTGGTATCACTTGAAACAAAGCTCTACTATTTTGGAGCCAAGAATGAGAACGAGATTCTTGTAGGAGCATTATGGTCAAACTCTCATGGTCTACTACAAAAACTTCACAAGAAAGAACCTTTTTGTTTAATATTTTATTTTGGATCGGAAAAAACTATTGTATGATGGCATTCATGGCCTTGAGAGCTCTCATTTCCTTTCAGTCTCCATTAACTTCCTCAGTATTTCCTTTTTGTGTAAGTTTTGCATTTGACTTTATAACATGATCATCATCATTTCTTTTGGAATTTTCCTTGCGTCCATAATTCTTCAAGTCCTTACATGCATTTATTTATGTGTCCCATCATGTGTTACTACTAGCACTCCTCCTCTTTTTGTGGGAGTTTTCCTTCTTTGTTGTTGTTCCTTGCAGATCTTGTCTCTACCCCTATGTTGAGAAGAGTGCCTAAATGCCCCAAATATGTGAGCTTCCCCATTTAAAGCTAAAGCATTCTGAGCTTTATTTGAATTTAATTCCTTAAGAATGCCATAGAAACCTTCGTACATATTAGTGCGCCCTTTGGTGCACTATTTTTGGTTGCTTTGCAAAATGTATCCCATCACCCGAGTAACATGCCCAATAGTAAGATGTCCTTTGTGTTGTCATCAATGTTGAACTTCTATACCTAATGGTTCATGAATAGGGTATCAAACGCATTTACGTGGATCATGAGATTATCCATGTCCAACATTGAAAGCTCTTACAATCGCCTCATGAGATATACATTCTTCGACCATGACCATTTTGTAGGTATTACAAAACTATTGCCACATGCAATCAATGTATTACACTCAAGTAGTTAGAAGTTAGAATTATTAATAAATTTAGCATGACATTGTCATGATGCACTTTGTTTTGCACGTCCAATGTATTGAAGGACCTATGTTAAAACAAAATATTCTTACTTTTGGCCATGTATAGCATGAAATTATAAAATATGTTAGTGAATATTTAAAGTGTCAATAGGTTAAATCTAAGTTTAAGAGAATCCTTGGAATGCTTCAACCTTTGGATGTTCCAAGTGAGAAGAGGAAGTCTATCTCTATGGACTTTATCACTAAATTACGTACAACCAAAATTAAACATGATAGCATATTTGTGGTAGTTGATCGACTTACCAAGATGGCATATTTTCTTCCCATGAAAAAGATAGATACCGCCTTGAGTGTTGCAAGAATATTTGTAAAACAAATTTTTTGACTACATGGAATGTGTAAAAACATATAGTCAGATAGAGACTCTAGATTCACATCAAACTTTTGGAGAGCAACATTTCAATTGATTGGGAAACAAAGAGGATTAATCGAGCAATTGAAAATATGTTGCATATGTATGTAAATGAAAAGCAGGATAATTGGAGTGAATATTTGCCCATAATCGAGCTTGCATACAATAGTGAATGCCTTGCATCTATAAAGGTGACTCAGTTTTAGGCTATGTATGGTTATAATTGTTTAACTCCACCTTTATTTTCTGGTTTTCCAAATAAAGTAGAAGTATCTAAAAAAATGCCTGAGAAGATGCATTAAAAACTTGGAAGAATTAAGCAACACATAAAAGAAGCTCAGAAAAAGCAAAGTAAATTATATAATTTGAAGAGAAGATCATTTGAATTTCAAACACATAAAGTGGTATTTCTTAAGGTGTAGTAGGCCTATTGATAGTGAAATAATTCATTTTGAATTTTTTGAATTACATTGTGGGATAATTCATAGAATGAAAAATTAGGTCAATTTATGCATATAGGAAAAATTTTGGGATGAGAAGTTTGATATTCTCTCTCTAGACCTTATTCGCATCATGTTTTTGTTGGAATTTGGGGCCCACGATCATTCCAAACTAAAACCTTTTGAGCATACACAACTTAATTAACCAAGATGATATGTGAGATAGAGAAAGATAGAGATCTCGAGACAAGATTAGGGAACGTAAGTTGGATGCTTACTCACTAAAAAATAGATCTCCAAATTACAACATGGGAGTACTTATCAACCATATAAAGTGGTGCACTCACTAGTGGAAGGATATCCAAGAAGATGATGATACAAAATTTAGATTATGTCGAAATAATCTAAGTGTGTGAAGTGAATGAAGCAACGAAGCTAACCTTATTCTCACAAAATAGTGTAACAAAATTGTAAATCAACCACAAGGTTAACTCACAAAAGATAGTTACCACCACCTTGTAGAAGACTTCTTGCTCCAAGAGAGTAGCCTCTCCTTCACCAAATCTCCACCTCCTCAAGAGTGTGAGACTCTTCCTCCTTGATCTCCTTTAGAGCTTGAGTGAGTGAGTATACAATGAGCTTGGCTCTCATTATATAGGTTTGAATACTCTGATCAAAAGCAAATCGAAAAGCTACGATCAAATAAAGCTATCCTAAAAACAAAACTTTACGCGATCTCAATTCAGCGCAAAAAAACAAAATATTTACAAAAAAAACTTTGCTGCTATCGCGTTTGATGGGTTTTGAACCCAGGTCACATGGATGGGAGTCTTTTGTACTAGCCACACTACCCACATGCTTTCCTTGAAGAGAGGATATAAAGAAATCTATACTATATCTTCTATGAACATTGTACAATATGACATTGTACCCAACAATCCCTCCTTCAATGTCATATTGGTACAAGCTTCAGTAATCTGCAAATCTTCTCATCACTGTCTTTAGTCAATGCTTTGGAAAAAATATCTGCAACATTCTCACTAGATGGAACATAAACCAGCTCAATGTGCTTCTTTGCTATCTGCTCTCAAATATAGTGGTAGTGAACCTCTATATGCTTGCCCTTGCATGATGCACTGGATTCTTAGCTATAGCTATTGCACTCTGGCTATCTATAAATATCTGAATGGGTTCATGTACTCTCACATCAAGATAACTGAAAATCCTCTACAACCAAACTGACTCTAGAGTAGCTGTAAATGCTACACGATATTCAGCTTCACACGATGAAGTGGCAATAGTGGGTTGTCTTTTCGAAAGCCATGAGATAAGACAATCTCCAAGATACAAAATCCACTAGTACTCCTTCTTGTGTATCTATCACCTGCACAATCAAAATCTGAAAATCCTTTTAGTAACAAATGTGTAGATTTTGAAAATACCATAGTATAATTTGAAGTTCCCTTCAAATATCAAACAATCTGCTTTATTGCTTTCCAATGTAACATTGTCGGATTCTGCATGAACCTTGATACTTGAGAAACTGCAAACTATATATCAGGACGTGTATTACAAAGATATATCAAGCAACCAACTGCTTGACTATATAGAGTAGCATCAAATGGCTCTGCATTTGCTACCATTTGTAAAGACATGTTCTGATCCATAGGTGTTTGCATAGGTTTAGAATCAACCATCTGAAACCTCTCCAAAAGTTTCTCAGTGTACTTCTGCTGTGTCATATAGATACACTCATCGTGAAACAAAAAGTGAATCCCAAGATAATAATGCAAAATTCCTAAATCATTCACATCAAATGTTTGCTTCAATTCTTCTTTGAACATCTGCAAATCTGCATCTCTAGGACCTGTGACTATAATATCATCCACATAAATGATTGCTATAATCATCATACCTGTTTCAGCTTTGACATAAAGAGTTGGAGCTGCATCTGAGTTTTGGAAACCAATGGATAAAAGATATGTATGTGTCTTTTCATACCATGCTCTAGGTGCCTGTTTCAATCCATATAAAGCTTTTATAAGCTTACACACTAAGTGTTCTTTACCTGTCTCTTCAAAACCTTCTAGCTGCTGAATATACACATCCTCATGTAAATCACCATTTAGAAAAGCAGTCTTAATGTTAAGTTGATATATATGCCAACCAAAATGTGCTGTTAGAGCAAGTATTGACCTAATAACAGTCATCCTAGACATAGGAGCAAATGTCTCATCATAATCAATACCTTTTTGTTGTGCATATCCTTTGATAGCTAACCTCGCCTTGTATCTATCAATATTACCATCTGCTTTCCTTTTGATTTTGAAGATCCATTTTACACTTATAACATTTTTTTCCCTCTGGTAACTCACATAGCTGCCAAGTTTGATTCTTATGAATAGAACCAATCTCTTCTTGCATAGCTTTTCTCCAAATAGGAATGTTAAGTGCATCTTTAACACATGCAAGTTCATCTTCAACTATAGTAAGTGCCAAAATATCATGAATCTCAAAGTCTTCAGCAAAACTTACATGATTTTTTTGTTGTTGATGTCTAGTCTAACTTCTTGTTCTTGCATGATCTTCTTGTTGTTGTCTAGTCTGACTCCTTGTTCTTCCAGTAAAAGTCTTTATACCACTATCTTTCCAAGTCTGATATAACCAACTAGGTGTATCCTTAAATAGTGGTGAAACTCTTTCTCAACTTTCCGCTTCCAAAGGTTCTCAAACTTGTCCTGCCGAGGTGCTAGGACTTTTTGGAACTCTAACTTCTTCCATTTCTGGAACCAAAGTCTCTTGTGGAATTGACTTTGTAGAAGGTTGTAAAATTCCTCTTTATTCAACTCTTTCTTGAATCCTAGGAATCTTAACTCCCTCCTGATATGGTTGAACATGTACATCCATAATATTTCTAAAAAATCCATAGTCATTTTCACTAATGAACTCTGGAATTTCTGCTTCTTTATCATCAACCTTATTTTCAACAATATAAGCATTATGTGAAAGAATAACTTCACCTGTCTTTGGAACATGAAACCTGTATCCTTTACTCTCAACAGGATATCCAATGAAAATAGCTTTCTTTGCCTTTACATCTAGTTTGCCTTGGTCCTTTTTCTCAACATGTACATAAGAAAGTGATCCAAACACTCTAAAGTAACTCACATTAGGTTTTCTACCATAATAAGCTTCATACGGTGTGATTACCTTTAAAGCTTTTGTAGATGACTTGTTCAAAATGTGGTTACTTGTATGTACTGCATCAAACCAAAATTTTGGTGAAAGCTTCTTGGATGCCATCATGCTCCGCATCATTTCAACAAGTACTCTATTCTTTCTTTCTCCAACACCATTCTGCTGAGGATTATAAGCGATAGTAGGGTGTCGAGTAATACCTTTCTCATTAAGAAATGCCTCAAACTCTTTTGACAAGTATTCTCCACCTCTATCACTTTTGAGAATCTAGATAGTTTGCTGACTTTCATTTTCAACCATAGCTACAAACTTCTTGAACATAGGAAAGACTTTTGACTTCAACTTAAGACCATAGATCCATGAGTATCTCGTAAAATCATCAACAAATAGAACAAAATACCTAAAATCCTAAATAGATTCTGCTCTCATAGATCCATTCACATCTGAATGAATAATCTGCAATTTCTTAGTAGTTGTAATATGACCATGTTTCTTGAAAGGTAGTTTATGCATCTTACCTTCAAGACATCCTTCACATATGTGTGAATCATCAGGTAGCTTGAATGGGGGTAAAAACCATACCTCTATCTTTGATACTCTTGAGAGCTCCAAAACTAATATGTCCAAATCTTTCATGCCATAGCTTCATATCTTCCACCGTTGACAAAGATTTGATTGCATATGCGTGAAGGATTTTTGACAAAACAAAGATCCCTCCTCTATGCTTACCTTGTAAAATACACTTGTCATTTTTGTGTGATAAGATCTTACAAAGATCTCTCTCAAATACAACTTTAAAACCATCACTTAAAAATGCAGATATAGATAGCCGATTCTTCTTCATTTTAGGTACGTATAAAACATCTAAAATCTGAAAATTACCACCTTCTCTTGACTTTAGGGTTACTGTACCTATTCCCACAAAATCCAAATCATTGCCATCTGCAATAGTAACTCTTCTACCTGAAGAATATGAAAGAGAAGAAAACACATCTTTGCAACCTATCATATGCTTAGTAGCACCTGAGTCAAATATCTAAGGACTTGCTGAAAGAACTTGTAAAGCTGCTTGATCAAAAGCTACTTCCTCAATGGTGATACAAGCATAAGAATCACCTTGAGATTTCCCTTTTTTATCATCTTCTGCAACATTACCTCATGCCTTTTTCTTTTCTGTTGTAATCCTTTTATAACATGCTGACCTAATATGTCCAGGTTTCTTGTAGAAAAAACTTATTACTTCCTTTAGATGTCGTAGATACAAAATTTGAAGTAGAAGGTGAAAGGGGCCTACTTTCCTTCTTGGATTGCTTTTCCTTCTTATCCTTCTTCTTCTTTTTGTTGGGAATGATGGATGGACACTCCAAGAGAATGAGTAGGTACTGCCAAATCCTGCTTTGTAACAGCCCTTTGATGCTTCAGAGTTGATAAGTGGACCTTCTTAGCTTTCCAATGACACCATAAAATTGCCTATGTACTTTGGAAATGATGTATGAAAAGATGGAATCAAAACAAACAACTTTGAACTTCAACTCTTCAAGAAAACCTTCTATTTTTGTCACTACACTTGCTGTATCTTTTGCTCAGTATGACCAGCACAGTAAGAATTGGAAAACTTCCTTTTCAAGGTATCTAATTAGCTTAGTAAGCTAACTATTCCAAGTGATATCACTCAAACAGATTAACTATGCTTAGAGAAATCAATTTAGCAAGTAAACCTTTACCCCGGATATTTTAGGACTGTTGCAGACTTTGACCAGTGATCACTTCAACAAACGTTTCTCTGAAATGGCTGAATATAAATCCTTCAAATGTTGCTAGCATGTAGAAAACTTTGAGCTGGTTCCAATAAGCTATAGATCTTTGAATTTGGTGGAGAAATGAGAGATATGATCTCCACAAGTTGACAGACTTATATGTATTAATGAATACTTGTATACAATGCCATTGGCATGAAGATCATTGCCTAATGGTGTAGATAAGTGTGGGCTAGAGTATAGGCCTCACACACACTCAGAATTGGTAATGAGAAACTCGGGAGTGATGAGTCTTACCCGCGACTTTTTGATGATCACTTTTATAGTAGTTGAGTTCAAAGTTTGAATTTGAATTCAAACTTTTGGCTCCCTATGATCATGCTCCTACGTCCTAGGAGATATTCCATCAATCAAAGCTAAATTTTCCACGAGTTTCTTTTGGTAGGTGTTTACAAAGATTCCAAGTCAAAATGTGACTTTTACAAAAGGTAAAGTGGTAATTAACCACTAGCATTGGTTCCTATGCTTCTGCATATGTGTATGTATTACAAGCCAAATGTGCAGGCTTGTGACTTGGACCAACAGCTCCTCCTCAAGCCAAAAATTTTGGCTCGATCCTCATCTTCAATTTTCATTTATATCCTGCAATCCAATCATGGATTTGAACTTGCAAAGTTTGGTTCCATCCAAAGCTTTAGTTAACAAATCTGCACACTACATGTTGGTTGATACATAAGTGGGTTGAATATCCTTGCTTAATAACTTCTCTCTCACATAATGGTAATGGACCTCTATGTGCTTGGTCCTAGCATGATAGATAGGATTAGCTGCAAGGTGAAGTGAGCTAGTATTGTCTCCAAAGATCAATGGTGAGCTAGTATACAAACCCAATTCTGTATACAATAGTTTGATCCATATGGCTTCTTGAGTGGCATTTGCCAATCCTCTATACTCTGCCTCTGTAGAAGATAAAGCAACAGTAGGTTGCTTCTTTGAAGACCATGATATTGGTTTATCACCGGCAAATGAAATGTATCCAGAAGTGCTCCTCCTATCATCCTTGCATCTTGCCCAATTTGCATCTGAATAAATCTTGATATCCAAATCTGAAGTGTAAGGAAAATACAAACCATGATTTTGTGTACCCTTGAGATACTTCAAGATTCTCTTGGCAGCCTCCATGTGAGGTGCCCTAGGCTTGTGCATAAACTCACTCAGTACACTAACTCCATATGCAATATCTATCCTTTTCAAGGTAGCATAATTCCAGCTTCCCACAATGCTTTGATAACCTGTAATATCATCAATTTCATCACCTTCATGGGCACTTAGTTTTAGGTTTACCTCCATTGGAGTACTTGCAACTTTGGCATCCTGCAAATGAAACTTCTTCAACATATCCTGTATATAGTTTTTTTGAGTAATATATATTCGAGAGTTAGTATAGGCTAACTCAAGTCCAAGAAAATACTTTAGTAGAACAAGATCACTGATCTTGAACTCCTTCATCATCTGATTCTTGATTTGTCTGATTCCATTGACATCATTACCTGTAAGTATGATATCATCAACATATACACATAGGTATATTACCTCTGAATTACTTCTCTTGATGAATAGAGAAGTATCTGCCTTGCTCATGACAAAACCTTGGTCTTGAAGGTATGTGGTCAACTTGTGATTCCATGCCCTAGGTGCCTACTTCAATCCATAAAGAGCTTTATTCAATTTGCACACATATGTTACCTTGTTTGGATCATTATAGCCAGGAGGTTGTGACATATATACCTCCTCTGAAATCCATCCATTCAAGAAAGCATTTTTTACATCCAATTGGTACATGTTCCAATTCTTGGATGCAGCCACACTCACCAACACTCTGATGCTTGGCATCTTGGCCATAGGTGAGAATGTTTCTTCATAGTCAATGCCTTGGTTTTGTGCAAAACCCTTGGCTACCAATCTGGCTTTCTACGTGCTTATTGAACCTTCAGAATTTCTATTGATTTTATAGATCCATCTGGATCCAATTATCTTCATGGATTCTTTCTTTGGTAGTAGTTCCCATGTGTCACTTTCTTTGAGTGCTTCAATCTCCTCATCCATAGCTTCTTTCCATTCTGTCTTGGTTATGGCTTCTTCATATGATCTTGGTTCTTCAATTGAAAAGTCTTTGGCAAGATAAAGAGAGTGTTTAGAACAAGAGATGTATCATACCCATATCTGATAGGTTTTTTGCTCTCCCTTTGTGACCTTCTGATTGATTGATTTGAAGATTCAGGTATATCTTCAAGTTTCTTCATCTTGAGTTTGCCTTTGGAATTCCATGCCTTGAACTCTTCAAGATTGATAATGTCTTCATCATCTGAAGTGGTGTCTTCATTCTGAGTAGGTTCTTCCTTGGCAAGACTTGGAAACTCCTCCTCCAAGTCATAGGGTAGTTTGAACTTCCTGCATTCATTCTCATACCAAGAATCATTTTCATCAAAGAAAACATCTCTACTAACCATGAATCCCTTATTGGAACGGTTGTAGAACCTCTAACCTTTCTGATTTAGATCATATCCAATAAAGATACATTTTTCAGCCTTAGGGTATAGCTTACCTCTTATCTACGAGGGAATGTGTACATATGCTACACATCCAAATATCCTGCAATGATCAAGTGAGGGTCTCTTCCCATGCCATGCTTCATAAGGTGTCATCCCATCAAGGGACTTAGATGGTAACCTGTTTATGAGGTAAGTGGTAGTAGAAACACTCTCTGCCCATAGGTAGTTAGGTAATTTCTTTTCATTTAACATTGACCTAGTTGTTTCAACAATCAACCTAGTTCTTCTTTCAGCTACCCCATTTTGTTCAGGAGTATACCTTGTGGTGATTTCTCTCTTGATTCCTCTGTCCTGCAAGAAGGCTTCAAACTCATTGGAGAAGTACTCTCCTCCTCCATCTGACCTTAGCCTCTTTAGATTCTTCCATGTCTGATTCTCAACAAGTGCAAGATACTTTTTAAAACAATTGAACACTTCATCTTTGTGCTTCATAAAGTATAATACAGTCCATCTGCTATAATCATCAATAAAAGATACATAGTACCTTGATCCTGATATTGAGGGGTCTTTGCTTGGTCCCCATACATCTGTATGGACAAGCTCTAGGTAGTCCTCATGCATGTAGCCTTTCCTTGAGAAGGGTAACGTGTGAGACTTTCCAAACTGACAAGCACCACATTTATAAATCATGTGTTGCTTGGATACATTAGGTATCCCAAGCACACATTGATCCCTGCATATCTGCTTCAAGGTTCTTTCTCCTACATGCCCTAATCTTTTATGCCAAATCTCAAGGTGTGAAAGTGTTTGATATTTGTAATTGTATAGTGCAATATTCTTTGTATTCTCTAGCTCAAAAGTAAAGAGTCTACCTGATTTTTTCTCCTTTAGCTATTCTCTTGAACCCATGCCTTGGATCCTCCACAAATGCTCCAAATCGGTTGAATCTGACCTGCAAGCCTTTTCCCACAATATGTCCAACACTCATCAAGTTTTTTTGTAATGGTTGGTACATAGAGTACCCTACTCAACAAGTTCTGATTTCCATCACAAGTCTTAACATTTCCAACTTTAGCTACTGAGTGCTTGGTGTCATCATCTATTTGTACTTGATGCTTACCTTTTGTTTCTTCAAGGTCAGAGAGTAGAGCTACATTGCCAGCCACACGATTTGAGCATCCTGAGTCAATGTAGAATAGGTGTCATCATTTGTACCTGGTTTTGAAGTCATGTTCATGATCAGAAGAGTATCATCTTGCTCTTCTGTATAGTTGTTGTAGTCCTTTTTGGATTTGAATCCTCCTTGGTAGTTGCCATTGTAGTTGTTGTTGTAGTTGTTATTGTAGTTGTTATTGTATCCTTGGTGATGGTTGAATCTGCCTCTTGATTGTGAGTATCCACCTCTTTGATATCCTATTCCTCTCTGATTCTTGTAATTCCTAAAACACTCATCTGTAGTATGATTTGATAAACCACAAATGTTACATGGTGAGGAGTTATAGGATCTCCCCCTACCTTGCTTACCTCCTCTGCCCCTTCCTCTTGATGTTCTACCTTTCCCTACAAAGTTGGCTTGGGAGGTAGTGCCTTCATCCTCTCTCTTCTTGTTCTTGCCTTTATCTTTAGACTTATTTTTATCAGTGTATAGGGCAGAAGAGCTATTACCTTTGGATGAATCTCCATTCTTGTTGAGCTTGGCTTCATGGGTGAACAATATGGTTGGGATTGTGCATTGGAAAAGTGTATTTCATATTAAATGATGGATGTACTTGCTAGCTCTCATTCTATATTTGCATGTTCTCCTATAGTTCTCATATGAAGAAATGATTTGATTCATCTATTCATTTAATGATGCTATTCATGTGTTTGTGGAAGCATTTGGTTGTTCCAAAGTTTTGCAAGATATTATGAAGAAGTTTACACATCGAAGATTGTAATCAATGGACGTAAAGACAAGCATGTGGAGATGAATTTCAAATCTTGGAAACTTGATGTGGAGACTATTGATGCTTAAGATCATTTTGAAGAAAAGATTGGAAGCATTTTTGGAGCAGAGACTCTTTGGATGATAGTTTATGTGCCCATTGACTCACTCTTTTGGACTCAATTGCATATTTTTTATCCCAAGAAATGGCTCTTCATGTATTTGAAAATGTTTTCTCATATGATGTATCTAACCCATGATGTAAAAATTTAAAAGATGATATGAACCTTAGCCAACCACTTTGCATTTACATATAGAGCATTTAGATGGATGGCTTATGGTGTAAGTGAGGAGTAGCTTGTATATGTTGGCTACCATCCTAGGCACTGTACTTTGCATCCCAATTACATAACTTGTCCAGTTACATATGGACTTTGTATTTTCCTTCCATGACATGGTTTGACCATGCACCTTGGTTTGTAAAGCAATGTTCCATAGGGTAGTTGCATTTAATAAACCTAGAACAGTGGTAAGCACTATGTGGGTTCAGGTCCTCCATGTGTGCCAATGTTAGAGGAGCATTATTTCACATTATGGTTGGCAACTTCTGGCTTCATTAAGGCTCAAATTGAGGGGCCTAATAAGGAGTTGTGTACCTAAGAACCAACTTAGGGACTTGTGGAGAAAGAGACTATACCTCGATCCCCCTCAAGTGCATATAGTGGGGATTCACACTTTATTTATCAATCCGAGGAGTATCAAAACCTAGCCGAGTGTATGAAGACATGCATTCAAATGATGGTCAATGCAAATGAACTCTCACAAAGTGCAAACACGCATAAATCTATTCCAAACAAGTCTCAGGGTTCAGTTATGGTGTCACGATATTTGGAGCAGTAGTCAACAGTAAATCAAGCTTTTCTCTTAGCTCCGAACTCCGGATATAGAAAATAGCGGGTTCCTTTACAAGCTCTCGAGAAGACGCATCCGTGGTCTTTTCACTCAATTCTGACGCTCTTGCTTCAAGTTATGAGCAAAATATTAAGTCAAGGGAATGACCTTCCTACACTGCAGCACTTTCTACACTCTGCACACACCTTACCAATAGCAAGCAAGCACTTTCATGGATAGACAACACTTCCACACACTCTTTCCAAGCAACATACATGCATACAAGCTCACAAAGAAGAAGATACAGAGAGGAGAAGACACAAATTTGAAATTCTCTGCTCTTGATTCTCACAATGGCAAAAAGTTTCTACAAAGAGTCACAAATTGATTTATATACATGTGCCCTAAAAATGGTCCTTTCACACAAGAGACAGGCACTTTATTAATTAAAAAGCTAATTTCCTACTAATTTGCAGGGGTAAGCTAGAAATCTCTATGGGAATCCATCTAGAGGACTCCTCTAGTGCATTTACATCGGAAAATATGTTACAAAATGGCTATAATACAAGAATGAAGTGTCCAATTCGGAAAAATTTTGGGGCCCTTCTTTTTCTCTGCTTCTTTGCTCTTCTTTGCTCTGCAACACTCTCCCCCTCTTTGTCTTTGTCATCCCTTGACAGGCTTTGCTTCTTGTCTCTAGTTTTGCGCCTGTAGTTGACCACTTCCCGCTTCTGTGGAAGTTGTAATGATAGAGTTTTACTAGTGGTCAAGAAACTCATCATAACTCGGGACCTATTGCATTAGTCATGGCCTCTTCTTCTTGTTTCCTAGGACCCGTGGAGATGGACTACCTGAGATTTGTAGTCTAGCTCACCCATAATCTCTTTAAATTTGGGTTGTTGTGTTAAGTCGCCTTGCCATGAATGCCACAAGTGGAAGGTATGAAGGTGTGGATCTTCAGCCTTCGATCTGACCTTCCAAAGATCAAGAGGTTGAAGCACCTTTTTGGGGTTGTGGATCCGCCGGATATCTTCTTGCACTTCTTCATGGATACTTGTTGGTCTTGATCCGCCCTTGTCGCTTGCGTACCTTCCCCTGTTGTATGCCCCTGCGGGGCTCTATGCAGAGATGGGTGTTGTGTGCCCCTGTGGGGCTTCCTATAGAGATATGTCTTCAGATATAATACCTTTAGTGAAGCTTCTTTTCTGGTCTTCTTCTTCTTCTTTTCTTTTTGCTGGACTCTCCCTTAAAATTGACCACCTCCTAAACTCTGTCGTCCCCGATAGGCTTTGGAATGTGATGGGAGTACGTCCTGTATACCTTTTGCTTTGTCTCATTAAGCAAATTAGCTTCATGTATCAGTAGTTGTTTCCATTGTTCAGCTTCCACACCATCATGTGGTGGCTCTCTCTGATCTGCGAAGAAACTCAATTCATATGCCACCATTCTAGCATTCAAATTCGTTGACATTTTTAAGAGAATCTCGGAATCAAGTTCAAAAAATCTAGTGAAAAAGGCTTCCTCGAAGGTTTGCATATATGTACTTGGTAAGAATAGGAGCCTTGAATAATATGCCTTGATGGTTGGGCAGCTGGACATAATTGATAGATCAAAAATAAGGATATCCGTGCCCTCGTTAATGCCAATGAAATTTAAAAATGTATATGCTGCATGTTTGAACACTTTCAAAACTGTAAGTATCATGCTGAGGATTTTATTAGTCATCTTGATAGTTAAACCAGGTATTGTCGCATATCAATGTAGCCAAAATGCAATGGTTTTCACCATATAATCCTCAATCGGTAAGTAATTGTGAGATCGACTCGAAAGTAGAGGGTAATTTAGCCACCGTTTATTGCCATCGATGGAGACTAGTCCTCCTAGTGTTGTCAGCTCCACAGGAGAACATTCTCCAACATATAAGATGCAGCAGTGACACACATGATTGGACGTGATAGAGCTAAAAAGCACTTTACTGATATAACAAAAAATGCTAAAAAACAATAATCGTACCAGATATTGAGAACGATATAAAAAATGCAAGGGTGGGAGGGAGGGATCAAAAATGCTAAAAAAAATAATCGTACCAGATATTGAGAACGATATAAAAAATGCAAGGGAGGGAGGGAGAAAGATAACACTAATTAGATTAAAGTTATCATGAAAAGTGCTTAGAAGCACTCTTATTATGATATGGGAGGGAGGGAAGGAGAAGAAAGATGACGACCATGATGCAAATGACAAGAGGAAATAAAAGTTCTAAACCTATGCTGTGATACCATGTTGAAATGAAAAAGGACTACTCCTACTCTACTCACATGCACACATCTAACAAGCTAAGGAGGAAGGAACAAAAGATAACAAAACATGATTAATGAAATAAATAGAAATGAACTTACAAAGTATGCTCTATGAGCATGGAGACTCCATGAGGAGAGGAAGCACACTCTTGGCAATGAGCTAGAGTGGAATGACTTATGTGGAGTGAAGGGATGCCTTGCTTATATGGAGTTTGGGTGAATTCCCTTGTATGTGGGATAAGTGAACTTGCATGAGAATGAAACTAGCTTTGGACAAAAGGGTGGAGCATGGAACTCTCAACAGAGCTGTGTTTCTAGCAGATTGCTTCTAGTCTTTATCCTCTCTTTGTCTGCTTCACTTACTTCATGTTGTCTTTGTAGCTCTATCAGCTGTTCCTGAAGCTTGTGATTCTGCTCCAATAATGTAGTGCATTGTTCTTTGATTTTGATTATTTCCGTTTCTTTAGCTGACATCACCTGTTGAACTTGTATTAGTTGCGCAGACAGTTCTTCAGGCATCACTTGAAATCGATCCTTTTCGCTCATGGCCTTGTCATAATCTGTGTCTGTTCCCATCATTTGTTGCTATGTATCCATGGCCGTTCGTATCATTTGTTTGACTAGGGGTTTTAGTTGAGTAACATCAACATTCAACCATGTTTTTGAAAAGCTAGGCTCTTCTTCTGTGGTAACATCTTTTCCTTTTGCCACATGCAATGTTGTATCGTGTGGCTGCCGAATATGAAGTTGTATCTTTGGCTCAGCCTCTTTACTTACTAACTTACCTTGTGGTGTGTCATTAGGAATCTCAATCACAATTTGTTCCATATCCGGTTGTAGATCTTTTTCTTTTTCCAAGCTTGTCTGTATTTCTTCTTTTATGGGTGGTACTGCATCTTTGTGTGAGATTGGAGCTTCTTTTATGCTGATTTGTGACTTTTTGTTTAACTGAATGAGGTGTGTCTGTTCCGTGGACACTTCCTGGTTTTGTATGTGCGATTTTGTTTGTCTGGCGTGACTTCGACCTGGTCTATCTGTGTCCATTCCTCATTGTTTGTTTTTGTTCTTATGTCGGTGTCCAAGGTGTCTTTCTCTGGACTAGATTCCTCATAAGAACTAGAATCCTCCAGTCCCAATTCTTTGTATCTGGCAGCTAATTATGGAGTATGTTCTTTGTCTTTTTGTTGTTGCCTTTGTCTTGCTTGTCTAATTGATGTCCTTGGACATTTAGGTTCACTTGGCCCCGCATATACGTATGCGTTGCTTCTAGAGCTGCTGAGAGATCTCTTTTGTGATGGGCTGTTGTGTCAGAGGGATCTTGGGTAGTGTATATGCTCGTTTTGATTGGGGTGTCCCTTGGGGTGCTTCATCTCTAGCTCGCTAAACCCCTCTCATTGGTTGCTTGGAACTTGTTCCCACTTCCTCTCTGGATATAACAATTTTCTTTTTCTTTGGAACAGTAGCGGATTTTACATATTTGGCCATTCAAAAACTTCTTCTGACTCCACTTCTTCTTAGCTTCGAATAGGTAGTCTTGAATATATGGAGTGAGATTTACTTTATTTCCAACTTGCCTCATTGCATGGGAAAGCATTTGAAATACGATTTCTTGAGGCGTATATCTGTGCATACTGGGAAAACAAAAATGTTGATGCACCAATCGAACCGATTCTTCTATATCTATCCTATTTATTTCAAGAAAGGTTCTCTTTTTTGGATCATGACATTCATCTTTTACATTAGTGAGACCATCTTGACTCCAACCAAAAGCTTTGTTGATCAATTCATGGGTGAATCAGATTGTCTACATGTACCAATTTTATCGAGTACTTTCGCTTTCAAGATCGACGGCTTATCTGCTGCAGACTGGAGTGTGTTCATAACTTGTGTGCATCTTTGGAAATCTGGAAAATATATAGGAAGTCTCAAAAATGCATCAATTCCAGCTCTTGTCCAAACATCTGTGATGCGAGGTAATCCTTGTATTATAGTTTGGAAATCTTATGACATAATGGGGAAGTAGTGATCCCTGTCCATAATCTTAATGGTGGCCATGAAAAGAAGTTCTGACACCAGCTAATCTTCAAGGAACGAATGGCCTCTTGTTTTAGAAATAGATTCCAGGGGAAGAAGTAGGACCTCTTCCTCTTGCGTAGCCTTAGAATTTGAAGATGCCATGTGCACTCAATACATATCAATAATCAGTGTTAAGCTGGTATCAAGAGTTATCCTTTATTTATCCTCCATAAATTTGGCAACTCTCCGAGTGATGTGAGTCGTCTCTTTCCCGTGGGTGTGAGAAAGGTAGTACCTAGGATTTTCTTCATACATATTTTTTTCTATATCTTTCCTTTGACAAAAAACAAAAGCATTAGTACCTAGCCGAAGCTTTTATTGAATCATTAGTTATTTTCGTTGAGATTATTGTACAAGTGCTCTCCTATTCCCTAAGAGGGAAATGTGCTTCGCTATCCAATAGGAGAAGAAGTAGGTGCCGAATGCATGGCCTTGGAATGTGGCCCTATTATGCATGCTTGGGACTCTTGAAACTCAGGATGTGTGCAATTAGATCTGTCTGGCCGATGCATACAGATTGTTTTGCCTTTAGGCATCCAGATCTGCTTGATTCTTCTGTGGCAGGCTGTATTTCCAGCATTTCTGGTGATTGTTGTGATTCTCACGTTGTACCTTTGCTTCCTCTGCCTTTTGAATCTTTGAATGGTTTTTGTTGCGTATTTCGGCTCTTTCCATGTCTTGTAGGTGTTTTTTACTTGTTGCTTAGCCTTCATGTTGTACTGATCCTCCTTGAGCTTCAATATTTCCTTGTTAATGATTGTCGTCGGTGTGCGTGATTTGGGAATCCATATCTGCATTCATGCCGGTTGAGTGGCTATCACCTTCTTCGAAATCCATACTCTTGCAATCCTTTGTGGGCCTTCGAGTCTAGCTTGACTCGTGTTTTTGTACTGTTGTTTTTTTTGGTGTAGAGGGTAACTCCGTTGTTGATGATATGCTGTCACCTGATCTTTTCTGATCCAAGCATGTCTAGTGTGAGGAATGGGATATATTCTAATGCGTGACGGTTTGTGATAGTCTTGCTGACTAGTCCCTCTTGTGCTCGATACCTCACAAGGGCTTTACTGTGAATGACGTTAGCAGTGAGGTTCACTAGTTTGGAAGTGTGTGCAAGATTGAGATTCGGTGCATTCTCACTTGTACTTGATGGTGGGGTTTCCATAGTGGGGGTGGATGTACATTCATTATCATGTGTGTCCGAGTGATCAATCAATCCTATACATTTGGCTTTGATAGGTCGTTCCTCTAACATGTTGAATACCTCACGGTGTTCTATCTTGGTTGATATGTAATGTAAGGCTAATTGGATAGTCACTTCATATTCATATATCCAATCTTGACCCAATATGAGTTCCTCTAATAAGTCTTGATCATGACACACTAAGAGTTTTTGTTGCATCGTGTTGTTTCCAAGATGCAGGGATAAGGTAATCTCGCCTATGCATTGAGTAACTTTTCCTCCTATTCCAATCAGTTGTGCCTTAGAGGGGCGTAATTCTTCCTTGAGTTTTTGAGACAATGAAGAATTGATACAGCTTACAGCTGCTCCTGTGTCAATGAGAGCATCCACCAAGTGGTACTCTTCTGTTCCAGCACCCAAATTCAAATATGGTTGCTTTGTGATCTGTCCTAGGTTTTCAGAAGCTCTAAAGTTAGCCATTGGGATGAATTTCTCTCCTTGTCGATATCTTTCATCCCTCTCTCTCATCCATTCTTTTCGTTTCCAGATTCATTCTAGAGCTTCCTGTCTTGCTTCCTCTCCTATTCTTTTGTCTTCTTCTCGTCTATGTTTAGCCATTATAAGTTGTGACATTATTTCCTCCGTCAATGGCTCTAAATATTTTTTAACTCAGAAACCACTTATATAGTTTGGCAATACTTCTCCATCTAGGGTTGCTAGGCTGATGGCTCCTCTGGTAGATATACGATTGATTATCAAGGGCCCATATCCTCTTCTTTGTAGTTTCTTTGCATGTTGCTTCAAAGTATAGACCAAGACCAAATCTCCTTCCTTAAAGTTCTTATCTTTGATATGAGCATCAAAATATACAATCTACTGCCTTTTTGCAGCATAAATACCTGCCACGGCTTGTAATCTTTTTTCGTGTAACTTCTCTATTTGATCCAATTGAGTTGATAATTCGTGCCCAGTCCATTCATAATTTGCAGCTACTCTGAGAGTAGGTACTAGGAAATCAATTCGCAAGATGGCATTCTGTCCATACACTAGGTCAAAGGGAGTAGTTCCTATGGCTATTTTGTAGGCTACTCCGAATGCCCATAAAGCATGATGTAATTGCTTGTCCCAGTCGGATCTACCATTGTTAACAATTTTAGTGAGGACTATGCATAAGACTTTTTTTCAACTTCTAGCCTGTCCGTTGGCTTGTGGGTGATAAGGGGCTGATTTCTTATGAATCACTAAGAATTCATTCATTAAGGCTTCTATTACTTCATTGACGAAGTGTGTGCCCCTATCGCTCACAGTTTCAATAGGCAATCCAAACCTAGTGAATACATTCTCAAAGAGAAACTTTGCCATAGTCCTCGCATCGTTTTTCTTGGTTGCTTTGGCCTCTACCCATTTGGTCAAATAATCCAGTGCTACAATTATATATTCTGCGTGAGAACCTTTAGCTGGTGGGCTAATTGGTCCTACAAAATCTATTCCCCATTTGGTAAATGCTCTGGCACTCATCATAGGTTTTAGAGGCATTTCATCTCTTCTCATAGGATACTTTGTTGGTTGACAGGTCTCGTATCTTTGGATGTATGTGGCTGCATCTTGATGTAGAGTTGGCCACCACATTCCTACGAAGAGAATCATTTTTGCAGTTTTATCTGCAGAAAAATGTCCTCCTACAGCTCCTGTATGCGCCATCTCTCAGATAGAAAGATACTCCTCTTCATAAATGCACATTCATAGATGATTGTCCCTTCCTCTCTTGAAGAGCTGTTTTCCTATTAGAATATAGTCCTTGCTTTGCTCTGTGAGGGCACATTTTCTTGCTAGAGTAGCTCCTTCTGGGTACTCTTGGGATTTCAAGAATTTTACTAGAGGCATACTCCACCTTGGTGCTAGAGTGGAGTAACATAGAGTAGAGTTCTCTTCTGGCCTTTGTTCTTGACAAGTTGGGCAGGATGATACATAGTTATGTGCATCCCTCTACATGGTTGGCCAGTATATGCCTAATCTCTTCAGTGTTTGCCATGTTCCATTCACGTTTAAATGAGTTTTCCACTGATTTATATGTGCTTTTTGGAGCCACATCTCTTGTTCCTCTTCCTCCACGCATCTCATGAGTAATCCACTTGGATCTTGGTGGTATAAGCTTCCAGCAATGATGTGGAGATTTTTGGTCTTCCATAATTCCTGACTTCTGTTTGTAGTGATCCCATGTTTAGGTCCATATGTGAGGATAGGGATCAACTTTTTTGCCCATTGGGGAAATACTTCGAGATTAAAAAGATAAGTATCTAGCCGATCGTTTGGTACTCGTATGGGAGGCTCTCCATGTGTCATTCTCGATAAGTGATCTGCTCTAATGTGTGTATTTCCTTTCTTGACTACTACTTCAAAATCAAATTCCATTAGCAATAGAAACCATCGTACTAGTCGTCCTGTACAGTAGTGTTGAAACTTCTTTACTGCGTACACCATTCATAAAACCTCTCGCTCCATCATGGTATAATTGTGTTCTACTTGATTTAATTACCTATTTGCATAGGCTATAGGATGGTCTAACTTTCCTGTATCTGTTGGCTGCGCTAAGATGCACCCAATGGCAAACTTGGAAGCATCCACATGAATATGAAATGGTTTGTTCCAATTGGGAACTCTAAGGATTGGTGCTGAACTCAAGTGACTCTTCAATTCATTGAAGGCCTTTTCACATTCTTCAATCCAAATAAACTAAGATAGTAATGCATAAAGGGGCCTAGCAGTTATGGCATACATGTGGATGAACCTATGGTAGTATCCGCAATGTCCCATAAATGCTTGCACTTCTTAAGCAGTTTTTGGTCTCGGCAAATCCAAAATCACTTTGATTTTATTTTCATCCATGGGAATCCCATTTTTAGAGACAATATGTCCTAATATCTTGCCTTGTCGAACCATGAATACACACTTCTCGGGATTAAGACAAACTCTATATTGTCGACATTTGGCAAAGATCTTTCTTAATTCTGGGATATGTTCTGATCGTATAGCTGAATAGGTGCATAAATCATCCACATATACCTCCATGTTCTTCCTTAAGAACTCCTTGAACACGTGACACATCAATCTCTGGAAAGTAGCTGGGGCATTAGTCAACCCAAAAGGCATAACCCTAAATGTGTACGCTTCCCATTGAGTTGCAAATGATGTCTTATGTTGGTCCTCAGGAGCGATGGCCACCTAATTATACCCTGGAAAACCATCCAGAAAACTATAGACTTCTTTTCTTGCAACCCTTTCCAAAAGATGATCGGTGATAGGCAATGGGTAACTATCTCGTATTGTGGCAGCGTTTACTTTCTTCAAGTTAATACATACCCTTAACTTGCCATTGTTTTTAGGCACGAGCACCAAAGGTGATACCCATTCCGTGTGTTCAATTTCATAAATGAAGCCTGCGTCCAATAACTTATCTATTTCCTCCTTACTTTTTGCTGAGTAAAGATCATTATATGTGTATGGTCTTTGTTTGGAAGGTGTAGCTTCTGATGTCATAGGGATTCTATGGGCACAAATAGAGGGATCTACTCCTTTTAAATCCTTATATGTCCATGCAAAGACGTCCCTATATTCTCTTATAAGTAGTATTAGCTCTTGTTCTTCCTTCATTGAGACATCCTGTCCTATAAAGGTACATCGCTCTTCTCCTTCCTCCAAAGCTACTATTATTTTCTTTGTCTGTTCTTTGTTGTCGTTTTCTATTTGTTGATATATTTAGGTCGTGATGTGTGTGCACACTCTAGGACCATCGGGGCACTTTTTTCCCTCTTTAGGAGGTTTTTTCCCCCCGGCTTGTATATACGCCTATTGCCCTAATGGGCTACTTATCTTTGTACATTCTCTAGTAATACATTCGGTCTTGTGTGTTGTGCTCCAAGCTTCTTCTTCTTCCTTGTGTTGTTCGCGTGCTTCCTCAGACGTCTAACTCCAAAAATTGGTATCAGAGCAGGTCGTCGCTTCATCTAGGGTGCCGTCGACACTCCTTCGTTTGTAGTCTTAGAATCGCAGAATCTTGGTGATCATACTCAGCGTGTTTCCGAGATCAAAACTACTTCGCTTTGTGGTGCCAAAATCGGGATCTGAGCTCGTTTTAGCCTTCGAACGCACTATCGCAACGCTTGTGCAGGCTATTTCATCTTTTTGTGCCAAAGGTATATACCTGTTTCAATTCGCCAGTATAAGAGTCTCAAAGACTGCTACAGCTTTAGCAGGACTTGCCTGGGCAGTTTCGTTCAAATTTTTGAGATACAGTTAATTTTCTGCATCAAGGTATTTTATTCACCGACCATGGCTGAAAGCAGTGATGTATTCCGTATGTTGGTTGTTGAGGATAAGTTGGATGGTACCAACTATCCATTATGGGCTTATATGATGCGACATGTATTGGTTGCAAAAGGACTGTGGAACATTGTGCAGGGTGTTGAAAGACGTCCTGTTACTCCTTCGACTACAGGTACTGCAAATATAGGTGCTGAAGTTGACAGAGATGGTGTCGAAGATGATATTCTGCAGATTCCTATTCGTGTTGCTATTTCTGTTGCCACTGTAGAGCAAGTTCGTTGGGATGGCAGAGATGCTCAAGCACATGCATTGATAGCCTTGTCTGTCAAACGCGCTATTATTCCTCACATTCGCTCTTGCAGAATAGCAAAGGATGCTTGGGATACACTTACCACATTGTACCAGGGTAGGAATGAGGCTCGTGTTGCTTACCTCCGAAAACAGTTGGAGAGGTGAGCACATGAATGAAGGTGATTCTATGGACATTTTTCTAACAAAGATCAAAGACTTGAAGGAACAATTGATTTCTGCTGATGAGATTATACTAGATAGCTCACTTGTGCAGACCGTTCTAAATGGTCTTCCTGATTCATATGAGAGTTTTGCTTCTACTCTTCGATTGATGATGAAAGGCAATCCAAATGCCTTGTCATTTGAGGAGTTAGTTTCTGTTCTGTTACAGGAAGATTAGTCCAGGCAAAATAGGTCCATTATGCGTGTTGCAGATCAAGCTTTCATGGCTAGTCGGAAGGGCAAAGGAAAATGGAGCTCTTCTACTAGTAAGCAAAAATCTGCAAATGTTGCACATTTGAAGAACCAGGACAAAGATGAGAAGAAATCAGAAAAGCAGAAATTGTTTTGCAAGTACTGTAAAGGGAATGATCATATCATAAAGAACTGTCCAAAAGTGGCTGCAAAAGAGGCAAAGAAAAAGGAGGCTAGAATGGTTGTTGTAGAAGCATCTACACCAAAAATAGAGTCTGCTAATCTTGTGCAGGAAGAAGAATGGGCATTTACTACTGTTTGCAGTTTTGACCCATCTTCACATGAGCAGTGCATGTCTATAGTGGACTCAAATGTTTGGTATTTTGACAGTGGGGAGACCAAACATATTACCTTGCAGCGCAGTTTCTTCTCTTCACTCGAGCTTGCCCCTACAGGGAATACTGTCACATGCGCCAACAACTCCTCTTATCCTGTTATGGGAGTTGGTAAGATCATTCTTACTACTGTTGATGGTAGTTCTTTCACCTTGTCAGATGCTTTATTTATGCCAGGGATCAAGAAGAATCTATTATCAGTTTCTGCATTAGCCAAGATTGGTTTGGTTGTGAAATTTGTTGATGATGTACAGTTCATGATCTGTCAAATGGTGATGTTATTATTGCTTCTGGCATTTTATGTCATGGGTTGTATAAACTCATAAACTATGAAAGATCTGTGAATGATTCGGCATGTGGAGTTCATGATTCGCAAGCTATCTCAGATGCAAAGCTTTGGCATGCATGCTTTGGTCATCTGAATTTTGCTGGTTTGCTATGCCTGCAGAAATCTGATATGGTGTCTTCTTGGCACAAGCTTGAGGCACCTGGAAAACATGTATGTGAAGGCTGTATTTTGGGCAAAATGCAGTGTTCCTCCTTTCCAAAAGATGGTTTAGTTCGGGCTACGGAGAAATTGTAGCTTGTACATAATGATGTCTGTGGTCCTATGCAGACACCTTCTTTTGGAAACTATCTTTACTTCGTGACTTTCATTGATGATTTTTCCAGGCATGCATGGGTATATCCATTGAAGGCAAAGTCCGAAGTGTTTTTGTGCTTCAAACAGTTTTTGGTTTTGGCTGAAAATCTGTCAGCATGTAAAATGGGCACCCTCCACTCTGATCGAGGGGGGGAATATATGTCTTCTCATTTTAATGCATTTCTGGCTGAACGTGGGATAAAACACCAGTGTACAGTGTCGTATACACCTCAACACAATGGAGTTGCTGAACGGAAGAACAAGTCACTCATGGAGATGGCGAGGTGTATGGTCAAGAGTCAGGCTTTACCACATAGTTTCTGGCCTGAGGCTGTCATGTGTGCAGCATATATACTAAACAGGTGTCCCACTAAAGCCTGTCGTCTATCACTCCATATGAGGCTTGGCATGATCGCAAGCCATCTGTTGCTCATCTGCGTGTTTTTGGTTGTTTGGCATATGCATTAGTGCCTGAACAACATCGCAGAAAATTGGATGATAAAGCAGTAAAATGTATTTTTGTTGGGTACAGTTTTGAAAGTAAATGCTATCGTCTGTATCATCCACAGACTAAACGCATTCTGGTTAGCCGTGATGTTGTTTTTGTGGAGGATGCTATTCAACCATTGCTTTCATGTACTAAGGAGACATATGTTAGCTCCAAAGACATGTATGATACTTTGTTGCCTCTTTTACAGGTGGATAGTCTAGTGTTGGTCCTAGTGAGGCAACGTCTCAGCCTTTGCAGGTTTCATGTGATGATGCAGATCATTCCATTTCTGATGCAGATTTACATGATGCACTTATTGATGAGAGAGCTGATATTGAGCAGGCAAAAACTATGACAAAATGACTAGTGCAGACTTTGCGTGACAGCAAATTAGATGCACCTTTGTCATATCGTACTCATTCAGGCTCTCATAATGCCTCCTTTGCATCAGATTTCTATGCTATGGCTGTGTCTAGTCTCTGTGATGAGAATGAGCCTGTTTCTTTTGATGAAGCACAAAATTCAGAAAATTGGATGATTGCTATGCAATCTGAATATGATGCTATAATGAAGAATGGTACTTGGTCTTCATGTGACTTGCCTCCTAGCAAGAAAGCCATTGGTACTAAGTGGGTATACAAACTGAAGTGTAAACCTAATGGTATAGTTGACATGTATAAGGCTAGGCTTGTTGCAAAGGGTTATGCACAGGAAAGAGGCATTGCTTTTGATGAGACCTTTGCACCCACATGTCATATGACTACTTTTCAGAGCATCTATGCACTTGCAGTCCATCATAGTTGGAATGTATATCAGTTGGACATTAAAAGTGCATTTCTGAATGGTGACTTGCATGAAGAAGTGTATTTTTTTCAGCCCCGTGGTTTTGTACAGAAAGGGCATGAAAACCAGGTGTGCATGTTAAAGAAGGCGTTATATGGTTTAAAGCAAGCACCACGTGCTTGGTATGAGAAGATACATGCCTATCTGATTGCACATGGTTTTGTGAACAGTCCAACTAAGAGCACCTTATATGTTAAGCGTTGTGGAGGTGATCGCAATCCGGGTGGATCGGGTCCGGTCGTGGCACACACAGGGTGTATGAAGCTAATGAATGTTGGAAGGTTTAAGGACATGAAAGTGAAATTAATGTTGAGTATGGAGAAGAGAGAGATGTTGAAATGATTATGGGAATAGGAATGTAGGAGTGCAAGTTAGATTTATGAACATGAATGATAAGAATGAAAGAGAACCATACATACGAATGAAATTTGGAAGGAAGAATGGTCCATTGAAGGAGCTTCTTAAACACTTCCTAATTCCAATCCATATGCATAGTCTTCTTTGGATGATATGTATGCATGACGAGAATAGATGGAACCCTTACACATAAACCAGTTTCGAAAGGAAGAATGGTCCAATATTGGAGCTTCTTATACACTTTCAAAAACTAATCAATATGTATGGGTATGTATGGATTATATGCATGCAAGTGAATTATGATGATAGAGTTTACTCACAAGCTCAAAGAAACATCCTCACTGGTTCAACGCAATACTGCGGATCCTTCTCACACATAGAAGAAATAGAAGACATGTAAAAATACTTAAGAGACTGAGAGAGGAGACAAGAGACAACTGACAAGTGACATGAATTAAAAGGATTTGAATTAAGTTACATGTAAAATATCGTCGTGGTACGTCATGCTAAGCAGTCTACTGATCAAAGGTGGTTCCGACCCTCAAACCATGACAGTTCAACCGAATGTCACACGTAAGAAGGTGAGTTCCACTCCAGTGACCCTATGTCTGTCTAGGCTCGTAACGTCTAACTAAAGAAGTCTAAGACTCATTAAAATCAGCTCTAACTCACTCACACGCTCCACCGAGGGTGAGTCAAGATAGAGATGCTGGTTTCAAGAGCCTATCCTAGATTGAAGTTCTAACTTAAATTTGAAACTAGGTTCTATACTCATACTAGCTCACCTTGGATCCTCACTCGCTCAACCGAGGGTATCGTCTCAAGGAGACCGTAAGCTAGCATGAGCCCTATGGATGCCTAACAATGATGCTCTAGGAGTTTGGAGGGGGGTTTATATAGTTTTTTGAATGAATTTGGGCCATTGGATCTAGAGAAATCAACTCTCAACTCTAGGATCACTACTTTCGATTACAACCATTTGATTAATCAAATCAATGGCTTGGAATTGTTCTTTCTATCAAATCTAGTGTAAAGGAGTGAAATTTAGACGCCCTCATTCTCCACCATTGGATCTGGGGATGATCTGGACCGTCGGATCAGTGCTGACATCAATTTGGATAAGATAAGCCACTATTTTTGGAGAAACACTGCATTATTGATCTTTGATTGTAAAAAAACTCCTCTTTTATGGAAAAACTCATGGATCCTCCTTGCTTTAAGCATAAGTGCATCTCCACCCTTGAATATGAGCTCATCTTGATCGTACAACATGGCTCAATCAGCTTTCGCCATGTGGTGGCCCTTCAACCCTTCAATTTGCTTAAACTAGAAAACTGCGGTGATCCTAAAAACTGGACTTTGTACTCTTTGACCCTCCAAATAGGCTTTGATGAAGATGAAACTTTGTAGGACTATGTTTCCAAAGATCTCCTTCAAGAATATGCAGAAAAAACTCCCATCTGAATCTCCCTTGTACAAGTTTGACTACATTTGGAAGCTTGCAAGGTGGCATTAAGGTCACTAGGAAGCTCTGATAGCCTTGAAAATTTGTACAAATATGTAGCCACATATGATCTTTATACATGCCAAATCATATGGCTAACATAAATTTCTATACAAGAATTTGTAGGGTCAAACTAGAAAAAATACATTTTTACAAAATGAACATAGCATATCAATGTGCTACAAAATCCATTTTCTGCTGAAATTTGGGCTATAGATTGCCTTTGACAATCTTTACAAGTATATGGATTTTCATCTAATTTGGTGACAATGAAATTTTTGCCCTAATTTCCCAACTTTGACCAGCTTTGACCGCTACCATGGACTTTCTTGATTTCTTTGACACTTTGTATGTGACCTTCCTTTGACATCCTTGATGCATCCTGGACTTCTCGGGGAATTCTGGCTACCTTCATCAAATATGTTTTTTGTAGGCCTTCACAAGTGAGAGAGGAGAGAAAATCTCGACGACATTCGCCCCCACTAAACCTGCGATTCCTCCGGAAGCGCCACTCTAGCATCTGTGAAAAACAAAATGTTCCAGGCATCAAATTCTTTTATAGGCAACATAAGAAACATGGAAGGAAAATTGATTATATGCATGAATAAGTAGGTAACCTGACATGAAGCAAAATTTGCATGAAAGAAAGAATTGAAACAGGCAACATGAATATGCATGAACAAATCGGCAACATATATGCAAATGAACAAGCAACATTGGCAACAAGAAAGAAAAAAAACAAGCATCAATTTGAAGTGGAAGTGGATGTATTGGGTCGTTTTAAGCATCAGTTCCTCTCATCTTGAAGAAAAATTTGTACCTTTTTCATAAAGCAATCTACCTTAAATACGATTATAAACAAAGATTTAGGATTTTCAAGAGACATCTTTCATCTTTAGCTTATTTTAGATCAACTCCTTTCCTACATCAATATGAATATGCTCTTTCTCTAATAACATGCAAGGAAATCTAACTAAACTCCACTAATGCATAAATCTGCCTATATAGCCCGTGATTTATTCTACTATGCCTCTTTATCCTCCTTTGGCTTGCTCTTTTTTTTTTTTTTTTTTTTGACGATGATGATGATGATGATTCGGCAACTTTATGGTTACGATCACTTTTTTGGGATGGAAGAAAGTGTAAACTTCTTGGTAACATGTAGCAACTTTTTTTTTTTGATGACGGGGAAAAATTAAACCCCGATACAAGATACAACCATTTTTTATGACGGAGAACAGTCGTTTAAACTCCGATACAAGTGCTGTGAGATGGACTAAGGATGTAGAAACATGCAGTAGTAGGAGCTAGGATTTCAACAATTATGCTTTCGATATAGGATACATATGCATGTTTATATATGAAAGTCTTGTCACCAAAATAAACCTCCAAATCTACATGCCCTATCTTTCCACAATCCCAGATTATAAACAATTTCTTGGTAGATAAGTTACTACTTAAGATAAAATTTTACACAAGTAGAGAAATCATCATTTGCCTTTTTTGACTCAAGTGATGTGGATATGCAATGTGATGCAAAGACTGAAAAAAACATGCATGAAACAAGCATGGAAAAAAAATTAGAATGAACTTGAAAAAAAACAAAGCAACATGAACTTGAAAAATTAATGATATTTTTATACTTTTTTTTTAATTCCTTTTTTTTTTTAATTTTTAACATGGATACTCCTGTTTATGAATCGGCCTCATTGTTTTCATCGTCTTCAATGTCCTCATCCAAAATGTACTCGTCATTATCACGTTTCTTGAATAGCTTTATCCTTTTACCTGCAATCAAAGTTTTTAGTGCAACACCATTTAATTCACAAAGAGCATACGTACCATTGTTGTTGACTTTTGATACTATGTATGGCCCAAACCACTGTTGAGTGAGCTTTTTGCATGCATCATATTGAGAGTCAAATGTACTATCATAAATGAGCACCCAATCTCCTACTTCAATTGGATTAGGACGCAGTCGATGAGTTTTATCAAAATAATGCTTGTTCTTCATTCTAGATTCTCTTAATTTTTCAACAGCATCATCAAGTCTTAATTTACCTTGTTCTAACTGTTTAATACGCAAATTCAAAAAATCATCAGTAGACATGTTTTCAGACCAAGGCAAATTTGACCATGCAGAAATATGAGACTGAATTGGAAACAATGGTTTTTGACAGTACAGGAGTTCAGCAGGCATATATCCAGTAGTACGTGTGCATGTCATTCTATCTGCCCAAAGTGCAAAAGGTAAGAATTTAGGCCATTGTTTGATGTCACCGTTACATGCTTTAGATATGGCTTTCACAATAGGTGGATGCCCTCTCTCTATTTTACCATTGGCCTCTGGATTATATGTAGTAGTGAGAGACAAACGAATACCGTGACGCTCAAAGAACTCTTTAGCTTCTCTCTCATTTAACTCTCCACGATCGGCAACTACTTTCTCTATGTACCCAAAGCGACTTATGACATCTTCAAGCAAGAATTTACAAACATTGTAAGTGGTCTTAGATCGTAGTGCACCCCTCTACATTATTAGTTAAGTCTTCTCTTGCAAGTACAATGTAACGCATTTTGTCGATACCTTTAGGCATAGTTACAAGATCTACTACCCACTTGTAGTGAATACAAGGTGGATAAGTAGGATGCAACGGATCTCTATGTTTGACTGATGAATGAAGTTGACAAGTAGAACATGTAGAAACATAGCTACTAATGTCAACATACATCCTAGGCCAATAATAGGTACTTCTAATTTTTTCATATGTTCCAAAAAATCGTTTATGACCGGCCCATAATGTCTCATGCATTTCCTTCATTACTTGCAATTGAAGACCTTGTTTTCCTAGGACTCGTTGTGGATTCTTAACCTTACCCTTAGCATGTCTCCAAAGATAACCATTACATAGGAAAAAGTTATAAGCTCGTTTCCTAATGTTACGGAATCTACTCGTAGTCCAGCTAGGTAATGGTTGTAGTGTACTGAGATACTTTCCTATGTCTCTCCATTCATCTTCGTACTCAGACTCATGAAATTTCTCATACTCATATATATGTGGAACATAGTCAATTAAGTTCACATTCTTTATTAGATCACTTTCAAGATCATCATCAAATCTAGCTCTCGATAACATATCAGCAACTGAGTTTGACTTACCTGAAATATGAACTAACTCAGGATTTATGAACTTAATATATGAGATCCATCTAAGCATGGCTATATCAGGAGATGAACAATTGGCTATCATTCCAATGAGAGGCAAACAATCAATCTCAACTTTGACATTTGCACCAATGAAATATTCTTTGTCTATTTTCAAAGCTGTTAGCATACCCCATAGTTCTCGTTTGATCTGTGGATATTTTCGTTGTGTTTCATGTAGAATTTTGGCACCAAACCTAATTGCATATCTATTCCCTTCACTATCGTCTTGACTTATGACCCAACCTATACCAATAGGACTAGTATCAACAGTCAATATAATAGGTTTGTTAGCAGAATAGTCTACACGCTTAAGGATGGGAGCTTCAAGCAATAATTTCTTCAATTTACGCATAGCTTGAGTGTGTTTGTCAGTCCAAATAAATTTTCGTTTCTTCCTCAACAAGTCATAAAGACAATCAGCAACATGAGCAAAGTGTGGGATCCAAATAACATAAAAGATACAAGCACCAAGAAATCTACGTACCTCACTCACGTTGTTACATGTTTCAGAAATCTTGCTAATGGCATCAACTTTTGGTGGGTATGGCTTTCGACCATAATGGCCACATAAATGTCCAACAATAAGCACCTCGTTGACACCAAAAACAGATTTCTCTATGGAAAATGTGAGACCTACCTCTTCAAATCGTTGAAATATTCTTTCACAATCAGAGATATGGTCAAGAACAAATTTACGACATCCAGATGAATCTAAAGTAATGTCCTTTACACGTTCCTCACTCCCTTTAATTGGAATATCATCAATGAATGGCATAGTTATATGAGGGATAAAATCATGTAAGACCATATTCATAGCACTCATCATATGAGCCATAGAATTGGTCGCTCCTTGAGGTAAAGTACACATTCGCACTAAGCCTAAAGGAGTTTTCATTGTGGTTATGTCACGACTATCAATTGCTAATTGGAATTGGTCATATCCCGAATATAAATCACCCATTGAATAGATAGAATGTCCTGAAAATGATTCAGCAAACTCATCTTCAATGGGTCCTGTTCCTAAATTCCTTATGGTGACTTTATTGACGGGTTGGAGACCTTGAATAAAACGTAGTTTCCCATTCTTTTTAGGCACAGTGAACCATTTGTTTGAGTAAGGTGCAAAAGATGGCTCTAAAATTCTCATGTTTATCTTCTCCTTAAGTAGTTTCATTAGCTCAGGTAAGTGAGCCTTTGGAACAGGTATAGGACGAAGATTCCATGGAATATGTGGAATAGTAAAGATTATCATGGGTGCAACTAGCTTAGGATCTACACAACCAATCTCATGAGGATACATAGTAAAGGCTTTTCCATGGCTACGTATGACTCTCTCAAATTTATCTCTCTCTGCTGGCAAAAGAAAGTCATCATCTCTACCAATTTTCACCTGTTTGATTGTCTCATCCATGAATGTGTGTCCTATGTTTTTGTTATCCCGAAGAATTGGATCATTTTTCACATCAATAATTTTTTCATTACTTCCTTGAGGTAATGGTTGAGCTATGGGTTTGATTTTTTTGTCTGTAGTTTTGTACTTTGTTTCAACTAAGGCATCATGTGTTTGGTTAAATTTTGAGCACTTGTCAACATTGAGAGCATACTCTTGGATTAGAGCATACTCATCAAGGGAAGAAATCAGAATAATATGGGAATTAGAATTTTGTTGAAGACATAACTCTAACTCCTCAAGAGTAGAGAAACAATGAGATGTCTCAATCACATGCTCAATGTTCTCATCATGTTCCATGATTTTGTTGTTTTTATAATGTTTTTGGGTTTTTTGGATAAAAGACTTGGACAATTGACTCTTATGAAGAAAATCTAATCTAGAATGTGGAAAACAAAGTGACAAACTATTGTACATGTTGGTTGGATGCGAGATGTCAAACCAATATCCACTGTTGTCCTGCTCAACAATGGATTCTATCCGAAATTTTGATCATATGTAGCTCCAAACATGAATCGAGGTGCACAATCACTACAAGCATGCTCATGACCCTGAGTAACAATAGGTTTCTTTCTAATTGACAATCGATTTCTAGGATGATTCACTCCTACCGTCATGACTTGAAGTGATTGCATTCCATCCTTAGACTTAACTCTAGCATAGGTAGACCCATCATCCATGGCTTTAGTTTCCATACGACTCTCACAAATAAAGGGTTGACCTAAGAGAACTTCATAGGAGCAATTATCTTGAATAAAAAAGTGAAACTCTTCTGTGATTCCTCCTATGGATATGGGCACACTAGCACAAGCTCCATATAGGGTACCTACACCATTATCTGCAGTTCTCATACGCCATCCACAATCTTTATCTATGGGCCATCGAAACTTCTCATAGACTTCTCTTGAAATCACATTGATTTCAGAGCCGGAATCTACTAATGCATTTACAGTGATAGTGTTCTTATCATTTCCTATTTTAACATGCATCTCTGATGTACCTCTAGACCAAAATGTTCTTTTAAAGTGACTTTCAGGATTGTTTTCATGATTTTCATGGTCAGGTTGAACAGGTCCTAAGAAATTTTTATTAACATTTACTTCATCATCATCAAAGTCCTCTTCATCAGATTCATCAAAGTTTAAGGCTTCATTCATAGCTTGATCTTGATCTAGAGAATCTTGCATCTCAGTATCTAGATTAAGCGGAAACCTCTTCCTTTTAATTAGGCCGATAAAGTTATCTTTAAAAACAGGCTTTGCAATAGAGAAAACTTGTTCTAAAGACATAGTCACTTGACTCTTAAGCAAAATGTCATCTAAAATCTCCATAGGATCTATTTTTCTCTCAATTTCTGAAATCAAGATGGCTTTAGGTTTTCTCTTTGGTTTCTTTTGTTTTTGCTCAAGGTCTTGTTTTTGTTCATGTTCTCGTGTTTGGTCTTCAGTTTGTTTTGATTGTTCTTGTTTATCTAAAGGCTTTGGTTCTGTTTTTCTTTGCTTTGTCTTCTTCCCTTTTTGTTTCTCCTCTTGTTTTTGTTCATTGGGTTCTGATTCTTGTTTTTTATCTTTGGATTGTGATGTTTCTCCTTGCTCTATGATTGTTTCTATTCCCTCTGAGGTTTGTTTTCGAGTCACTCTTCTTTCACTAGGCTCAGCTTCATCTCTTTTTCGTTTTTCTTCTACATTGGATATGTGAGAAATAAGAGATTGATCTTCTATCGGTGACTCCCAAGCCGTTATTCTCCTAATCTCATCCCGTGCTCTTACTAAAGCCTCGATGGAAAAATCACCTTCCTTTGTGGGTTTACTTGATTCTACTTGTTGTTCATCAAGAGCTTCTAGTTTCACTCCTCTAGTTCCTACGTCCATTATGGTTATATTTTCATAATGTTTTTTCATTCCTCCCTTACCATAATTTCCTTGCAAAGGTAGCGTAGATCGATAGTCACAGATTTTCTTGTCTATGTCTAGTACTAGTCGTTGCTCCTTAGCAACCTTCAATAATTCACAATCTCTCAAAAAGTGCTCTAACGATTCACACCAAGGACACCTACGAGGGCCACACACAAAACCATTTTGATTTTGAGGATTTTGATTAACTTGTGGTGGGAAATTTTGAAATTGAGGATTTTGTTGATAAGGTATTGCTTGAACAGGATAATTAGGATTTTGAAAATGCAATTGATGTATTTGAGGAGCTTGGGGAGCAACATGTGGTACTTGAGGTGCAAGAGGAGCTTCCATATTATACGGTTGATGATTTTGAAAATTTTGATTTTGAGGATTTTGAAAAGCTATTTGAGAAGCTTGAGGATACAGGTTTTGATACATTTGAGGATTTTGCACATGAGGATGAGGATTTTGCATTGAAGGATTATGCATTGGAGGAACTTGATATGCTTGAGTAGGAGCTACTTGTGGATTTTGATTGGTAGCTATAACATGTTGATTAGGCTCTTGAAAAGTCATTGGGTTCATTTGATTTTGGAAAGTTTTGGTGTAATTAGATTGTAAAGCATCTATAGTCTTGGCCAAATTGGATTGCGTAGCAATAAGACTTTCCATTTGCTTAGTGAGAATATCCACTTGAGATTGTTCAACTACACTTTTATTTGGCTCTACTTTAAAACCTTGATTAGGCTCCATCATTTGAGGAATAGGAGTAGAGTCAAAAAGCATAGCATGGGATTGTTCTCTAACTTGCTCCTTAGTTTGTGGAAGGCTAGCTTGAGGAAGACTAGTTTGCTCATAAAGCATGGATTGTCTTTGATGTCTATGGGCTACAGCCTCTACTACTTTACGCACTTTTTACCAATTGTCAGTAAGACCATGCGCTTATCTGGTTCTTCTAATCACCGTTCAACTTCCCTACGAGTTTTAGGATGAAGAAGCTTAAGAAAATTGATCACAAGATCAGGTTCCAAAGTTATCTTATCCTCATCAGGAAGTTGCTCATAGCATCTAATATACTCATTTTGTAAGTGAGTAATAGAGCTACTAGGCTTTGGGGAATTGACCCATCGTAAGAATCC